>CAJQZJ010032284.1:6525500-6572938 GCA_907164525.1 Lophiomys imhausi
CCCCCCCACTCCCCCATCACGCCTCCATCCCCCACCCCCCCTCAGGAACTGGAAGCGATACTCTGAAGCTGACCCTTCAGTTCCCTGACTTCCCTCAACTTCTTAACCCCTCTCTGGTAAAGAATCTTTGCCCATCTCACAGCAGTAAGTGTCCCCAAGCTCCTGACACTCCTGCCATGCACAGTTTTGCCAGATTCAAACAGTACCCATTATTTGCTCAGGTTCTTCCTTACTTCTGTTGCTTCCTTGTCCCTTCACCATCCTCTTTCTCCACTCCCCCCACCTCTGCTTCCTCCTCCTTTTCTTTCAATTCTCAAGCAAGCACTGTACCACTGAGCTATACGCACGGCCTCTTTTGCTTCCTAAAACCAATCTGTTTTCCTCTCTACCCTTTCCCCCTCCTCTTCTCATTCCTTTTCCTTCTCTGCCTCCTCTTCCACTAAAACAAAACAACAACAAACCAAAAAAACTATTTACCTTTGTTGTTTGTTTTTGAGACAGGATCTCTCTGTGTAGCCCTGACTGACCTGGAACTCACTCTGTAGCCCAAGCAGCTCTTGAACTCACAATAATCCTCCTTTGGAAGATAGACATGAGTCACCACACCCAGTTTATTATTTCTTCCTTAGTTTTCTTTTATTTTACTTTTTGGTTTTTTTGACACAAGTTTTCTCTGTGTGGCTCTGGCTATCCTGGAACTCATTCTGTAGACCATGCTGGCCTCGAACTCAGAGATCTGCCTGCCTCTGTCTCCCAAGTGCTGAGATTAAAGGTGTGTGCCTCCACTGTCTGGCTCTTCTTCCTCTTAACCATTTTAAATTTTATTTATTATGTGTGTGTGTGTGTGTGTGTGTGTGTGTGTGTGTGTGTGTGTGTACCCATGTGTCACAGCATATGTGTGGTCAGAAGGTCAGAAGGTCAGAAGACCACTTGTAAGATTCAGTCCTCTTTTTCCTCCATGTGGGTTCTGGGGTCTTCAGGCTTGGTGACAAGCCCCTTTACCCATAACTGAGCCGTGAGCCAGCCCCACACTCAGTTCATTCTACTTGTTTTTTGTTTTGTTAAAGGATTTTATTTATTTCAATTTTATGTGTCTGGGTGTTTTGCCTGCATATATGTAAGTGTATCGTGTGTGCACAGTGCTTCAGAAGGCTGGAAGAGACCATGGAACTCTGGGAGCTGAAGTTATAGCATCCAAATGGTATTCACAAACATCTGTAACTCCAGTCTCAGAAGCTCTGACCCCTCTTCTGCCCTCTGTGCCTGTGGTGTATATACATACATACATACATGCAAAACACTCATACATTAAAAAAAAAAAGACTACAGGAAGAGCTAGAGACGTGAAATTTCTGACCCATCTTCTCATCAAAACTTTCTCCCTAGCCGGGCGGTGGTGGCGCACGCCTTTAATCCCAGCACTTGGGAGGCAGAGGCAGGCGGATCTTTGCGAGTTCGAGGCCAGCCTGGTCTACAAAGCGAGTCCAGGACAGCCAGAGCTGTTAAACAGAGAAACCCTGTCTCGAAAAACCAAAAAAAAAAAAAACTTTCTCCTTAGAAACAGTTAGGAGATGGAGAGAAAAGGAATAGAAAAAAACAGGGGTGGTAGTGAAGGCCTGTAACCCCTGCTAACAGAGAGGCTGAGGCAGGAGGATTATGAACTTGAGGTCAGTCTAAGTTATATAAAGAATTAAAGGCAAGTTTGCACAATTTATCCCAAACAATGTTCTCTCTCTTTCTTTTTTTCTTTCTTTGTTTAAACTCATTATATAGGTTGGTCTTGAACTAACAGAGATCTGATTGCTTTTAATCCCAGATGAAGGCTGGGATTAAAAGTGTGTACCACCATGCCCAGCCAGACCATACCTTAAAGTAACCCTGTTTTTAAAGGACTGGAGCTTAGGCAAAATGAGAACACTTGCTAAAAACAAGGTCCTGGATTCAAACTCCAGTACTGCAAGGGGAAAAACAAGAGAACAGCAAATATGTTTTCTGTGCTCTGACCTGGTGCTGGGTGGGCCATTCAGCAGCCTGAGGGGGATGTTGTGGCTCCCAAAGCAGTGTGAATTCACTATGGAAACATGGCCTTGGCTTCCTGGACCTCCCAGCCTCTCTCCAGAAGAGGCAGCACTGTGCCTGCTTCACACGGAGAAACTGAGGCCCAAGAGTAGAAGACTCTACACAAAGGGAAACGGCTCAGTCAGAAAGTGCTTACTGCCCAAGCTCCAGGACCTGCGTGTGATGCCTAGAACCCAGGTTTAAAAAAAAAGCCAAGCTGGGTGTGGTGGTGCAGGCTTGTCACCCTGGCACTGGAGAGGCAAAGAAAGGAAGCTCCCTGATGAACTATTTTAGGTGACACTGGTGAGTGTGGTGAGTGGCCGGTGTCTTTGAGATCCCAGGATCCTCTGCACAGTGACACTGCACACTGCACGTTCCCTTCCCTTGGCCAGTTAAGCGTTTTGTTTCCCAACCCCAGCTGACAGTGACACAAGCCAGTCTCCCCAGGAAACTTTACATCAAAGGCAAGGGACAAGGAGGGGTGGAGAGGAAAGACACGGGCCCCTGGCTGCTTCTGGGTCCTTCCTCCATGGATGCCGGTGAGGGGCCACTTCCTATTTCTGATGGACCAGGGGAGCAGTCCTCAGGAAGGAGGCTGGAGACAACAGCCCATCCCTCCTCCAGCCCAGAACTCTCATGACCCAGGGTTACTGTCTTGAGCACAGGTGTAAACAGAACAGCAGGGTAGACAAGTCGTTCCCCAGGGTCAAGCGTGCCCATCAGCAGCAAAGAGAGGCTCCTTGTCCTTCACCTGCCAGGTGCTGGGCGCAAGGGCCACTGTGGTCTATAAACACGGCCCTTGTTCTTTCAGAGACCATAGTCCAGCGCAAGAAACAAACCTTGATCTAAGCACCTACTAGTTGCTGGCAGAACTGGAAGAAGGGTGGAGAAGAAGAACAAAGGACTGTGGTGTCGGTAGAGACACAGGGAGGCCAGGCGTAGAGTGGTATAGTCTGTTAATGAGAGAGGAAACCAGCTAGTGACCCACACGAAAAGAGAGTTCTACCTTGAAGGACCAGCACATGCAAAGGCCCTGGGTCAGATGCAAGCATGGCCCCCCTCATAGCATGGGAGGAAGCCAGAGGGAAGCATGGAGCTGGGTAAGCCTGGCCACACAGGATCTCAAAGGACAGTTTAGGGATCAGGGAGACTGAAGAGTAATAGTTTGCTAGTCAAGGCACTCCACAGAGAAGAGGGAAAGACTCCATGGGCATCTTGAAGGACATCCCTCGGGCTGCTTGTAAAGAATATGCAGAAGGGCCTGCATGCAACTGGAGTCCAAGGCAGGCAGGCAGGCAGTGAAGTCGGCGAGCCTGTGGGAAAGGTGCTGGACAGGCACAGCAGGAAGATCTCAGACTCTTCAAGAAGACCAGTATCCCTGACCATGGAGATTGGCTCCCGGAAGCCAGGAGATTAAAAAAGAGGTCAGAAAAGCAATGGACTCAAGACTCCATTGAGTGTTTACTTCTCCCTCTCCCTCCCTCCCCCAACCAAGTGAGTTCAGCTGTAGCTTTTTCAAGTCTAACTTGTCCCTCCAGCCTTCCTCCTCCTACTCCTTCTCCCCCTCCTCCTCCAAAAGGAGGTTTTGTGAACGTCCTAGTGTTCCCAGAGGATGTGGACATCCATGTCGCCACCCCCTTGTGGCCTTTTTGCTTTTATAAACAACACTACAGTGAGTACTTGTGTGGCTGAATATTTGCACCCACACTTATAGATTGCATGTGCTGGCACATGTCCTGGGGTGAGATGCCCAAAAGCGAACAGTCTTTGTTCTTGCTGCATTTTGCCGACTGCCTTGTTGCCATCTAACAATGGGCACCAACGAAGGAAACCTTCCCAAGGCCTGAGGTCAAAGCCCTTGAATCTTTAATGTGCATTCCTGAATGATTAAAAACTCCAAACACAACAAGTTGACCACTGTGATGTTCCTGGGTCATTTACATTTATTTGTACTCCTACTATGTTGCTCTTTTGGTTCTTATGTCCCTTGGCCAATGGTTGGACTAATGAAGGTAAACTGATGTGTGTTCAGTTCACAAGTGAGTCTTATGAACACAGGGATTTTGGAGCACCTGCAGAGGTCTGTCCCCACTAGTTAGTAATGAGATGGGGACTTAGAGGGCTGTGGTAAAGTGTGTATGTGACCCTGATGGGCTCTGGTGGGACACAGTGGGACCTGGGGACAAATGAGGAGAAGGTGGGGGAAATACCAGCCTTCAGTAGGGACAGTCTATTGTCAAGAAGAAGGGAACTTTGGGAACCAGCCTGTGGCCATTTTCTGAAACATGGCCATGGGTCAGTCATGCATGGGTCACGAGTCACTCGGTGAAGAATGAGCCAGGGTTCAGCCTGGCCCAGCCCAGCCCTGGCCCCCTGCTGCCATGTTGTGGGTCAGGGTGATGGTGCCGGGAGCAGTAGCTGGGACCAGAGTGGGGCTAGAGACCTGGAAGACAACTGTGTACAGGACAAAGCTGTACACAGAGTGTGTGTGTGTGTGTGTGTGTGTGTGTGTGTGTGTGTGTGTGTGTGTGTGTGTGTTTGAGAGAAAGAGAGAGAGAGATTGGTGGATTGATTGATTGATTGGAGGCACTCTGCGGAGCCATCAGAAGGATGCTGGGATTGACCCAAAGCTGCTTCTCACATTGGTGTTCACAAGGCTCTGGGCTCAGTCCTCAAAGCCAACCCACTCTTGGTACCAGAACAGTGTTACCCACTGTGAGAAACAGGTCCAAAGATGGGAAAGAGGCAGAAGTGGATGCTCTGCTTCCCACTCACTCTTTCCTCTTTCATCTCTTAGCCCACCAGCCAGGGATGGCAGGGAAGGGAGCAGGTACCTGGAGTGGGCACAGCCCTGGCCATCAGTGTGGCTGGGGAGGACCCAGGGTCTCCATTCAACCCATTCCATGGGGGCTTCTGCTCCTCCTGGTTCATGAAACTTGGTTAGGTCTGGGAGAGTGTGTGAAGCAGTGTCCTGGATTCACAGCGATTTCCCACCTTATTGTAGGGAGTCAGCCCCAATCAGCTAGCATCCAGAGCCAAAGCTGGCACTCCCGCCGGCCATGGCCCCAGCTGTGCGTCCCTGGCTCCTTGGCTGCTGTTTCCAAATCACTGTGTGGCAGCCCTTCCACTCTATCAGGGTGTGCTCATCCATAAAAAAATTAATGGTTCCCTGTGAATAAAGAGGTACAACAGCAGAGGAAGGCTTTTTAGACAATCAATTAAAAGCCTAGAAGAGAGATTATCTCATTGTAATATCAATTTTTAATAGCCCTGCATCTTTGAGTTTCCTCTAAAAAAAAAAAAAAAAAAAACTTTGCCCAGGCCATTAGCCTGCTTGCTTCTGACTTTGACTCTTGCTGCCTTGACAGAATAGGCACTCCCCATTGCTGGCCCCAGCAGAACTCACGTGCTGGCTCATTTGTTCAATAGCTTGCCCACCCGCTCACGCACCCATCATGTGCAGGGAGTTCAGCTGTGCTCGGGTAACTTGGTGTGCCAAGAGGAGGAATCACAGGTGAGTGAGGGACCAGGAAGTCAGCCACAGAAAATAATGTGGAAAATAATTATCAAGGAACAGAATGGGAGGAGCCACGGAAGACAGGAGGAGGAGTCTCTGGGAGGCTGGAGGAGCCAGGGAAACACCTGTCCTTCAGAAGTGGCATTTGAAATGAGACTAGACACATGTGAGGAAGGAAAGAAGAATCCAGGCAGGAAGAATAACATTTCTGGTAGCTCCAAGGTAGTAAGGGATCTGGGGTGCCACAGGTGAAAGAAAGTGGTTTCAGGGAACAGGAAACCTTGAAAGGAACACCGCAAACATCATGCATGGCTCTGTAGGCCTAAGACGGGGTGTGTGGTGCATTCAAATGCCCCATGAGCCTCTGGGGCAGTGGTATGCACACATCCGCTCTGAAGAGGAGCCCAGTTCAAATCCTGCTTCTGAGTGGCTAAGACACCACCTCAGGAGGCTGCTAAAGGCCTTCACCTGCGTTCCTCACCTGCAAGGTGGGAGAAGAACTTTGATTGTCCCCCTGGGCAGACAAGGGTGTGGCAGATGACCGAGGCAGACTGCCCCACCCAATACCTCCTCCTCCTTCTCTGTTCTGCCCATCTTCTCTTGGCAGCCTCTTCAGTTTACCCCGCAGGGGCTTTGGGATCAGATAAGCTCTGTGTGATGAAGGGTTCCCACCAGCCAGGTTTCCAAGCTACACCCCCAAGCTCCAGTGCACCAGCAGGCAAAGGGGACCAGGAACAGTGAAGCTGATTGCTCTCTGTGGTTACTCCACTCCATCCCCTCATGGAACTAACCACTAGACACCTGAGTAACCATGAGGTGGGAGTCTAAGACTGCACTGAGTAGGAGGAGAGAGAGGCGAGAGTGGGAGAGGCTGGGTGGGGTGGTCTGTCTTTGCCCCTGGGCAGGACTCCAACCCCAATATGGACACGTGCATGTTCCCTTTCTGGACAACTGACTTCCCAGAAAACAGGACAAAGGCTGGGAAATGATGCACTACTGGAGGCGTGGCACGTGCGTCTTCTCATTTCCCGTAGGCTATCCCCAAGGTTCATATGTGGAAACTGAGGTTCAGAGACATGCTACTTCTTGCTTAGTTAGCAGTGTAGGCAATCCTCATCTGCTTGGTTGCTCTCTTCCCAGTTATTTTACACCCCCAACCTTGTGTGTGTGCATGTGTGTGTGTGGGTGGGTGCGTGTGTTTGTGTGTGTGTACATGATGACCACATCCGGTGTCGTCGTCTATCACTCTCCATCTTTTTTTTTTTTTTTTTTTTTTTTTTTTTGTTTTTTCGAGACAGGGTTTCTCTGTGTAGCCCTGGCTGTCCTGGACTCACTTTGTAGACCAGGCTGGCCTCGAACTTGCAAAGATCCGCCTGCCTCTGCCTCCCAAGTGCTGGGATTAAAGGTGTGCGCCACCACTGCCCGGCTTCACTCTCCATCTTATTTTGAGACAGGGTCTCTCACTGAATTAAGAGCTCACTGGTTCAACTAGAGTGGCTGGCCAGCAAGTCATTATTAGATCCTTCTGAAACCCCAGGCTGGGAATATATATACATGTCATCATACCTGGGTAGGTGTGTGTGTGTGTGTGTGTCTGTTTAAATACAGGGTCTGATTATCTAGCTCAAGCTGGTCTTGAATTTTCAGCATGACCTTGGCCTTAGCTCTGGAGATTACAGGTGTGAACCCCCACACCTAGCTTGTCCTCCTGTCCCTGTCCTGGCTGGTTTTATATCAACTTGACACAAGCTAGAGTTGTCAGAGAGGAAGGAGGCTCAGTTGAGAAAATTCCTCCATAAGATCCAGCTGTAAGGCATTTTCTTAATTAGTGATTGATGGGGGTGGGCCCAGCCCATTGTGGGCGGAGCCATCCCTGGGCTGGTGGTCCTGGGTTCTATAAGAAAGCAGGCTGAGCAAGCCCTGTGAAGCAAGCCAGTAAGCAGCTCCATGGCCTCTGCATCAGCTTCTGCTTCCAGGTCCCTGCCCTGCTTGAGTTCCTGTCCTGAATTCCTTTGATGATGAACAGTGATCTAAACTCTTTCTTCTTCAAGTTGCTTTGGTCATGGCATTTCATCAAAGCAATAGTGACCCTGACTAAGACAGCCCCTCCCTTCTTTGCGGTGCTGAGGGTGGAATCCAGGGCCTTGCACAAGCCAAGCAAATGCTCTACCGTTGAGCTTCATCCTCTTAAGTTACTTGAATGTAGCAGCAGGAACTGTGGGAAGGATCTGTGGTTCCTGGGATGGAGCTGCAGGGTCAGGGATAATCTCGCCAGACCTCAGCCTCTAGGTGATGAAGTTCCTAGCTCTGTGTACCTAAGTGAGAGGCTGGAGTCAGGCTTGGGATGAGAGAGAGCTCTGCAGAGGAGCCAAAGCCAATGACTGTGGTGGCATCCTTAGTTCAGCACCCCTCCCCTCCATATCCTTGCCTCCCTTCACCAACGAACTAACCAGCAACCAGAATCAGGGTTCAGAATGGCCTGGATCCTGGTCCTGACCGTGTCACTCACTGGCTGGCCCCTCCCCTCTGTGGTCCCAGTTTTCCTATCTTACCCACCTCCCAGGCAGTTGTGAAGATTGACATTCAAAAGCACAGGTGGGAAGGACCATGATTCCAAAGCCTCCCGCTCCTCGGCTGGCTGGGGTTGACTAGGAGTCCCACAGGCATGGACCACCTTCCTCAGAAGTTGAAGTCCAGTCCAGCTAGGGACAGATAGGTAGTTCGGAAGTCCTCGTGGTGCAGTCTGGAATGCAGTATCCAGACAGAACTGCTTCAAGGGTGCTCTGGCCACAAGGCGAGTTCAGAGATGGTGTTTGGGAAGTCAGCAGAGGAGGGAGAAACAGGGATTCCCCCCACACACACAGCAGGAGGCCTAACTGGACTGTGACTGAGTGCCAGGGTGCTGAGAATGTGCTTAAAGGAAGAGCAGGACCCCAGGTGTGTGGATGGAAGCCTGTGCAGTGGCAGACAGCCGTGGCTAGTTCTTGGGTGGGGAGGGGAACCTGTATGTGGGGACCAGAGGCTCCTGTTTACACCTCTTCAGGTGCCTCCCTTCGGGAGACTAAACACCACAGAGATCACCAAGTGCAGGACTGGAGGAGGGCTGGGAGGAATTTCCAGGGAGCCCCTGCTCCCTTGAGAGGCACCAGCCTGGGGCCAGGGAGGCAGCTGGCATCTCACAGCCCTGTAATTAGTAACTAGAGTCAGCAGTCTTCTGCTGGTGGTGGCAGTGGGGGCAGTTGGTTGGGTTGCAGCTGGGGAAGCTGGGTACTACTTCTGCCTCCAGTTCCCATCCAATGCCCCAGAAGGGTTGGCTGGAGTGCCTGTCAGCCTCTTATGTGGGCAAGGCACTAGGGTCTTGGGTGGCTGTGCAGAAAAAGCATGGGCAGTGATCTCATGGGAGGTGGGCTTGGCCAGCCCACTGGTATGCTCCCCTTTGTACAGAGAAACTAGACACATAGCCACTGGGAAAGTGGGATGGGCCCTAAGTCACACAAATCTGGGCAGTTCCGATGAGAGTGGCTTTCCTGGAGAGACAGCCTGATAAAATGTCCTTGGGTTAATGATGTTGGCTGGAGAGCAAGGCAGACTCTGGGGTCCCCCCAGCCCTCAGTCACAATGCAGAGGGAGGAGCCAGACTGGGATGCAAACCCAGCCTGTCTGAGAACTCCAAGGCCTGGGAAGAGAGGCACTGAGGGGCTGGATGGCTGCTGCACTGAGTCCCCAGAATGCTCTCTCCAGAACATACCCCACACTCAAGTAGTGAGGGTGGGCCAGGTTCTGGTTCCAGCTCTCTGTCACTCAGTTCTCCATTCTTCCTCTACTCCTCTATAATACCTACCCTTGCTCCCCAACACACCCTTTTTCAAGATAGAGCCTCACTATGTAGCTCTGGCTATCCTGGAGTTCACTATGAAGACCAGGCTTGCCTTGAACTAACAGAGGTTGGCCTGCCTCAGCCTGCCGTGTGTGCTAGGATTAAAGGCTTGCAACACTACATCCAGTTTCTCCTACCTCCCTCTGTCATTCCCCCCTCCCATTATCCCAGGACACTGCTGAGGCAGTTGGTGTGGTGGGAGTAGTAGACAAACAACCATTCACAGGAAGAGAGAAATGGATAAGCTGAGGCTGTGAAGGGCTATTGGGGGGAGGGTAATTCTGGGTGGTGGTGGGGCTTCAGCTTGGTTTTGAAAGGCTGGATATGCAAGAAGTGGGTAAGACCACAGGCTCCTTATCCTGGATGGGTAATATGGGCAGGCTCTGCACTCTGCCCATTATGGATGGGACCATGACTATTCAGCTGTGCGATTATGGGATAGTTATTTGCTCCCTCTGACTACCTGGATTCCAGCATAAATGGGACAGTGGCAGTGGTACTTGTTTCATTGACTGGTGCGAAAGACTGGCGAGAGCTGCCTGAGAAACCTTTGGCAGTCACCCTTCCAGTGACCCAAGCCTGTAAGTGGCAAGTATATTTGGCATGGCTTGTACCTCACGCTGGCTGCCTTCTGGCTCCCCTTTGGCACTGTTCAAAAGGGACTCTGCCCTCAAATGCCTCTCTAAGTGGGCACGAAATATGGCTGCAGAGACTGGTGGGGACTGGGGCGCAGAATGCCTCCTACCTCCTGAGAGCAGCTGTGGCCATTTGGAAGCAGGGACTGTGTGGTCAAAGGTGCTGACGCCTCAGGAGAGGGAAACCCACATTTGGACTGGCAAATTTCCCATGACTAATATTAGCAGTGCATTAAAGATTTTCCTTAAGGAACTGTGTGAGCCAAAGCTAATGCTTCTGTGGGCCATGACCCCTGGGTGACTTTCACTGAAAGTAGCAGTGACCCATGAAGGGCTGAGAGCAGGGCCCAGCCCCCACACCCCACACCTCCTACATTCCCCAAGCCTTGCTCCTGAGGCTTCCCTTTCCCAGGCCAGAGCCTCTGTCCACTGCCACCCTCCAAGCAGTCCGGTGGGGAGATAGACACAGCGAGGAGGCGCCTGCTCCACACTATCTCTCTGGAGGTGCCAGGGAGTCTGGGGGAGCCAGGGCTCTGCTCTGTGTCTGGGAATGGCAGCTGTCAGTGAAGGCCTGGCTTCTAGCTCCTGGGGGTCAAAGGGCAGCACTCTCAGTCTTTCCTCAGGCCCATTTCCTGTTTGAGAGAGGAAGAAGAAAGATCCCTGGCAGGAGAGGGTTCTTTCCTGCTGGGTTGACTCCTGGGGACAGTTTTCCGGTGTGTGTGTGTGTGGGGGGGGAGAGTCTGAGTTAGGGGGAGGGGGGGCGTAGTGGGGGGATCCTGCCTCTTCCTTCTCTCATCCCTTCCTTAGTCCCCAGGGCTCATGGCACATCTGGATCCCAGCAGTATGGCCCCCAGGACCTTCATTACCAGATCACACAAAGATAAAGTCTTTACTCCAGCTCTCCACTCCGAACAGTGAGCCTACTTATGAACTCAGTTCAACTTCTCTTTGTGCTACGCTGAGCCTCTTGTACAGCCCTGAGTACTGGAAGCTTACCACCTGCCTGGTGGAGCAATCCTCACATCTACCAAGCCTGTCAGGAGGGCAAGATCCCTGAATCCCCCTTGAGGTTTTTTTTTTGGGGGGGGGAGGGTTAAAGATGGTTTCTCTGTGTAACTATGGCTGTCTTGGAACTTACTCTGTAGACCGGGCTGGCTTCAAACTCAGAGATCTGCTTTCCTCTGCCTCCAGAGTGCTGGGATTAAAGGTGTGCACCTCCGCTGCCACTGCTGCCACCACCACTCAGCTGACTTTAGGAAATCTAAGTGTCTGCTACTGTGACTCCAATACCCATTCCCTTCAAATTCTATATAAATCTGTTAATTAAGTTTGGAAATTAGATGCCAAAAATAAAATTACCATCTGGGTGTGGTAGTGCATGCCTGTAATCCCAGCACTTGGAGACTGAGGAAGGAGGACTGAGTTCAAGGCTAGCTAGTGGTACAAAAGACCCTACCTCAAATAAACAACCAAAATTTTTATATTTCCCATGAGTAAATTTCCACCAATCACCTAATCCTACAGCAAACAGCTGCTCTTCACCCTACTGGCAAATCCTCCTGTCCATGGTAGACCTCCAGGAATTGTAACATAGTTTTTTAGTTACAAAATTTATTACTATTATTATCAGTGTGTGTGCACCTGGAGGGGGAGGTCAGGGGACTTTATGGAGTTCATTCTCTCCTTCCACCTTTATGCCTGTTCTGAGGACTGAACCCAGGCCATTAGGCTTGCATGGCAAGTGTTTTACCCAGTGAGCCATGGAACACTGCTTTCCAGATGGAAAAGTTGAGGCTCAGAGAAGGTGAGGGGCATCCCTGAGGTTGGTTACACCGTCAGTAAAGGGCAGAGCAGAGATCTGAGCCCATGAGTTTCTGCAACTGAAGTATCTTCTTGTCCAGATCAGACGGGGACTACACTTCCTTCTTTCCCCAACAGGCAGGACCACATTCCCCAGCCACACTGGTGTTCATTCCCTCACTCAACAATCCTAGCTCAGTGTTAAGTGCAGGCTGACGCCAACCTACCATGCCTCCTCCCCTGAGTCTCCTGCACTTTCGGGACACTGCCCTTAGAGCTTGAACTCCATTTATTATAAAAGTCTGCCTTCATGGTATCTTATGAACAGTGCCCGCCAGACCACCAAGCCTCCCTCAACATGTTCCTTCCCTGCATGAAGTCCTGTGCGGGTGGAGTCTTAAGAGCTGCTGTTTATAAAATCGAATGGGTCCAAGCAACCCTGGGCAAACATACAATATACATGTCCAGCAGGTTCCCCCTCACTGCGGTGTTTGTAGGTGAGATTCCTGGCCTCCTGGGAGAGAAGGAAGTGGTCCGTCCGCAGCAGGGGATGGACCCCAAGCAAGTGCAGACAGCACATTGAGGACTTCACGGTTTGAGAGGATGCTCAGCTGGGCGCCTGTGGCTTTGGGCCAGTCCTGTTCTGCCCTGGATGTTCTACGCCACCTGGATTTGCAGGTCCTCATCCTCATCTAGGTCACTGGCTCCATCTCCAGCTTCCTCTGCACCAAATCGGGTACTACGAATCTTCCCAAAAAGGGGGGCGTTTTGCTGCTGCCTGCGGAGTCTGAGGGGTGAGGTGACAGGTCAGGACAGGAATCATAGTGCATCTGTGCTGACGGTAACAATACCCTTCCCAGCTGTAATGCACTTTGAGGTATTTGTGCTCACTTGGGGGAAATGCTATTGTCACCCCAGTTATGTACAAGGAAACGGAAGCGTAAGGAAATTAGATGACTTGCCTAAAGTCACTCAAACAGGAGACAGTGGTATTGGGCTCCCATCTGGTGTAGATGACAGACTTAGAGAAGTGACTGAGATGGGGCTGGTCCCTCATAGGGATCCAAGAGAGCAAGGAACAGGGTGTGGAGCATGCTACGTTCCTAGTGTCTCCTCAGCCCTAGCTCCTCACCGTGCAATTCCCAAAGCCAAAATGTGCCAGACCAACTTCGCCCATAGGAGGAGGAGGGGGTTGGGGGAAACACTGCCCCCAACAAGGCAGCTGCTCTGAGCATCTTACTGGAAGGCATGAATTATTAACGTGGCAGGGAGGGGTGGGAGTGCGGCTCCATTACTGCATGGTGATTTAGTGCGCTGTCCCAGAACATTAAAGCAAGAAAAGTCACAAACTAAAATGAGGCAGCAATCCTGGGTGGCCCTGCCCACCTCCGGAAGAGGTGCTGGCAAGGCTGAACAGAGCCAGTCTGCCCATTTTGGGAGTTTATGGCTCCCCAGGAATGTGGCTGAGATTTCTGGAAAGTCCCAGGCTCAGTGAGTGGCCTGTTGAGGGGGGTAGTGTACAGGGTTGGACCATGTCGAGTTGGGCATACAAGAAGCCTGACTCAGATCCATGCCTGGGCCCTACATAAATTTCAGGTGTCACTCCGGGCTATGCATACACTGAGACCCAGTTGATTATGCTACCAGCCATAAGGCCTGGTTCCAAAGGCTGTCCTAACCACAAGCTCTCAGCACACAGCAGCACTAAGTAGATGTTCAATAAACCTGTTGCTGATGACCAGAAGATCCCACCAGATCACGCACACATGATTACAGGCATGTAATCCCATGTTCAGTTCATGTGGTGCTGGGGATCAAATCCAGGTCTTGGAAATTTTTGCAGCAAGGTGCTGAGCTACATCCCCAGTCAGGTGCAAATGATAGCATCAGCTGGTTCAGGTAATAAATTCTCTTCACTTTCATGGTGACTGACCTCCATTTTACAGATGGGGGCGCTGACGGGGGAGGGTTCAGTGTCCTAAGGTCACCCAGCCTTTCCCCCACCCAAAAAGTCTGGCTGCAGGCCCCGGGTCCCTCCACCCACAGGTAAGAAAGCTGGTATGGGAACAACCACACTAGCCATATACTCTTGGGGCTTCCCAGCTGTCACTCTGGAGGGTTCTGACTGTCCAGATGGTCTTGGGAGTGGAAAGTATATGGAGGAGGCAGGATTTAAGGGTTCAGACAGTGAGGTGGGGACAAGAGAGGTAGCAGTGTGCCAGGTGGGTGGATCTAAGTCCCTCTCCACTTCCTTCAGGGGCTGACGGTTCCTGCCATAGCTGAGGGACTTGACCTGTCACTCTCTCCCATTCCCTACACTTCAACCCTTCATATTCCTGATATCTGTAGGATTACCCATCCCCAAGACCCCGGAGGATGGTACTGTTTCTTGCCAAGGACTCACAGCATCACTGGCCCTGACCAGAGCCTGGCCTCCTTGGCAGCTGGCCCAGAGTCCAGCCTCCTTGGCAGCCCTCCATGTACTCACACCACCATCAGCCAGCCCACCTGAAGGAGACAATTCACGAGGCCACAGCTGGGGCGTCTTCCTGCAGCCACTCCCCACCAGCTTCCTGGCCCTGGCCCTTCCTGTTTGGAGGGGACAGGATTCTGGCCCCAGGAGTTCTTCCTTCTTGGTCTTCCCCCCCTGGCTCTCTTGAGGGTTCTGGCCCACCTGTGCACTTAGGATCGCCCCCCCCAGCGGACCACCCTGCCTACCTGGACTGCAGGTGTTCCAGCTGCACCTGTAGGTTCTCACTCTGCTCTGTCTGCTCGTCCAGTGACCGTTGCAGCTTCCGTACCTGGTTGTGGGCCTCATCCAGCTGGGGTGAGCAGGACAGAAAACCGCGAGGATCAGCTTGGGCAGAGGATGCCTGGCTCAGCCACTTGCCCTGTTCTGCTCTGGGACTGTGTCTGATTTCCAGCTCTTGTTCCGGAGGCCTTGCCCACGGAAGCAGCCCATTGTGTTCTCTACCCCTGCAGGCCCCCCAGCCTCCAGATCTCCCCAGCACTCACCCAACTGGCCGGCCACATCGCCTTTCACCCATAGGGATCTGCTTCTCATCAGATGCCCTTCCTCCCCTGCCCACTGAGTCATCAATCTGTTTGTGCAGCCACCATCCATCAGTCAGTTGTTTTAGTTCATTCATCTGCTCGGCTCTCCATCCGTCTGTCCATCTAGTCCTCTGTGCATGGGGGAATCCTCCTGCCTTCTCCCTGACCACCTACACCTCTGTTCACCTCACTCACTCATTCACTTCTTCCACTTTCCTTCCTCTCCGGCTGCTCACTGTCTCAGGTACCAGGCCCCAGCATACAGCAGCACAGGCGGGCATACGGCCCCCTCCTCTCAGGCCTGTCGGGGTACTTGCCTCATCCTCAGCCTGGACCAGCTCTTTCTTGAGCTCTTCCACCCGCAGCCGCAGCTTCTTTACCTCCGCCTCGTGCTGCTCCACGAGCCGATTGGCGTGTGCCAGCTCTGCCACCTTCTCCTGGAACTGCTTCTTGAGCTTGCCATGCACATGCTTCAGATCCGCCAGCTCCTGCAGGGGCGGGGAAGGTTCCGGTCACAAGCTCACTCAGAGAGGGCCAGGGGGCCACTCAGCTAGGAGAGCCTGGGGTCCCCTCCATTGGGTTGTCTCATTTGCGATCTGAATGTTAGAGCTTTTAGTGATCAACTGGGGGCTGGCAGTGCCCCCCAGTGAGGTGAGGAGGCTATGTGTGTGACTCAGTGCCTCCACTTGCTATATAACTGTGATGAGCCGGGAAGGCGTCCAGTGGCCTGAAGAGCTTCAGGTCAGGATTTGGGGAAGCAAGGAGGTCTACAGTCTTGATGACAAGCATACGGTGTTAAGTCCCAGGATCTGGGGATGAGCTAGACTTGCGTGGGAATATGTGACACAGGAAGAGAACAGAAATCAAAGTGGGACAGCCAGGAAAAAGAGATGGGCCACCCTGCTCTGGGGTATCTCAGTTCCCACTGGAGGGGGCATCAGTCCTATCTAGTCCATCTTCACTTTCTCCTCCACCAACCCCAGCAGGGTCCAGTTGTTTATCACCCCCTGGAGCCTTGGGAACTGCAGTGGCCTCCCCGCCCTCTGTCCTACCCAATGCCTTCCACCCGGCAGCTGCCCACCCCACCTCTGTTTGCTGCTCTCACAACACAGCACATGGCTCCTGCTTCTTCTGCCTGGGCCGCTTTGTCACACCTACCCAGGAAGAAACCCTCATATCTTCTGTGACTCCCCGGGTCTCACTCCACCCTCTGAAAAGTCAGTTCACAACCAGTTAACATCTGCTTTTCTGGGAGACCTCAGCTCAGCCTCGCTGTCCCCACTCCCAGGAAGTCTTTTCAGGACCAGGCCTAACCATATGTGACGGAGACAGCAATGTGTCCCTCTAAGGCACCATCCACAGAATAGGTAGACACACCTGTCTGTCCACTGCTGCCACGATCACACAGTAGGTGCTCAGGACATGTGGCTACTACAGTCACCAACTGCTTTACCTTACAGTGGTGGTTGGATAGATGCAGTTACAGGTTAAGTGTCTTTTATTTGAAGTGCTGAGGCTCAAAAGTGTTTTGGTTTTTAATTAAAAAAAAAAAAAAGTTTCATGTAATCCAGGCTGGGTTGAATTCTCTCTGTAGCCAAGGATGACTTTGAACTTTGATCCTTCTGCCTCTACCTCCCAGGGGACTGGGACTACAGGATGTGAGACATCACATTATGTTAGGTAGTGTTGGGGATGGGACCCAGGGATTTGTCCACGATTGGCAGATACTCTGCCAAACTTTACCTTCAGCCTAGATTCCAGAATTTTTGGACATTTGGGGTATTCACACATACATTATGAGGTCTCTTGGGGACAGAACCAGGGTCTAAACATAGAATCCATCAATTTCAGGTGCATGTCACCAGGGCCCGAGGGCGATTTTCTTCAGCATTTTTACTGCTCTCACATTTTGATTGGGAGCCACCATACCTAGGTGTGAAATTTTCTGCTCTTTTAAGGTATCATGTTGATGCTCAAAGTTGGGGGTTTGGGAGTTTTTTGGATGCCTGGTTTGGGGATCAAGAGGCTCAGTCTAAGCCGGGCGTGGTGGCTCACGCCTTTAATCCCAGCACTTGGGAGGCAGAGGCAGGCGGATCTCTGTGAGTTCGAGGCCAGCCTGGTCTACAAAGCAAGTCCAGGACAGCCAGGGCTGTTACACAGAGAAACCCTGTCTCGAAAAACCAAAAAAAAAAGGGGCTCAGTCTATACTGCAGTTATCCCCGGGGGCAGAGCATACAACAGTGAGCCGATCAGCTGAGTGGGGGGCCCTGGGCACCACTCCCTGCCCCACCTTGTTCTTCTCGAACAGAGCAGCCTGGCTGGCCCTCAGGTCGCAGTCCAGGGCACTGGCGTTCTGGCGCCGCCTGCGGGCCAGGGCCTCCTCCAGGTCTCCAACCTGCGCCCGGAGCTTCTTGTTCTCCCGCTCCAGGCCCAGCTTCTCTGTCTCCAGCCGCTCTCTGCGGCCCCACTCGGCTGCGTTCTCTGCTTGGAGCCTTTCCATCTGCGACAGCAAGGGACACAGTGAGACTCCTGGGGAACAGGGGTGGAGAGAAAAGCTAGATGCACCCCCCCAACACAGAAAGCCAAAAATGGCACCAGGAAGCAGATCCAGCTGCAGTAGCTACAATTATGCTGGGCTATTTTTTTTTACATGGTGTGCAGGATGTGGGGGCGCTTCTGGGTTTTGTGTAGGAGAGGGGACCCCTACTACAGGCTAGGCCCCTGGGGGTATGGCCAGCCCCTCACCGCACAGCCTGGGCTTCTGCCTTTTTCCCACTGTCTGTTCAATTGAACCCCTGAGCCCCAGGCATTGCCCCTCCTGCCGGCCACGCACCTCACCCCTCAGCTCAGCCATCTTTCGATCCATGCTAGAGCGTGCGCCCAGCTCGTCCTCCAGGTCTTCAGACATGCGGCCCAACTCATCCTGGTGCGTCTCCTTTAGGATGCTGAGCTGCAAGGACATCACCCAGCCTGGTCATGAGGAATACCAGGATATATCCCAGAGGCAGTGCTGGTGGGGAGCACCAGGCAGGGTGATGGAGCACCAGACACTCAGGCTGAACCTCTGGCCCCCCTGGCAAACTGGCCTTTTGGTGCCTGCACTTGGCCAGGTCAGCTCGCTGTCCACCGTGGCAATCAACAGTGAACTTTAACAAAATTAATTCAACTCAACCTCCCCCCCGCCCCCTGCACTAAGGCCCCTCTGAGGGTTCCTTGAGATAGAGTCCCAACTCCTATGTTCTCACCAAGTCATGCAATGTCATGCTCCCGTGTGTGTTCCTCCCATCCACCTGGCCTCTTCCCACTGCCCACAAGACTGCAAGCCTAGAGGGCAGAGAGCTTGTCTGCCTTTCCCATGGCTCTCAACAACGGTGTGCACATATGGACTAAGAGCTGCTGTGGGAACGTCTCCCACGCTGCTGCTCCACACAAGCACACAGCAAACCCTCTAAGGCGACTCCATGGAAGGAAGCCAGGCACAGGGGGATTCTCTGCTCAGTTGCACACTGGCGCGCTCCATCAGTGTCCTTCCAGCAACTACACTTGGCAGTCTGGATGGTGTGGGGCCAGGTTTCTGGACCCCAAAAGAAGTAGGCAGGCAGGGGCCTGAGAGTCCTAATCGCTTGAAGAGATTCCCAGGGAAGACCCGGTTCTGGCAATTTTCCTATGCAAATCTCTGGTCTTTGACCTCTGTGACCCCAGAGGATCCAGCAAGGCTTTCCCAGGATGGTTGCACCCCCTGGTGGCCATATCCAATCTGTACAAGAGGCAGAAGTGCCAGCGGGCCTGCTTTGAGCACCTTACTTACTACTGTAAGGTCCCCCCACCTCCCCTCCCCCCCACCCCCCGCCTCAACCCCGAGGATGAAGCTGCTTTGAATGCCATGAGGTTTCAGGTTTCAGTTTCATGTGACATTAAAGGTCACATCTGATGCTTCCATTCTGGTAGCAAACCCTCTGAAATTTAGCCCCTCAATCCTACCTCTGACAGGATTCTCCAGCCACATTAGCCTTTTCTGTGTCCCGCACACACCGGGTGTGTGCCTACTCCAGGAGGGCTGCTGTGAATGAACACCCAGATACCCTATCTTCTCAAGAATGGCTTCATCTAGCCCCTTTAGCTCTGGCTTCAAACAGCATCTTGAACTCAAGGCAATCCTCCTGTCTCAGTCTCTCAAGTGATGGGATTACAGGTGTGGTCCACCATACCTGGCTCATATGTCATCTTACAGAGGCCCTCCTTGGCCTCCCACCCCATCTCCTTCAAGCTGTTTTGATGCCTTCACAACTCACAGAAATTACCTGCTGGGCTACCATCATCTCCCTGCCTGCCCTGGTACTCAGAACTACGGTAGCGGGCAGCCGGGCGAGTGGATGAATTCCATCCTAACTTGTCCCCAAGGCTGGAACGCCTCCCACCCCCCACCCCACCGCCGCCACTGCCTTACTTGCTTGAGTATCTCCTGCTTGGTCTTGCTCAGCTCCTCGTATTTGATTTTCCATTGGCTGAGCTCCCCCTCCAGCTTTTCGATGTTCCTGCTCAGAGCCAGCTTGTCCCTGGGGAAGGGAACAGGCAAACACATGGACTTTATTAGAGTCCTTTCTTTTTTGACTTCATATTTCAGGGAGAGTGTGAGCTTGGTTTTGTTGTGGTGGTTTAAACAACGGACTGTATTCTCCCACGTTCTGTGGCTAGGAATCAGAGATGAGGTGTGAGCAGGGGAGGTGGTCAGGAAGAACCTCTGTCATCCTCTCCCCAGCCTCTGCCGGCTCCTGGCCCCTTTCGAAGATGCAATGGCATCCACAGAGGCAGCGCTCCAACTGTCATCACAGGACATGTTTTCCTTCCCCCCTTCCCTCCTCCCCACCCATGGAACCTAGGACTTTATTCATGCCGGGCAAGCACTCTACCACTGAGCTAATCCTCTCTTCCAAAGCCCTTATGTTGCTTTTTTAAAAAACTAAAATCATGTATGTGAACCAAGTATATAATCTATACACTTATTTCCTGGACACCAGAGCTGCAGAATATTCATGAACATCGGGTCATGCCCTCTAATTGCCCTCATCAAAGCCATGGATAGATAACCTCTATGTTCTAAATCCATCCGTCACCTAAGTCCTCAGTCCAGCCACCCACTCTCCTGTTAAACAGTCTCTCCTGGTTCCTTCTCCTGCAAATGGCGCCCTTTTCCTCTTCACTCCCTCCTTCCTCTAGCCAGTCTCTGAACTGGACAGAGCCAGGACTCCATCCCACCACCTTCTCCTTGTCCATCCACTCACCTCTCTGATTCTCAGATTCCAGGCTTTCAAGGGCATCTGTTTATTGATGACCCCTGCCTTTTCACCTCTAGCCCAGACTTGTCTGGATCTCCAGACCCATCCACTCACAACATGACCTTCTGGTGCCAAACACAACTCCTCTAAACCTAAACTTCCCAACTTCCTCTCCCATTCCTGCTTTCCCTGAGCCTGTTACCCTCTGTGCCACCAGGAGTAAGCCTGAGGTCACCATAGGGTACACAGTAAGCTCAAGGTCAGCCTGGGTTCATGTGCTGAGGCCCTACCTTAAAAACAAGGGATGAGAGATGAAGATGGCTGAGACGTAAAAGTACTTGCTGCTCTATGGAGGACCCAGGGTTGGTTCCCAGCATCCAAAATGGCAATTTACAAACACCTGGAATTCCAGTTCCAGGGGATCCAATACCCTCTTCTGGTGCCCACATCGGCACCAGATACTCACTCATATGGGGCACACCCACACACACACCAAAAAAAATTTAAAAATCTTTATATAAAAAATGAAAAAGATACTGTAGTGGGTTTACTGCTCTAAAATCTTAGATTGTGGAGTTGAGGAATTAACTCAATGGTAGAATACTAGAATACTTGTCTAGAAAACACAAAGCCCTGAGTTCAGTTCTGTTGTGGAGGTTGCAGGGGGAAGGAAGAAAAATGACAAAAAGGGATCAAAGTAATAATAATAATAATAAAACCCAAAACCACCCAAGGTAAATAAAATCTGAGATTGTGCCTCAACAGGTCTCATTCAGGTGGGATTCTGGGGGTGCCCAGCTCCAGGCCCCACCTTCCACCCACAGGACTCACTCTCGCTCCTTGAGCAGCACCTTCTGGGATTCATCCAGCCGTAGCCGCAGGGCAGTCAACTTGGAGGTGTCCTCCTCTGTACAGACTGTGTCTTCCCAGGGCAAGCGGTTGCGATCCTGGCGGCCCGAGCTGACCCGAGGGCCTCCAGCTGCCACACTGCAGGCATCCCAGCAGCCTTCAGGCTCTTCTGGTCTGTTCTTTAGCAGGCTCTCTACCAGGTCCAGCTCCTGTGGGGACCAAGGTAAGGGACTGCACCTGGCCCAGGGCCTTGGTCTGGCCACCACCCTCATGGCCATCTCAGGCCCTGCTCTGGAATGACGGTACTAAGTGACCTGGGGCAGTGACAAAGTGCCTCTGAGCCCTGGTTTCTTCTTTTGCTACTTTCTTCGTTCTCCTTCTCTGGGCCTCCCCCCATCACACCCTGGAAGTACACTGCCAGCCACCAGGGTTTCCTGTGTCCTGGAACATTTCCCAGGAGGGCCCCCTGTCACTTCAGGTATGCAAACACTGGGTGGACTAGTTGGAACAGATGGTGAAGAAGGAATTCCTATCAAGGCTTAAGATTCCAATTCGGGGGCAAACATGGACACAGGGAGATTGGTGGCTCTGAGGACTTGTGAGGGACTGACTTCTCACCCTCCTGACCTCAGATGGTCCTGGGGGGACACTCTGGTTGCCACCTGGGACAGAGGGGAATTCCAGAAAGGATGGTCACAGAACAGAGTGCCTGGGCTGGTATGCAAACTCAGACTTCAGACTTAGGGCTGTGATCACAACCCTACAAGAGGGCAAGGAGAGCATGAGGCCTTGGTAGCTAGGTTAGAAAATATCTCCAAATATCAGGCCACAGGGAGAGGTTTAGGGGAGAGGGGAGTGTGGGGGTGGGGCAGTGAAGCTAAGAGTCTCCTTGCTGGAATCTGGTCTTGGGGGATGAAAGCTGAGACCTTGCCTGTGTGGCCTACCCTTGCACCCATCACCCTGTTCAGTCATACTGTTAGCACTTGCCACCCGGGGCAAACAGCACCGAGCTTAGTTCTGAACCTCCCTGTGTCTCAGGGGCTGCTGTAGTGTATCTGCTAAGTGTGTCTGTAGGCACTGAATATGGAGGCAGTGACCACCACTGCCCAGACTCGGCAGGCCTCCAGCCTCAGGGCTCTTGCTGTGATCATCAATTACTATGGATCCTGGTGCATCCCACAGCTCTCTGTATGACTCCTCTCAGTCTCCGGTTAACTAACCTCTTCTAGAAAGCCTTTCTGACGCCCCTCCCAAAGGCCTGGTTGGGGACCAGAGCCCTTCAGGATGAAAGAATGAGGACTCAGCTCCATCACTAATCTAAGCCAAGTCCATGGATCTCTCCTGTGCTTGGCATGGAAGAGTCTTTGATTTTGATGACTTCTAAGGTGTTTGTGTGTGTGTGTGTGGGGGGGGGGGGTGACCGACCTCCAGAACTTGGGGATCTCCAAAGCAAGGTGACCTTGACTTGCCCCCTCCTCCACCACCGCCACGTGGGGCTAACAGGCACCTCACTGGAAACCAGATCCTTACTAGCTCTTCTCACTGCTCCCTCCCACCGGGCCCCTGTGCAAGACTGGCCCGAATGCCAGCCTGCTTCCAAGCCTCGTAGCTGGGCGCACCTGGCTGCTAGGTGGCCTCTCGGCCCCGACGTCGCGCACCGGCTCGTGCTCGCGCTCGCGCTCGCGCTCGTCGTGTGTCTTGTCCACCGCACCGCGCGTTCCCCGCAGCCGGGCCAGCTCGCGGCCACGTGCCTCGCACTCGCCCTGAGCCTCCTGGCGCTCGCGGCGCGCTCCCGCCAGCTCCTTGGTGAGTGTGTCCAGGCGCTGGCGCAGCTGGCGCACCTCCTCCCGCGCGCGGTTGCGCTCGGCGCGCACCTTGCTCCACTTCTCGCGCCAGTTCGCCGTGCAGTCCGACCACCAACGCATCGTTTTCTCCATCTGCGCCGCTCGCGCGCGCGCCTCCTCCAGCTCCCGCAGCCGCAGTTCCTCGCGGCTCTCCCAGTCGCCGTCGGCCAGCAGGGTGGGCGCAGGCAGGGGTAGCGCGGGTGGCGGCCCCGGCGACGGCGTGCCGCTGGGCGGGGTGGGTGGCAGCGAGTCGGCCGGGCCCATGCGCTCGGGGGACGGGCTGCCCAGGATGGTAAGCAGGCTGCTCTTAGACAGCTGCGGAGACTCGGCCAGCCGCGGGCTCGGGCCGTGGCTCATGGTGAGGCTGGACGGGGCCCTGGGTGCGAACTCGCCGCTAGGCTAGAGGACGGCACGCGGGACAGGAGACCTACATGACACCACTGCGTGGTAATAGACGCCTCGCTCGACCCGCGGTTCTCTAGGATACCCGTCTGGGACGCCTCTTCAGCCCTGCAGGAGAACATAACCATTATTGGGGCTGTGCCCACCACCGACAGTCACTCGACCAGCCCTGTGCGTGCTCAGGGGACAAAGGAAGGAGGCAGTACTGGCTGAAGCAGGAGGAGGGAGGTGTGTTCCAAGGTGGCCCTAAGGAGGCCAGCACGGGCCTTCAGCTGCTTTCTCCCTGCTCCAATGCCCCTCATCCCTTCAAGGCTGCTGATTCGACCCTTTACTTTGTGTTTTATCTTCATGTAAGCCACATGGCCTTTCTGGGCTTCCTCTCCTCTGTCTGTACAGTGAGGGTAGGGTAAGGAAGCCTAGGACACCTTCATCAGGGAGTGCTTCAGGTTCACCTTGCTTAATTAACAATTAGCAGTTCCACGGCCCAGGATGTTTGGCAGGTGCGCAGCAGAAACTACATGTCAGGAGTCCATGTTTGGGGCATGTGAGTAGTCAAGTAACCTCAGTGTGACCTCCAGTCTCTCAGCCTCCTCACCGGCTCCATGCAAAGCCACCAACAAGCCCTCTACCACTGAGTTAAACCCTCAAACCCATGTCACCCTCATTACTCACGGTTCCATACATAATATCTCAGTCCCAAAGACGCTTGTGTGGACAGTCGCCAGACAGCCACACAGACCCAGGCACAGGGCAGTGTGCCCCGTGACTCAGTGTCTCAGCCCGTGGGATGAGTTGGTAGCCTTGGCGCCCACAAGCATCTAGACATTCCTGCACACACAGACACATCCGAGAACGAACACACAAGCAACCTCACCCACACAAAACAGCGACACATAACATATACAGTCAGAGATGGACCTATGGGCAGGAAGCTATGCAAATAAATACACTTGTATGCGTGTATCAGCACACCAATGGGCTCCCAAACAAACACTCTTAGGAGAACTCTGAACACATACATACACTCTTCCTTCCTCATTTTCCTGGCCCGCTTCCATCAGAACAGCCCTAAGAGAAACAATACTAGCATCCGCAGGGGAGAGGAGTGGAGGGGAGATGGCAGGAAGCCCAAGTAGCCGTCCTGAGGGCAGGTCTTCCCACACCCCTACGGCAGAAATGTGGCAGTGGTGGCTGCCTCAGAGCTGCCAGGCCTGGTAAACGGCTCTGCTTGGCTTAGAATGTCTCCAATTGGCTCCTTCTAGAAATCCTAAGCCCACGGAACAGGAGCAGGACAGATATCATCCAAGCCCCTCATAGCTTCCAGGATGGGGCCTCCAGGGTCAGCCCTGGCCCCTCCGGGGCTCAGGGTGTGGGGGAAGGTAGGATCAGTGAGGCAGGGAGGCTATGAAGGCCTTCTGCCTTTCTTCTCAGGCCCAGGGCAGGCATGTACATGAATGGGGGAAGAGGTGGGGCATGTCCACCCCACCGCCACAAGCACACCTGTGCAGCTGGCCTCTGCCTAGCAACATGTCCCCATTCCCACCCTACTCACCCAACAGCCTTGGAAACACTCAAGCAGCGGTGGTAACCCAGGTCCACGCTACATGCTACATTTATTTAGTCAGGCAGGGCCCAGCTGCCAGTCACTTATCTCTTCCTCCCCACCCCCACCCCCAGGTTCAGCATCTTCTTCTTTAGCGTCATTGCGGGGGGGGGGGGGTTGTTCCTGAATACCTAAGGCTGCCACTGAATTCCAAGGAGCAGCTCAGGGTGAGGGCAGTTCGCACAGGCCCAGAGAGTTCCTTTCTGTCTTCACCCTTCCTAAAGCCAGCCAGGCCATCCTTCCAACTCAGGTGCCACTCCTAGAAAATGCCCTGATATGCCCCGTCCCATCCCACTGCCAGCCACACCTGGCCAGCCAGTGACCTTTCTTACAGCACTGCCTTCCACTCAGTCAGGGCATTTGTGCCACTTAGGGCTCATAAGAAAGGCCCTGCATATAATACTTGCTTAGAGTGGGCTAGTGGGATGGAGGGCGTGGAGCTGTACTTTATGGCCTTGCATCTGAGCCAAGCAGGTCTCAGTGCTCCTGAACCCCAGCCATAACTGTCACTGTCTGTTCCAGGAAACGAGGATGCTTTGACTGGACACTCATTGCAGGCCACAGACTCAGTGCTGCCCACAGAAAGTGACCGGTGTCTTATTTTGTTCACAGACTCATTAGAAATGTCTCTCCCTCTTGCTTTCTACATCTGGAAACCCCTACAAACCCTGTGAGACCCACCTGCATCATCCCCTTGCCTGAGAAGACTTTCCTAACCTCTGGATATTTCATGCTAGTTTTCCTAAACACCAGAACCTCCTTGTTTTAGGGCAGCAGATCTCAACCTGTGTGTCATGACCCCTTTGGGGGGGGTCACATATCAAATATATCCTGCATATCAGATATTTACACTACAATTCATAACAGTAGCAAAATTAGCTATGAAATAATTTTATGATGAGGGGGTCACCACAGAGTCAGGAAGCTTATTAAAGGGTCGCAGTATTAGGAAGGCTGAGAACCATCACTTTAGGAAATGAACGCACTGTGAAGTTTTCAAAGGCTTCTTGGTCATGTTCGCTGTCTGAACCGGAGCAGTGCTGTGTGAATGTTTCCTGAGCCTATGGAAAATGGACAAAGCTCAGCATGCTGATACAGGTAGATGTGTAAGCCCGTCTGCCATCACGGTCAGAGTTAGGCATCTAAGCTCTTGCCCGAGGAAATCTCTCTTTGATTGGGGGTGGGGGGGGAGATATTCAACTCTGTATTCTGTCCTCAATGTTTGGTTGGTTCTCTCAATATCCATGGAGAGGAATGAGCAACACTAAGGCTTGGATAGGGGCCAGCTCAGGGAATCTGGAACCCAGGACCTCCACAGCTCAGAATCCTCACATATCCTCTTAGGATCTTTCAGGTAGACTCTGGGGTAAGCCCAGGGCCACAGGCCTAGCTGTGGGTAGGGATTAGCGCCCAGCAGGAAACCGCAAGGGGACTGCATGATTGGATAAGTGTAGGGCCCAAGGCTGGTCAGCCCGCAGACTGTGGGCATCTGTCCCTCTGACCACGGACACTGAGAGAGCCTGGCTGGACCACCAGAAGGGAAACGGAGGAGTGGGAGAGGAAGGAAAGCTAGGTCTCCATGCTGGAACAGGGCCCAGGTATCCCAATCTTGAGTTGAGGAGCCACAAAAATATCCTAAGCCACAGATTCCAATTGTTTCCTTACAGTTGGGTCGACTGAGGCCCAGACAGACATTTGTCTACCACGGCACAGCATGCTAGCAGTTAGCAGAGCCCGGGGGAGTGGAATTAGACGCCTCTATGGCTGGGTCACTGCTACCTGAAGAGCACCATGCCCCTGGGAGTACCTACTAGGAGCTCTTCAGACACTAGGCCCACCAAATGTGGCTTGGATAAGGAAACTGGAAGCCTTCGTGGGTACTTACTCCAGCCTCAGGACTCTCAGCAACTCTTGAAATCGCAGAATCGCACATTCCTATAGAACGGACATTAATCCTAGTCTTGCTATTGATACGAGTGTTGTGTGTAATAAGGTTTCTCCGCCGACGAAATAAGTCAATTCAAGTCGAATTAAGAGCATGAAAGGTTTATTGGAGGCAGCTCTCCAGCGGGTTCACCGGTCCCAAGGAACAGGGCCAGGGAAATCGCCATGCAGACTGGACGTTGAGGGCGGTAGGGGTAAGAAGTATGTGCAGGTCCCTTGCCTCTCTGGGCCTCAGTTTTCCTATGTATCGAACTGAGAGGCACCAACGATATTCTTAATATCTCACAGCAGGTGAGCAGAATGCGTGCCAATAAGAACCAATCACACTCCCACAAAGCTCAGCGATCAGGGCAGAATTTCACTTAACACACACTGTAGCCGCAGGATGGGGAAGAGGCTTCACCCCTTCAGCACTACCAGGGAAGTGGGTTGCTGAGGTCCCTCCCTTCTGTTAGCACCGAGTTCTTGCTCCACCTGCCCCCATTCCTCCCCTAAGTTAGTTTTCTGTTTTCCAGGGCCCAATGCAGCCTTAGTCCCGACTTGGTAGCCCCTTCGCGGGCCACCTACCCCGCTCCCCCTAGCGGCTGGTGGGGTTGCGGGGGTCCGGTCCTGCAAGGCGGGGTCCCGCCCACCCCACCGCGTGGCTTTCATTGGCAGCGCCACGGGCCTGGGCGTGAAGCCGTGCTCTGATTGGCCAGTGCCACCCGTCCGTCCGGCACTCGCCATGGTGACCACGTTGGGTCCCCCGGGAGAGTTCCACATTCCGCCCCCGCCCGCCGCCCCTCCCGGCCCCGCCGGCATTCCACGGGCGTCCCCTCCCCCACTGTCCCGCCGCCGGGCCCGGCTTGCACCGGGGTGGGGGGCTGACTGGGAGGACCCCAAGAGGGGCCTAGAAAGTTGGGCTGAAAGTTTGGGGTGCGGCAGGCCCCGCCCCGGCTCCTGTCCCCCCGCAGCTAAGTTCTTCCCGCGCGTGAGAGGCTCCGGGCCGCAGCGAGTCCCCGACCGCGGTGACCTCCCGCCCCGCCGCCGTCCCCCGCTCACCTCGGGTCGGGGACGGGATTCCGGACGTCCGAGCTACCGCGCAGGGTGGAGAGGGCGCGGGGAAGGCTGCGGCGGCCGTCGAGAGGCCGAGGGAGGGCCGCCGAGTCTCCTCCTCCCGCCGGGGGAGGGGAAGGGGAGCGGGCGGGGGCCCCGCGTGGGGCGCGGCCTGCCGAGGGCTGGGGCCAGGCGGCTGGACCCCCGCTGGCCCACCCAAGCGTGGAACCTCCCAGGCAGGTTCCGCGACCTCTGCTTTCCCGCCAACCGTGGACTACGTGCTCCGTGACAGGAGTGGGCACCGCGGGCCCCTGTGGAATGTCACCAAGTCCTCACCTTGGTTAACTGTGTTCCAGCGCTGTCACCGACTGGACCCAGGCCAAAGAGTCCATGTCCTCACCGGGCCTCAATTTCCCTTATTTGTACAACCAGAGGGACTTCAGGCCTATAAAGGAGCATGATGGGGACCCACTCCCACTGTGGAGTTTTTTCCTCTGGTGTGCGATGGTGCTTGGCAGAGTTCTTCGACCCTCATGAGCACACCCACTTAGGGGATTACCTCTCAACTAGGGTAGGGTGACTGTAGTCTGTTCAGGAAAGAGGAAGGTCAGGATGGTGTCTCCCCACTACATCCTACTGCAAAGTCAGTCTGTCTTACACACAGGACCAAAAGTTACAGAACTGTGTGGGCTGCGAGACAGGGTTGGGTCTAGAAAATATAAGATTATGAAGATAAATGAATCATATCTCTTTTTTAAAAAATTTACATTGGTGTTCTGTCTCCATGTATAGGCATGTGTGAGGGTATCAGATCCCCTGGAACTGGACTGACAGACAGTTATGAACTGCCATGTGGGTGCTAGATTCAAACCTGGGTCTTTTAGAAGAGCAGCCAGTGCTCTTAACCACTGAGCCATTTCTCCAGCTGAATCATATGTTTCATTTCTAATTATGGTCATGTGCATAGTGGTTTGTGAAGAATGAATCAAATACTGAGTGTTGAAGACTTTTTTTTTTTCCTCACGAAGTTGAGCAGTAGCTGATTTGCTGTAAGAGTTGTTGGGTTTTTTGTTTTTTTTTTTTTTTGTTTTTCAAGACAGGGTTTCTCTGTGTATCCTTGGCTGTCTGTCCTGGACTCACTTTGTAGACCAGGCTGGCCTCGAACTCACAGTGATCCGCCTGCCTCTGCCTCCCAAGTGCTGGGATTAAAGGCGTGCGCCACCACCGCCCGGCTGGGTTTTTTGTTTTTGTTTTTAACAAACAAGAGCTGAGTGTGGTGGCACACATCTTTAATCCTAGCGCTCAGGAGGCAGAGGCAGGCAGATCTTTGTGAGTTCAAGGCCTGGTCTATAAATCGAGTACCAGGACAGCTAGTGCTGCTACTCAGAGAAACCTTGTCTCGAAAAACCAAAAAAAAACAAACAAAAACAAAACAAAACGAAAAACGCAAAACAGCAACAACAACAAAAAACAAAAACAAAAAAACAGGGCTAGCTGGGTATGGTGGTATACAACTTTAATTCTAACACTTGGGACCTTTAATTCCAACATTTGGGAGGTAGAAACAGATGGATCTCTGTGAGTTTGAGGCCAGTCTGGTCTACCTACATAGTGAGTTCCAGGACAGCCAGGGCTATTGTAAAGAAGATAGATAGACAGACAGACAGACAGACAGATAGATAGGCAGGTAGGCAGGCAACCAAACCAGGGCTTCCTAAAAAACAAGAATCACTTTGAATTTTCTTTTTTTTTTTTTTTTTTTCCACTTAAGAGCACCATGGATGTATCTGGTGCCCTCCGAGGTCAGAAGAGGGGGGCCAGATACTCTGAAACTTGCAATTATGGATAGTGTGAGCTACCATGTGTGTGCTGGGAACCAAACTGGGGACCTCTGAAGTGACACCAAGTGCCCTTAACCTCTGAGCTGTGCCGTCTTCAGCCCCCACTCTGAATCTTCTGAGGGCTCAGTACTTCTTTTGAACTCAGTCACTTCCCTCCTGGACATCCTTTTCTGTGGTCTTCAGCTCCCTTCTCTGCCTTGCCTCCACCAACTTCGTGAAATCCCACAGATTTTGCAAGTTTTGTAGTTTCACTTGTCATTTCATTTGCGGTGTGGGTAGTGCATGGTGGCTGCTTGGCAGCTGCTCTCATCTGCAGGAGACCAGTTTGGGTGGGACTGCTTGTACTTCAGTTAGCATCTACAGATTCCTAGCCTGCAGATGCTGCAGCAGTGGCTGTCCCCGCTTGCTTCATGTACAGGTGAAACTTGTGAGAATCACACATTGAGACTCATGATGAAAATATCTTCCTGTTAGAGCTGGGGAAATGAAAGTTTAGACTGGCTTTTTATTCAAATGTGATCTCACAGCAGTGAGATAGGATGTCCCAGCAGTGACGTCCCCGAACCAAGCAAGATCCACGAGTTCTTTCCCTAGTGCTTGGAGGTGGTTAAGGGTGGAGAGGTGATGGAGGTCAGGCTGATGGTGCACCTAGCCTCTGACTGTACTTAATCACAACTGAGCCCTCTCTCTTTGGAGAGGAAGTGATGAATACTGCCCTGGTGTTGTGTGTGTGTGTGTGTGTGTGTGTGTGTGTGTGTGTGTGTGTACATATGTTTTGCATGGGCTGAATGAGGGGAGCCAATCTCTTGGAACTCAGTACATGCTGGCCACAGGCTAGACCACTCTCTTAAGTTACCTAGCTGTACCAGGCATGGTGGCACACGGTATTATTCCCAGCACTCGGAAGGCAGAGGCAAGCAGATCTCTGTGAGTTCGAGGCCAGCCTGGTTTACAAAGGGAGTGTAGGACAGCCAAGGCTATTACACAGAGAAACCCTGTCTCGAAAAAAAAAAAAAAAAAAAAAACAAACAAACAAGCAAACAAACAAAAAACCAGCCTCCCTTCCTCAAAAGTTACCTAGCTGCACAGCTACTCTATGTACTGGGTATCATTACCACTATGATCTGGTGAGCCCAGGGAATATCAGAAGCACATTGACTGTCTTAAATTCACTGTGAAAAGTCACAGAGCCCTTAACTGTCAAGTTTGATCACTGTCACTTCACCAGGCAACTCTAGAGAAATTCGAATCTGTTTTTAGCTTCCCTCATCAGTGGAAGGGGCAAGGATTTTTGTCTTCAGACTCAAGCATTGGAGATTGGCTGTGGCCTGTGTTAGTCCTTCTATGTGTCACTTCTGTACCACTGCTGTTATCTAACCATCAGCATATTGGCATTTTTTTTTTTTTTTGGTTTTTCGAGAGAGGGTTTCTCTGTATAACAGCTCTGGCTGTCCTGGACTCGCTTTATAGACCAGGCTGGCCTCGAACTCACAGAGATCCACCTACCTCTGCCTCCCAAGTGCTGGGATTAAAGGCGTGCGCCACCACCGCCCGGCTATATTGGCATTTTTTTACTTTGTAGAATAAGTATATTTTAAGGGAATGCTTCATGTGACTAGAGTAAATGTCTGGTTATAATGGTCAAAGGACACTAAAGTGTGGGGTGGGGGAGTTAAGGGTGTGGTTCAGTGTGTAGATACCTGCCGTGCCTGCACAAGGCCCTGGGGTTGAGGCCAAGCACCATGAAAGACAATAACAAGGACAAAACAATGTACAAAAGGACAAATGCTTGCCTGAGTCACCCAGTGGGAGTATGGCCAAGGAGTTGAGACACAGCTGTACAGGGGACCCGGTAAAACATTTGATGGCATCTGTGCTGGGCCCCCTATCCCTAAGAGTCCCTTGCACCCACTGTGAGCTGTGATGGGCTGGCATTGATGGGGCTGGCATAGGTGGCAGAGGGGAGGAACACTGTGCTGGGACCTGCCTGCTTTCTTCCTTTGGCTACATCTCTATCCCCCACCCTGCCCCCACCCCTGGAGTTAAAGGGCATGTTCTTGAGCTGTAGTTCCCCCCCCCACCCCGGGGAGTTTAGTTAGGCTGGACAATGGACGACATCTGTGCCTCCCATCCCTGAATCACTTCCTCTTTCTCTTTAGGGCTCTGTAGAGATCATGGCTGGTATTATAGGGTAGGCTTGTGGGACTCCAGGCTAAAGAAGAGGCTGGTCTGTTCTGCCTCCCCTGATGTTCTGGCCATCCTTTCTGAGCTCTGCCCTGGACCACTGGAGATGGGTCCTTGTCCTCTCTAGGCTATCAGTTCAGTATCTGTGACCCTTGCTAGTCTTACTGCTGATATAAGTGGGAAAATATATATGTTAAAAATATAAGTGCCCCCTTTCTATAAATGGGGAAACTGAGACTCAGGGAGGAGCCATAGCTTGACCAGGGGTGCAGAGCTGCCCCATCTTGAACCCCACTCCCCACGGTACCATGCTTCTGGTACCTTCCTGGCACCTCTTTGGAGGTTCGGCCACCCCGAGTGAGATCAAGGAGACCTTCATCTGGCCGACAGCTCAGAGGAAACAGAGGCTGTTTCCACAGAAGAAGTGAGGCAGGAGCATAGGGTGAAGGGAGACCAGAGAAGCCAGGGGGCAAATGGGCTGAGGTGAGAAGCCACAGCTATGTGACTCCTCCCAACTTCCTTTTCTCTTTGCAGAAGCTGGAAGACTGAACCGAGACAGCAGTGAGGAGGACGAGGCTGCAGCAGCTTTGCAGGTTAGTTCCCCTGGACTCCTCCACCCTCCCACCCATTGGTCCCCATCCATAGACCCCACAGGCCCCTTCCCAGACCTCATGACACCCCAGGAGTAGCGAGGTAGGGACCCACCTCCTTCCAACTCCAAAAGAAACCCCTGCTTTCGGAAGTAGCCAATGAAGTTAAGGCATGATTGTGTTTTGGGGGCCTATCTTTCCTGGACCCCAGTTTCTCATATATAAAACGAAATGGGTCCTGTATCCCAGGTCTTGAGTGACAGAGGGTAGACTGTAAGATGCTCTGCATGGGGTCTAGCACCAAGCCTGTACCCAGCAAGTGGGAGCTGGTGAAGTTCCTGAGCAGCAGAGAGACATAGGGTCTCAATGAAAGGGCCTCTGGACAAGCTGGGGCAGACACTTTGGTTTTTTTTTTTTTTTTTTTTTTTTTTTTTTTGGTTTTTCGAGACAAGGTTTCTCTGTGTAGTCCTGGCTGTCCTGGACTCACTTTATAGACCAGGCTGGCCTCGAACTCACAAAGATCCGCCTGCCTCTGCCTCCCAAGTGCTGGGATTAAAGGCGTGCGCCACCACCGCCCGGCTGACACTTTGGTGTTTTAATGTGGCCTTCTTTGTCCACCTGTAAAGCAGGCTGATAGTAGCATCTTTCTGGGCTGTGACTTGCTGATCCACTGGTCTGTTCCTCACCCAGGACAGGAGCAGCTAGAGGAAGCCAGAGGCAGGGTCCCAGCCTAAGGTCAGCAGGGGTAGCTGTTTCTGGGAGCCATGTATAGATAGGAACATTGTGCTGGGCAGGTCCCATTGCTCTTGGAGTACATGATCTATGCTGGGGAGGAGGCAGGGACTCCCAAGCCTCATGCACTGATGATGTATTTCTATCCAAGGCCTTTGGTTAGAGGACTAGACCTAGGGCAGAGAGTGATTCCCACAAGCAAGGATCCTGGAAATGGTTGTTTGAGTTCTTCTCCCTGGGCAATAGGTCTCCTTGTCCTAATTTTATACATGAGGAAATTGGAGGGTCAGTGAAGCCAATTTTTTAAAACTCAGTGCCACACAGCCTGGGTACTGAATAAGTGGAAGTGGTTATTAAATCCACAGTTTTCTAAGTCCCTTTCCTGTATTCACATATCTCTTAATCTCCCTTGACCTAAAATAGGGTCTTACTTGTCTATCACTACTCGGTTTTCCAGCCATCTTTAGGAAGCTGCTGGCTCGGAATTTGGAACCCAGGTTTGGGTCCTATCTTGGCTGCAGGACTGCTGTTGAACTCTAAGAAAACCCTTTGCTTTCGTGGTTGCAGGTCTTGCAGTCTCCTGGAACCATCTGGAAAGTCAGGAAAGGGATTCTTGTTTCCCAGGGCGCTTCAAGGGATAAACTGTAGGGATAGAAGCCTGTTGGCTGGGGGCACAGGGTGATCGTACACGGGTCATGCTTTGCAGGAACAGGAAGGGTACCTGGTACTTTTTAATAAGCAAAAGTAAAGCCAGTGGTTTGCCACTGGGAGTGAAGTGGAGACCACAGCTTCTGTCTGGGGTGTTGGGGGTGGGAGGGAACTTTTGCCCCAGCCTTGATTTTTATAGTTATATGTTGACTCACCTGCTCCTCTATGTCTGCTTGAGAGCGGTGTGACTGAGGCCTTAGGGCCCGGACCCTGGAGGCCAAATTCTTCTGCTGCTAGGTTTCAGTTCTCCACTAATAGTTCCATCAGCTGCAATTGTCTGTACTACCGGGTCCTCTACTACCACAGCCTTCTCACTGGCAACAGGCCCTTCCAAAGCTTCCGAGTCTTCCCGAACCTTGTCCTGCATCCTTTCTCTAAGACCCCAGGAAGGTAACTCTAGCATCCCAACTCTATTCCTCTCTTAAGACTGGCTTATATATTAATACATAGTATTAAGAAAAATAGGACAGCCTGGAGAGATGGCTCAGTGGTTAAGAGCACTGGCTGCTCTTCCAAAGGACCCAGGTTCAAATCCCAGCATCCAGATGGCAGTTCACAATGTTTGTAATTGCTGGGTGTGGCAGCACATGCCTTTAATCCCACATTGGGGTGCGTGGATCTCTGTGAATTAAAGACTAACCTGGTCTACAAAGTGAGTCCAGGACAGCCAGGGATACACAGAGAAACCCTATTTTGAAAAAAAAAAAACAGAAAAAAGAAAAGAAAAGAAATGGCAGGCTAGAGATGTAACTCAGTTTGTAGAGTGCTTTGTCTAGCATACAAAGTCCTAGGTTTGATCTCCAGCACCACAGAAAGTCAGGTGTAACACAGTGAGTTTGAGGCTAGCCCAGGTTACACAGCGTGACCTTGCCTCGAAACCCAAACCAAACTAAGTCAAAAGATTAAAAATGATGTTTCTACATCATAAGCAAAGATCATGCGATGTTAAAAAAAAAATGTCAAACTAGAAACTAGTTGTGCTCATGTAAGAGACAGGGCTGATTTTCCTATTAGGGAAATATCCTAGAAAATGGTATGAGAAAGTGATGGGTACATTGCACCCCAAAGTACAAATAGTGAACCTGCACAGGTTGGAAGTACTGCACATACAGTCGCAACTGGTTTTTGTTTCTCGCAGCCCTGGGGATTGAACCCACGGCCTGGTCATGCTCAGCAAGTGCTCTACCACTGAGCGATATCCTAGCCTGGCAGCATTGTTTATAAGAGCCAAAGAGTAGAACTGGCCAGAGGACATTAGAATCCCTGCTCTGTTAAATGCTGTTAACAGAGGACTGTGAAATAAATTCTGACTCATTTCTAAGATAACATTAGCACATGTGGTTGAAGAGGTAGGACCTCCAGATAGTTATAGCAGACTCTCCTAGATGTTATTTCAAGGCAGGACAGAATGTCCCGGGCCCCACTTTATATATTAAATGGCAGAGGTATCGATTGTCCTTATTTGCATAAAGAAACTTTAGGAGCTAGTTTGAGCAGACTCCAAGGAAGGGAGTATCCTGCAGGCCACCGACCCGGCTGGACTGAGGGGCTGGACTTGCCAAATGACTGACTGCTTTGCATTTCATAGCTTTGTGTATTTATTTCTTTACTTACTGTTTATATTTGAAAGATGTAAATGTCTAAGCTGTTCAAAAAGTAAATATAAACAGAGATGTGTGCAAGTGAAGCATATAAGGTAAACCTTAAAAACACAGACAAAGGCAACAGAGATGAGACCCTGCTCCCACACAGATGCATACCTTCCTGCTTTTGCACATGTAGGAAATGTGGCCTGTTTTTGCAAGGATGGGATTACATTGTTTTCCAACCTTAAAATTTATTTTATTTTATAATTTTATATGTAAGGATGTCTTGCCTGCATAGATCTCTGTGCACCACTTGTGAACTTGGTATCCAGAGAGATCAGAAGAGGGCCTTGGGTCCCTGGGACCGGAGTTATAGATGGTTATGAGCTGCCATGTGTGTGTGTTGGGAATTGAACCTAGGTCCTCTGGAACAGCAGCCAGTGCTCTTAATTGCTTGAGCTGTCTCTCCAGCCCCCAGTTTTTACAACACTGAAACTTCTTTTTTCTCTTCTAGTGCTGGAGATCAAACCCAGGGCCTTGCATGTAACAGGCTAGAGGTCTGCCACTGAGCCGCACCTCAGCCCCTGGGTGTGTGTGTGACTTGCAGAATCTCTTTCACTCAAAATGCCATGCTGTGCTCATTTTTAACTTTAAAATGTGTAACTTGGGCTGGAGAGATGGCTCAGCGGTTAAGAGCACTGGCTGCTCTTCCAGAGGTCATGCCTTCATGAGTTCAATTCCCAGCAACCACATGGTGGCTCACAACCATCCATAATGAAATCTGGTGCCCTCTTCTGGCATGCAGATATACCTGCAGACAGAACACTGTACACATAATAAATAAATCTTTAAAAAAAAAAAAAGTTTAAAAAAAAATGTGTAACTTGCTGTGTTCTTTTAATGCTGGTAACCAAACCTAAGGCCTGTGTGTTCTTCACTCACCTTTCTCCTATAGTGCTGCCTTCCACTCCTATAGTGATGCCTTCCACTCCTATAGTGATGCCCTACACTCCTATAGTGATGCCTTACACTCCTATAGGGATGCCTTACACTCCTATAGGGATGCCTTCCACTCCTATAGTGATGCCTTACACTCCTATAGTGATGCCCTACACTCCTATAGTGATGCCTTACACTCCTATAGTGATGCCTTACACTCCTATAGTGATGCCCTACACTCCTATAGTGATGCCTTACACTCCTATAGGGATGCCTTACACTCCTATAGGGATGCCTTCCACTCCTATAGTGATGCCTTACACTCCTATAGTGATGCCCTACACTCCTATAGTGAAGCCTTACACTCCTATAGTGATGCCCTACACTCCTATAGTGATGCCTTACACTCCTATAGGGATGCCTTCCACTCCTATAGTGATGCCTTACACTCCTATAGTGTAATCTCAAGCCCAAGAAGTTCGCTTTGGTGCAGTTCACAGAGATCATCAGCACAGTATGTGGTCATTTACACACCAGTACAGTGTGGGTAAGGACTGGATTCTAGGCAGTTAAGTCACATGTAAGCTGGGACAGCCAGCATAGTAACAACACAAATCGTTCCATCGCCACACGGGTCCTCATGCTTCCCCTTCCACAAGATGCACAGGAGCCCTCCCCTGCCCTTGGCAACTGCTGATCTCATCTGTGTCCCTGTAATTTTCATTTCAAGCATGTTCTACTAGTCACATCACACAGTCTTAACATTTTGAGATTGGCTGCTTTTTTTTTGGTTTACTCAGTAGAATTCCCTTGAGGTTCATCTATAGTTTTTTGTTGTTAGCTTTTTCCTCTCTTTTCTTTCTTTCTTCCTTTCTTTTTTTTTGGGGGCGGGCATCAGGGCTCACTATGTATCCCTGACTGGCCTGGAACTCACTAGGTAGACCACTCTGGCCCAGAACTCACAGAGATCCATCTACCTCTGTCTGGGATTAATGGCATGCACCGCCACACCTGGCAAGTATATTGTTCTTTAAAAATATATTTCTGAAAATTGCTGAGTTACATCTCATGGCGTGGCTGTCTTACAGTTTGTTCAACCATTCACCAATCGGAACATTGGTGCTGATTCCAATTTTGATCATCATCTTCTTCGTTGTTGTTGCTGTTGCTGTTGTTACTAATTGTACATGGATGAAGTGCATAGGATTGTGATGCCAATGAAATAATGCTGACGTCAAAGGACAGCTTCGTGGGTTCGGTTCTCTCCAACCTTTACAATGGTTTGCAGGCATTGAAGTTAGGTCCCCGGGTTTTGGTGGCAAGGACCCTTACCTGCTGAAACCATCTTGCCAGCCCCCACCAACTTTGGGATATTATCAATAAAACTAACACAATGTTTGTGTACAGATTTGTGTGTGTGTGTGAATGCAGGTTTTGTTTTCTCAGATAGACAATTAGGGGCTACTTCAGGCTCATATAGATGCTTAGGCACATGGTTAGTTCTAGTCTCAGTTTGTGTTTGTGGTGCTGCCATGGAACCGATGAGGCAAACACTCTACCACTGAGCTACACCCCAGTACTCACTTGCTCGCTCACTTGCTCTCTCTCCCTCTCTCTTCCTCTCTCTCCCCCCATATAAAATTGCCAAGCTGCTCTCCATGAGTCACTGAACCCTATATTATTCAGATAAAATTTCTATTAATAGACATTTTAAAACTTTTCCTCTTAAAAACATTTATTTAAGCCGGGCGGTGGTGGCGCATGCCTTTAATCCCAGCACTTAGGAGGCAGAGGCAGGCGGATCTTTGTGAGTTCGAGGCCAGCCTGGTCTACAAAGTGAGTCCAGGACAGCCAAGGATACACAGAGAAACCCTGTCTCGAAAAACCAAAAAAAAAAAACAAAAAAAAAAACATTTATTTATTTGTAATTTTAATTTTATGTGTATGAGTGGTTTGCCTGCATGTATTCATGTGCCCCATATGTGTGGCCGTTGCCTGCCGAGGCTAGAAGAAGAGAGGACATTAGATCCTCTCAAACTAGAGTGACAGATGGTTTTGAGCCACCATGTAGGTGCTGGGGAACCGAACCCAATTCCTTTGCAAGCAACAAGTGCTTTTAACTGCTGAACCATCTCTCCAGACCTTCAACTTTCTTCCTATAGATTAAAAAAAAAAAAAAAAAAGATACAAGGTCTCACAGTGTAGCCCCAGATGGCTTGGGACTCCCTAGGTAGACCAGGATAGCCTAGACCTCACAGGGATTTGCTTGCCTCTGCTTGGTAGTGCTATGAGATTAAAGGTGTGTACTGCCAAACTAGGCTTTCCATTTTGTAATACATTTATTTATTGTGCGTGTGTGTGTGTGTGTGTGTGTGTGTGTGTGTGTGTGTGTGAAGTTCATAGTATATGTGTGGGTGTCAGAGGACAACTTGTGAGAGATTATTCTCTACTTCCCCCACGTGGGTCCTGAGGATTTCACTGAGGTTGTCAGGTATGGTGGCAGGTGCCTTTACCCCTTGAACCATCTTGCTGGCACAATTTTTTTTTAGTGAAGATTTTCATTTGCCTCTGTGCATGTGAGTTTCCATATGCATGTACATAGAGGCCGAAAGAGAGCGGGGCACCCTTCACTGCTCTCCCCTGCTCCTCTTAGGCAGGGTCTCTTGAGCCTGGTGCTTATGCCTTGGCTGGGCTGGACGCCGGCAGACCTCAGCAATCCTCCAGACTCTGTCCTCTTGACACTGGGGCTGCAGGTGCTTCTAGGGAATATTGGTTTGTTATGGCTGCTGGGTCTGGGTTACGGCCCTCATGATTGGAGGGCAAGTACTCTGAACTGTGCAGCCATTTCTCCAGCTCCAAGTTAGCTCGCTCTGTCTGTCTGTCTGTTTGTCTGTGTCTTTCTTTCTTTCTGTGTCTTCCTTCCTTCCTTTCTCTTTCTCTCTTTCTTTTTATTTTATTTTTTTGTGGTACTGAGGGTTGAACCTCAGGCCTTAAATATGCAAGGCTAATGTTCTACCACTGAGCTATATCCTTAGCCCTTTTTATTTTTGTAATCTTTAGAATTTCTTTTATTTGTTGTCTTAGGGTTTCTATTGCTGTGATAGAACACCATGACCAAAAGCAACTTGAGGGGGAAAGGGCTTATTTTGGCTTATATCTTACAGTCTGTCATGAAGGGAAGAGTCAGGGCAGGGGCTCAAAGCAGGAACCTGGAGTAGGAGCAGAAAGAAGCAGAGGCCATGGAGGAATGCTGGCTTGTTATTCATGGTTTCTTCAGCTTTCTTTCTTTCTTAACTTAAAAAAATATTAAAAGTTATGTGTATCGATGTTCTGCTTGCTTGCATGTCTGTTCACCGTGTATGTGCCCGATTCCCAGGGAGGCCAGAAGAGGGTGTTAGAAACCCTGGAACTGGAATTACAGATGGTTGTTCGCCACCATGTGGGAGCTGGTAATTGAACCCAGGTTCCCTGGAAGAGCACTCACTGCTCTTAACTGCTGAGCCTTATCTCCAGCCCTCAGCCTGCTTTCTTGAAGCACGGAGGACCACCAACGCAGGCGTGGCGCCTCCCACAGTGAGCTGGAGACTCTCACATCAATCATTAAAGAAAACGCCCCACAGGTCAGTCTGGTAGGGTAATCTCCTCAGCTGAGGTTCTGTCTTCCCAGATGACTCTGGCCTGTGTCAGATTGACATAAAACGAGGCAGCACATTAATTGATTATCTCGTTGCACACAGCTGTGCGAGTGCCGATACACGTGTGGCTTATTTACGGACTCTTGCATTTATTTACTTTCGTGCATGGTCATATGCCCCTGCACAGCATGTGTGTGGAGGTGAGGGGCCAGCCTCTGGGAGTAGATTCTCTCCTTCCACCCTGAGTTCTGAAGAAGGAACCCAGGCAGTCCAGCCTGCACAGAGTGATGGTTAGTTTTTGTTTTTGACAAAACAAATTGTCAACTTGACATAAGTAAAAGTCGTCTTAGGAAGAAGAAACATTTGTTGAGGAATCGCCTCCATCAGATTGTCTTGTTGGATATTGTCTTGATTAATGATGATACGGGAGGGTCCGCTCTATTGTGGGTGGGGCCATCCCTGAGGCTGGTGGTCCTGGGTTCTACAAGAAGGCAGGCTGAGTAAGCCACGGGGAGCAGGCCAGTAAACATGCTCCTCTGCAGCTTCTGCATCAGCTCCCGGCCCTGACTTCCCTTCATGATGGAATGTAAGCTGTAAACTGAAACACCGCTCCTCTCAACGCTTTGGTCACGATGTATGTTTATCTTGCAGAAGGCGCTCTTACTGTCTGAAGCCACCTCACTGGCCCTACTTTTAAAAATTCTTTTGTTAATAGCTTTAATTCATCCCTGAAAAGTCGTTTAATGAGGAGTAAGTCCCACTGACGGGGTTAGCCACATTTTAAACACACGATTACGTAAACAGACTTCGTACACTGTGTGCAATGGCGTGAAGGAGTGTTTTGCTTACTTTTGCTAAACCGTTTTCCTTTCCAAATTTTCAGCCTTTGGGGCTCTTGGTTGCATTCTGCTGAATAAAGTTAAAACGCAGAAATACAATTTGGGAAACATTTAGGGTCTGATGCTGTGATATGTCAAAAGAAGAAAAAAAAAAACCACATGTGGCCAACAGTCGGGAATGTCTTCATCCTGGTTGGTTGGCAAAAGAATCAAACAAAAATTTTCAGGTTTATTTTAGATACAATATACATGGAATTTCTTCTATATCATTTTATCCTTCTATCAAGATTTTTTTTTATCAAATAGATTGGCTAGTCTGTCTTTGCCTAAATGAATAATGTTGCCATATCACTAAAAAAGGTAAGGCCAGATATGGTAACCACGCCTTTAATCCCAGCACTCCTGAGGCAGAAGCAGGGTGATCCCTGTGAGTTTGAGGCCAGCCTGGTCTACATTGTGAGTTCTAGGACAGCCAGAGCTACACAGTAAGACTCTGTCTCAAAACAAACAAACAACAGCAAACCCCCATTTTATTTATTTATTTGTTTGTTTGTTTGTTTATTCTCCCATCCTTATTCAATGAGGCAGAGGCTCTCAATCAAACCCAAAGCCCACCAATATGATTAATCTCACTAGCCAGCTTGCTCTAGGGGATCTGCTATCTGCATTCTGAGGTTAAAGTAACAGATGGTCGCAGTATTCACATGGGTTCTGGGAATCCAAACTCTGGTCCAACTCATGGTAATGTGGTAAGGGCTTACCCATTGAGGTATCTCCCTTCATTCATCCATTGCCCTCTTTTTTTTTTTTTTCCAAGGTGCTGGGGATTAATCCAGGGCCTTGGACATGCTAGGCAAGATCTGTCAACACTGAGAGAAACGCAGGAAAGGAGGCCAAAGATCCTTATGCATGAAGTTAACAAGATGGGTCAAGATTATGCCTTGCTTGCCCTTAGTAGTAGCCCACCCCCAACGCAGTGAGGCTGGGGAATCTGCAGGGGACTCTCAGGCTGATCAGCTAGCTCATGGCAGCTATTACTTCAGTGATCAAGCCTTCTGGGGTCAGGGACACTTGGCTTCAGCCACCTTTAAGCAAAGACAGACTCTTTGACCTCTCAGCCTGAGCTTCCTTAACTGTGAAATACAGGAGTTGGAGAAGCTGATGATCCCAGGTTAGAGATGTATTTCAGTTGGCAGAGTGCTTACCCAGCATGCATGAGATCCTGGCTTTGATCCTCAGTACTGTTGGGTGTTGTGGTGAACTACTATAATCTCAGCACTTTGCTGGGAGGAAGCAGGAGGATCAGAAGTTCAGGGCTCCTTCAGCTACATAGCAAGTTTGAGGCCATCTTGGGCTACAGAAGACCCTATCTCAGTAACAAAAACAAAAACAAAAAATAACAAACAAACAAAAATAAGAAGCAGCAGCTGGGGAAATACACAAATGTCTAGAAGGCTGAGGTACTGCCTTTACTGTAGTGACCCTGGTATCTCCTCTCCAAGGCCAGAATAGTGGCTGAAAACATGGATCCACACAAGTCCCTTTTCTTCTGCCTGTGCCTTCTGGCTGCTCACGGTGTCCTAGCAGGTAAGTGACAGCTTCATGGGGGAGGAATGCTGAGGAGCTGGGTCGAGGTCTGAGTCCCACTGTCCACAGAAACACTGACAGAGGTACTGAAACTGATGAAGCGCATTGAGCGGCCTGTTGGCCGGAGCTTGTCTTCCAGAGTGAGGTGAGTCAGGTGGCTCCTCAGTCATGCACAAATTCAGCGAGCGGTGGCTGAGTTCTCACTGCATGCTGCTACAAGGATCTGGAGAGGTTTGATGCAGCCCTCCCACAGTTTATTGTCTTTTGGGGACCCTTGATGAAGTGTTATAAACCCAAAGGTTTCCTAGGAAGGGGCTCTAAGACTTGGGCAGGGAACATGGCTTACACGGAGGTTGGGGGTTGGGGAGCAGAGATATGATGGCAGAAGGGCTAAGTGGGAGGTGTAGGTGGACGGTGTGGGTGGGAGGCCCCGCTCGTAGGTGGTCTCCAGCTCCTTCTACCCCACTGCTGCCCATTCCCAGGTATCTCCAGCACCTGGAGCAGAAGCTGCTCAACGCCAGCTTCTGTGGACACAACTTGACTTTGCAGACGGACTCCATCCAGTCTCTGGTCTTCAAGCTGACCTGCGACTTTCCTGGTCTCTCCCTGTCCAGTGCCACCACCATGGCAAAAGTCTCCCAGGTCAGAGGCAGGGGTGGGGGGTGGTGTTTGAGGGGAGGTTGAGGTGTGGGGGAGGGGGGGTCTTGCTGTTCATGCTGTGCCTCGATCAGCTGGGAGTGGGAAAAGCAGAAAGAGGAGGTGCCCTATGACCCCTTCTGGTCAGGGTCTTCATCCTGATTTGGCCTGGAGGCAGGTGGAGGGCAGGTCCCTGGGGAAAGGTAGTAGTAGCTAGGACTACCTGTGTCCTTTTAGGACGCTGGTGTAAAGACGATCGGATGGTAGGCCAGTGGTGGGGTGTGCGGTGGGGTTGGTTCTGTTGTCAGGGAATGAATATGGGTAGGGAGGTCTGGGGGGGGGGTGACTCAGAAGATGGAGACTCAAGTGAGGTCTGGTAAGGTTTAATGGGGAGGGAGCCCAAAGATGTTGGACTGGCTCTGCTGCCATCCCCAGGCCTGGGCCCCGCATGCCATGCAGTTCCCTGCTGAGCTCACCAAGGGTGCCTGTGTGACCTCCCGGCCTGCTGAGCTCCGACTTATCTGCATCTACTTCTTCACCGCCCACCTGTTCCAGGTCAGCAGACGGTGGTCAAGAAGGCTTCTGTGTCACTGGGTAGCTTGGGGATGGGGACCCACTTGCAGTGCAACTCTAGCTGGCCACTGCCTCTCTGGGCCCCACTCTCCCTACCTGCTTTAGGGAGAGGCAAAAGCAAGTTGAGGAGGGAAAGGTTTGTTCTTGCTGATAGTTTCAGGGTGCAGTCCATCATGGTGGATGTCGTGCACCTGCGCACAGGCCTATCCAGAGCCTAATCTTATCTAGGTAACCCTCACAGGCATGCCAGGAGCCTGACTCTGGGTGATTTGAGATTTTTGTCAATCCGAGAGTATAGATAGGCCCTCACAGAGAGGTAGGATTGCAATCTGCAAATAAGACCCAAGACCTTAGGGCGTCAGTGTCTGTTCTGAGATGGGAGGCAGAAGACAATGGGGAGGAGTCCTGTCTGGGATGAGGATTCTCATCTCACTCAACATCTTTCTGGCCCCCCTCTACTTAGCCCCTTTTCTGATGTCCTTCCAGGATGACCGTAACTCATCCCTGCTCAACAACTATATCCTGGGGGCCCAGCTGGATCACAGGCCCGTGAACAACCTTCAGAAGCCAGTCAACATCAGCTTCTGGCACAACCAAAGTCTGGTACTGTCGGGCCTGCCTCCACCCCAGCCTCCGATACTTTCCCATTCAGCTCTGGTTTGGCCAAACTGAAAGTCATGGCGCCATCTGGGAAACAACTTTAAATCTGTTCTTTGAAATTTTTCTGTAAAGAAGTGAGAAAGAGGTTTTTCATGGTTTTTTTTTTTTTTTTTTTTTTTTTACAGTTGCTAGGGCTAGAGAGCCAGTTTAAGCTTTCTTAAGCACTAAAGGGAATTTATGTGTTCCTATCAATGGATGTTCAGGGAAGCTCCACCTTCAGGTATGGCTGGATCCAGGCATGGATATAATGCTGTTAGAGTTTAGCCCTCTCTAGTCTCAGCAATGTTTTCTTGCCTTGGCTTTAATTTCTGTGGTAAGATGGATCTAAAGACACTAGCTTCCTTCTTTTCTCAGAAGGCTCTTCCCCACCAGTGCAAACGAGAGCCTGACTGGTGTCTATGATGGACTCGGGCTGTGTCCAGGATGATGAGATATGTGGATTCGTTAAGCCAGGTCACATGGGGTGGGGCTAGTACTGGTGCTGATGCTGGGACAGAAAAGGATACCAGGGATGCACAAATCCTGGTGCTGCTGCTTCTGGGTTCCTGGCCTGCCTGAATCCCCGTGAAGAAGCCCAGAGTGCTATTTTCTGGCTCCAGCTGTCTCCAGCCTGGGCAGGAAGGCTTGTGTCCTCAGCTTCACAGCAACCTTTCCTTCCACCTTCTGAGCGTTGTCACTGCCCTTCCCTTTTGAATGAGTGTCCTGTTCCATTTCCATTCAATCCATGTTCCCTAATGCATGTCCCCCTAATCCATGTACCTCTGTCCCTCCCCTGGTGCTTTCCATGGCCTGTGTCACACCCCTTAACTCCACCATAGGGCTTGGCTGCAAATGAGTCTCTCATGATGGGTCTGGGAGGAGGTAGCAAACAACAGTTTATAGAAGGGCTGCAGCTGAAGGGCTAGCACTGCTCACCCATCCCCAGAATGCTGATAGCCTTTTGTGTTTTTGCCAGCCTTGTGACTTGGATATGTATGGCCCATTTTACAGATGAATAAACTGAGGCTCAGAGAAGATCGCCCTCTTATCTAGGACACTGAGAACTTGGGTTGGCGTCTGGGATTGCCAAAGCTCAGCTAGCTCCCACAAAATGTTGACAGTGGTGCCGTTGAATCTCTCTTGGGCCCAAGGCCCCCAGCCCCAACACGTGATCTTCTGTACCCTTGGACTGAACCCCTACATATCATTTCAGGAAAGGTACACACTAACCTGTGTCTTCTGGAAGGAGGGAGCCAGCAAGCGGAGCTGGGGGTCCTGGAGCCCGGAGGGTTGCTACACAGAGCGGCCCTCACCGTCTCAGGTGCTCTGCCGCTGCAACCACCTCACCTACTTCGCGGTGCTCATGGTATGTGGGCATTCACCTTGAGCAAGGGGGATGAGAGCTGCAGGAGCCTTAATATGTGGTGTGGGAGTAAAGCTGAAGGCAGATAAGGGCAGTGAGCCCAACCTCTGAGGCTTAAGTCATACAAGTAAACGTAAGGACCTATGGTCCTTTAAAAGTCTGTTTAGGAAGTGAGTCCAGGACAGCCAAGGATACACAGAGAAACAAACCCTGTCTTGAAAAAACCAAAAAATTAAAAAAAGTCTGTTTAGGCTTCAGGTATGGCTTGATCCAGGGGCAAGATCACACTAAGACAAGATTCAATCTCTGTCCCTCAACTATGCTTGTTCTGTCCTGGCATGGCCCTCAGTTAGGCTGCCCTATGGGATAAAAACGCAGCTGCCGAAACCTTTAGGCTCATGCCTTGCTGGCTTTCAGACAGATGGAACTCAAGAGCCTCCCTTAGCCAGCCTTAGTCTTGGGATCAAATCAGGGTGGAGGCCCTTGGGTCAAGCACTATGGGAAGCAGGAGGAAGGCCTCAGACAGACCAGGGTCAGTGTACCTGTTCATACAGTGCGAGAAGGGGTTCCCCAGCCTGTGCGCCTGGAATGGGGTAAGAGTGCTTTCAGGGAGGAACGGGGATATGGAGCTGTAGGTGACAAAAGCCACCATACAGGATACAGCTTCATCCAAGGCAGGGCTGGGCTGGGCTGTGGGGAAGGGACTTGGAGCTGGGGTCTGGGAGGATTCTCTGGTGGAGCCCAGAGAGGACTGGGCATTTCTGTGCTTCAGACTCTTAGCCCCTTTTGCCCTGTAGCAGCTCTCTGGAGATCCGATGCCCGGTGAGCTGCAGGCACCTCTTGAGTACATGTCCCTTGTGGGTTGCAGCATGTCCATCGTGGCCTCGCTGCTTGTCATACTGCTGTATGCCCACGCCAGGTAATCCCCGGCCTTGCCCAGCCTACCTGTATCTTCCTTCTTGCCCCAGCTTCCCCAGGCAGGTGGGGTTACTCAGGAGGGAAGGGCCACAGGGCATAAGGCAGCCTAACAGTGTGGCGGCTATTGGGTCCCTCCCCATTTGCTTCAGTTTCTCAACCATTGTACACCTGTGAGCCAGGCCATAGCCGTCTGGGTGATGTCCTGCCCACAGGAAGCAAAGTGACTCCACTACACGCATCCACATGAACCTGCACGGCTCTGTTCTGCTCCTGAATGTCACCTTCCTTCTGAGCTCTCAGATGGCCCTGCTCACAGTGCCCAGGTCAGTCTGTATGGTGCTGGCCGCCACCCTGCACTACGCACTGCTCAGCTGCCTTACCTGGATGGCCATTGAAGGCTTCAACCTCTACCTCCTCCTGGGGCGTGTCTACAACGTCTACATCCACCGATACTTGCTCAAGCTCTGCATGCTGGGCTGGGGTAAGAGACAGCTCTCTCACTTGCCTCTGGGACTTACAGTGTGGAGGGCGCTGCTGACCCCTTTCATAGTGACTGCTGCATGGCCAGGAGCCACCATTCCTGTCAACATCCACCACTGCTTTCTGTGTTCATAAGTTCTAACATCTCTAACTCCATCTCCATCGACGACACCAGTTCAACATCACCGTCCGCCCCCAACACCACCATCGCCCCTGCCATCACCTCCACCCCCAACGCCACCATCGTCCCTGCCATCACCTCCACCCCCAACGCCACCATCGCCCCTGCCATCA
>CAJQZJ010032284.1:6572948-6597765 GCA_907164525.1 Lophiomys imhausi
CGCCACCATCGCCCCTGCCATCACCTCCACCCCCAACGCCACCATCGTCCCTGCCATCTCCTCTACATCTACTTCTGCTTTCAACACCATCATTACCACTTTCGTGACCTTCACCATTTCAACTCTTAGCATTGCCATCACCACCTTTATCCCCAGTCCCTTGTTCCCACTCTGGCCATCCCCATGCCCCCGCCTCTGCTGCCCATGCCTGCTCCCATCCCCACCATCCCCATCACCCTCCCCACCTTCACTGCACCCCACCACCATCTCCACACTCAACCACATCAGCACATTCACGGACCCCTGCATCACCACTTTAGTCCATCCTTCTACTGTTTCTGTTTCCTCTGTCCCCCAACCAATGCCACCTCCTGTTAGCTCCCTGCCACTTCCCAGGTGACCGCCACCACTGCTGCCACTCAGCTCTCAGATCTCACTAACAACCTCTTGGAGACGAGCCTCTTCCAAGACCAAGCTCCGGACTCTGAAGCTGGAACTCATGTGGGGCTGCAGCTCAGCACAGTCGTCAGCAGGCCCAAGGACCAGAGCCAGATGATCTTGGGGCCTCCTGAGTCTTTGTCTCACCCCTCAGGGTTTCCGGCCCTCTTGGTGATGCTTCTTCTGGTGGTCAAGAGCTCAGTGTACGGACCTTGTGTGATCTCTTTCTCCAAAAGCCAGGAAAATGGTACAGGCTTCCAGAATGTGTCCATGTGAGTGCCTGGTGAGAGAGAAGGGCCATGCAGGCCTGGCTCTCTGTGGTGAAGTGGTAGCCAAGGGGCAAAGAGGGAGCCACGGTTCAGTGGCTGGGGGGGGGGGGATTAGCTCTTCCTTCCTTGCACAGATCACAGGACATTGTCAGGGTCCCAGCTCCCATGGAGCTGGTGTGGGGCCTGGGGGAGGGGAATGCTGTGTGTGTGTGTGTGTGTGTGGGGTGAGTTCAGCCTCTGCAGGGTCTGGGAGGAGGCATCAGAGGTGGAGATAAACCCTGCAATGGCAGCCAGGCGGTGGTGGCGCACGCCTTTAATCCCAGCACTTGGGAGGCAGAGGCAGGCGGATCTTTGTGAGTTCGAGGCCAGCCTGGTCTGTAAAGTGAGTCCAGGACAGCCAGGGCTACACAGAGAAACCTTGTCTCGAAAAACAAAAAAAAAAAAAACAAAACAAACAAACAAAAAAAACCCTGCAATGGCTTTCTACATGAAAGGGCATCAAGCTTATCAATACAAAACACTTCTAACAGATGGAAGTATATAGTATATGTTATATGGTATATAGTAGTATATAGTAATAGAAGAGATGTCTGTGGAGGATGAGTGAGAGGACTTGTGGTAAAGGCACAAAGCTTACAACTGAAGTTCTATCCCAGAACCTAAGGTGGAAAGAGAGAGCCAACTCCCCAAAGTGTCCCCTGACCACCACATCTGTGCGTGCCATGACATGCATGCCTGCACACACCATACACATACAACAATAAATAAAATAACAAATAAGACCCTCAAGAAGCCATCTGGAGAGTCAATCCAGCCTCTATGATTCTCCCTGGAAACTCAGGATTGCCGAAGGCATGTGGGGGAGGCTTGGTGGATGAGTGTACATTCAATGCTCACAGCGAGGGCTCAGCCCAACTGCCAGCCCCATGTCACAATAGGACCACCGTGGCACAGTCAGCTCAGGAACTTGTCCATGAGGTTCCAGGCTGTCAACTAAGAACCAGGACTCAGCCCACCAGCAGCTCTGGAGTGGTCCCCAGACATTGCTCATCTATCTATCTATCTATCTATCTATCTATCTATCTATCCATCTATCAATCTATCATGTACTTACATATCTACCCACCTTTCATCTATCTGAATCCCTAAACTGAAGTGATATTTTAAAAAGTATCCCTCAAATACAGTCCGGCCATGCAGCAAGGAACCTGGAGCTGTGAGCAGTGGTAGAGCCTTCATGCGAGAATATTTTGTAGAAGCAAAAGCAAAGGATGCTCAATGCACCAATGTTCATGACTCTTGCAAATGATATCCAAGGACACTATGACTCCAGTGTCAGGCCCCCAAGAAGGGTGTGTGTGTGTCTAGATAAATGATTGTGACAGGAACCCAGACTCAGGACCCTGACCATGGGGGTTCAAGTCCCACCCTTGCCCCTAACCAGTGTGTGCTCCTGAGCAGAAGCCTCAGTTTCCTTAATTGGGGGATGGAGATGGCTAGGTGTCTGCCATGAGGACTGCCTGGGATAACCCATATTGGCCATGGGGCATGGTATCTGACCAGAGCAAAGAATAGCACCTGTCTTGAAGATGCCCTAGAGAGGTCAGAGTTCAGCAGGCATCTCCGGTTCAGTGCCTTCTGTGGGATTTCCCTACTGCTCATATGGTCTCCCCGATCTTGCATGCTAGAGCACCTACCCACACCAAACCATGGGCCGTGCTTCACGAATTGCTCAGGTCTAGGTGGGGGGAAAGGTCAAGAGAGGTGTGTCCCATTGCACAAAGGTGGTGACAAGACAGTGACAATGGTGGGGTAGGGTGGAAGAGGAAGTTCCAGAGTGAGAGCCCAGGTCAGCGATCCACTAGGATGTTGCTCAGGCTGGCATGGAGGAGGTGAGGTGGTAGAAGGAGGGGAGGAGATTCAGTTGGGTCAGATGAGAGGCTTGAGGAACCTGCTGTGGTGACCAGTGGGAAGGTAAGAGGAGGGACTTTAGCATATGAACTATAAGGCAAGTTACAACCACTGGAACTGGCAAGACCAGGCAGGCACAAGAGCCAGTCCCAAGGATTAAGTGCAGTTGGCCTCCTGCAGGTCTTGGGACTATGCTCATCCTGGCTTTCTCCCCTCTCCTGTAGGTGCTGGGTACGCAGTCCAATGGTACACAGTGTCCTGGTCATGGGCTATGGTGGTCTCATGTCTCTGTTCAACCTGGTGGTGCTGGCCTGGGCTCTGTGGATCTTGTGTAGGCTACGGGCAAGGGAGAAGGCACTGAGTCCCTGGGCCTACCGGGACACTGTCATGGTGCTGGGCCTCACTGTGCTACTGGGCACCACCTGGGCCCTGGCCTTCTTCTCCTTCAGTGTGTTCCTGCTGCCACAGGTCTTCCTCTTCACCATCTTCAACTCGCTCTATGGTAAGGCTGCAGGAGCTCACAGTGGAGGCGCGTGCTGAGAGGGAGGGCTAGTCATGAGGGCCTTTAGGTCAAGGGGTGGATGACAGCTGATCCCACAGTTCCATTTAAGCTGGTGTAGGGGCACATTTACCCAGAGAGGCTTGCCTCTGAACTGCATGGAGGTGCCCACTGGATCTGTCCCTCTATCTCCCAACAACAGGAGATTGTTGGGTCCTAGCGACATCCTCGCTGAGCAGCCTGTCTTGCAGGTTTCTTCCTCTTCCTGTGGTTCTGCTCACAAAGGCATTACTCAGACGCCAAAGCCAAGGCCGAGATGGAGGCGGTCAGTTCCTCCCAGGTGACACACTAACCCAGCTCCCGGCCTGCAGCCTCAGCCTCCCCTACTTCCTGCAGCCCATGGCCTTGGCTCATCCAGGGAAGGTGGTACGCTGGCAGCAGGACAACAGAGACCACTGTACCCTGCAGGGGATCCTTTCCACTTCTCAGAATTACCTAGGGCAGAAGGCAGCATATGGCTCTTCGTCCTGGTCCTTCACTTCTGAGCGTAACTCCATCGATCAGGCTACGGATGGAGCACTGGCCTGGGAGTCAGGAGGCTACACTAGACTGGATCACACCTTGCACCTGCTCAGCGCTTACAAATGCTTACAGGGTTGTGGGCTGTGCCTGGGGCCACTCTTTCTTTCACCAGTCCCAAGTGATGACGACTCCAATCTTCTATCTTTCCAAAGGTCAGGAAATCCAGCCCTTCCATCTTCTAACCCCCACAGGTGGTGTAGGCCAGCAGCCAAGACCAGGCCTCTGTCTCTTTCCTGGTGGACATGAAGGTGTGTGTTCAACATTTACAAACTCTCTGCCCACAATGGGAGACCCGGCTGCACTGCCTTAGACCTGCCTGTCAGGCCAGGTGGGAGACAATGACATAAGTCAGAGCTTTCCCCCAGGATGACAGCAGGGGGCACTGTTGGCTTGTGTCCAAGGCATTGGTGTCAAAACTGCCCCTGGAAACCCAGTTGTTACCCGTCTGAGGACCCACCGGACAAATAGGAGAGTCTGGGACCTCCAACACTTTTGCCTTTCACACATCCATTGTCTCTTTCCCTGTGCAGCTGACCAAAGTCGCTTTGGGGGGCTTTTGTGCCCAGCCATTTCTGGCACCAACACAGCTGGTTGGGGTAGACTCTCAGGGCCCATGCCAGCCCTCAGACACATCATGTACTTGGACCACAGAAAGGGAATCAGAGACGGACTCCATCCTCCCAGGGGGCCCTCTGCCTTTCTGGGTGTTTCTGGGTAATCATGCTCTCAGCTCCTCACTGGTTGCCAAGTGGTATAGGATCTGGTCCAGGCTGCCAGGGCTCAGATGCCAGCTCTGTGGCAGTGGATAAGTCATTCAGCCTCTCTGTGCCTTAGTTTCCCCATCTACAGCAGGGACAACAGTAGCTGCTCTTTGGAAGACTCAGTAAAAGAAAGAATCCGCTTAAGTCTTACCGCAGTGAGGCCTCAATAGATGGTAACTGGCCTCATTAGATCTATATTATCATTTTTATTCCTATTGTGTATGCATGTGTGTGGTGTATGTGTACATATGTGTGCAGGTGCATCACCCTTGCACATGCCTTACTCCCTTGAGCCAGAGTTTCTCACTAAACATGGAGCCAGGCCAGCAACCTCAGTGATCCTCTAGTAACTGGAGTCTAATTTCAGGGCCACTATCCCCCCGCCACCCCCACACCAGTACTGGGTTTACAGGTCATGTGACCATTCTTGGCTTTTTTATGTAGGTGCTGGGATTTGAACTCAGGTCCTTGTGCTTGTGCACAAATGCTGTTATGTACCAAACCATCTCTTCAGCCGCTTTTATTGATAATGGCTTCAACTGAGGTGAGCTGTTCAAGTCCCAGGCCTGGCGCTGTTTGACCCCACAGTTCCTCCCTCTGCAGGCACATTCTTCTGTTCCTGTTTTGTGGCCTCCTCTCCCACTTTTCTTGAGGGAAGAACCTGCTCAGCCCTTCTGACCCTTACTGTGCAAGAGAAGTTCCCTACACATGCAACTGCGGGCTAGCCCATGTCTCCACCCCCAGTTCTTGAGTCCTCCATTGGCCCATCTTTCATGAAACCTCCACATTTGCACCACACGGTAGACCTCATTCCCACTCTGGTTCCAGGCAGTGGCTTCCACCAGACCTGATTGGTTAGTCCAACATGGAGGTCCTTGACCTGGGTCTCCATGATAATGAGGGGGCTGAGGGATCGTGGGAATTTGGACAACTGGGTGGCTGGGGGGAGGTGACCCAGGCCAAGCAGGGCCTGGTCTCTCAGAACAAGCCCAGAGCCACTCAAAGGAGGATGTGGCCACAGTGACAGCCCTGAGCCTGTGACTGTGAGCCCCACTGGGGCCCAGGGTTGAGGGTAGTACTCCATGTAAATACCCTGGTAGGGGTGGGAAGTCAGGGTGCCAAGGGAGGTATGGGCTGCCAGGTTGGCTCTAGCTGTCCTTCAGTCTTCCCAAAAGACTCAGCCTAGGTGGTGGACTAGCTTCTGTATTTGCAGGCTGGTAGAAAGGCAGAAGGGTCTGGGAGGGAGTTTGGGGGTTCCACTCGGAGAAAGGCTCCAAGGAGGCACTTGGTAAAGGGCTGACAGTGGGTGTGGGGTCAGGAAAGCACTGGGATATTGGGTACTGTTATTTCATTAGGGGTGTGAGTATGGGCAAGTGGGGTCTGTTGAAAAAGAATCTCAGATAATGCAAAGGAATTCCACTTTTGAAGCCATGCTTACACTAAAAAGTTACTCCGTTGTCTGAAATTCAAATTCAGGCCCATGTCCCATATGTCTATTTTTATTTCTGCTAAATCCGACCCTAATTAAAAAGTTTTGGCTCAGGAGTCTGGGGTGTAGGCTCTTCATCCTTTAAATCACCCGAACCAATACAAACGGAGCAGCTCCTCTGTCCATCAAATGAGCCCACTCACTCACCCACTCAGTATGTCTTCCTGTCACCACCAGCAGAAACCCCAAGGAGCCCCACACATTATCAGCCCTGGTTCAGAACCAGCCCCCCTCTGGAGAGGGCCTCCTTACAGGCCTCTTTGCCTCCCTAGGAGCCAGAGGAGACCTCCTTCCCTGCAGCCTCAGTGTGTTCTCTCCACAGCTGAAACTATCCATCTCCTCCCCCTTCTCATTGTCAAACTACCACAGGATCTTGGGAGCATAGGGTGCCTGACCTTTGACCTCTCTCCAGGCCAGTTGCTCTTTCTCAATCTTGCCACACCAAACAACTTTTATCCCCCCTCCTCCATAGCATCCTTCTCATCTTTGGGCTGGTCTTTTTCTGGAACCTCCCCCCACAACTTTTATTTATGAAATGATGGCTACACATCCTTAGCAGCTCAGCTTGGTACATCCCCAACCCCCTCCAGCGTGAAGAGAGAAGCCCCAGACCTCCAGTCTTGATGAAGCTTTTTTTTTTTCACTGCCTTCCCCCATACCAGGAATTATTTCTCCGTCTTTTGACTAACTGTCCCTAGCTGGCTCAGCTGCCAGACGGAGAGCATTTTGGAGACAGGTGCTGTGTCTCATTTGCTCATTCATCCATCATATAATGGTTTAGCACGTCTATTTTGGGCGTTGCACTAGCTGCTAAGGATATATAAATGAACAAGCCTTCGCATTCTGGTGTGGGGGTGTCCTGCAAGAAGCAGTTTAGCAAACAGATATAAAATATGACAGCTGGTACCATGTGCTGTGAAGAAACATAAGAGGAGGTGAGAAGTGGGGTGCTGCAACCCTGGCCTCATCAGAGGCATGCTTGGGGGGTGCAGGAGAGAGTCAGTGAGCTGACTTGAACTGGCCATTGGTGGGGCAGAGTTTCCTAAGGCAAATTTTCCATGTGGTGGTAGTGAGCTTTGGGAGAGCTAGGAGCAGGGAGGACGAGAAGGTAAGTCTCCTCTGAGATTAAACTCCTAGGGAGCTGGGGTGGTCCTGGGTTGGGAAGCCCTCTGTAAGAGGGTAGCAGTCTAGAAAAAGTTCCTTGCTTAGGTTAGGAGGATTTGCTCTGTGAGTAAGACCAAGCAAAAGGGTTCCATACCCATCTTCCCAAATCACAAGAGTGTGAGCCACCGTGAGAGGCAGGCCACAGAAAAGAAAAGGAGAGCAACAGAACACCAAGAGGCCATATAGGAGATGTTTAAAGAAATGAACAGAATGTGTACATAAGATGAGTAAGGATGGGATGGAGAGAGAGAGAGAGAGAGAGAGAGAGAGAGAAGGAGAAGAGAAAGAAGAGGAAGAGGGAGAAGGAGGGGCAGGGGAGGAGCAACAGCAGCAAAATGGAACTTTTAGAAATAAAAAAACAATCCTGAAAAATTCAATCAACAATCCACAGCCAAATGGTGATGGGAGTTGCTTATAAGGTGACAAGAGACAGGACATGAATTATAGGAAGAGTGACAGAGGTGCAGAGAGCAGAATCAGAAAAATCTCACAATGCAGTCCCAGAAGAAGAAACTAAAAGGAAGGAGTCAGACACAGTTAAGGGTTTTCTAGAAGTGACAAAAAGCAGAAGCAGGGAGCATGGTGCATCTCAAGTAGGACACGTGAAAATGAACCTTCGTTCACATCTGACAGAAACTTCAGGTGCCAAGGGCAGAGAATGGAGGAGAGCAGTCACTGAGAAAGTACAGACAGGTGCCATGTGAACTTCTCCATAGCCACAATAGGCTGGGAGACTGCAATGAGGTCCTCAGAGAGGAATAAGGAAATGTCAGCTAGAATTGCCTGCAGCAAACAACCCTTTCATAAACTGAGACACAAAGGAAAATATGTTCCTTTTAACATTCAAAGGTAAATAAAAGTTGAGAGCAATTTAAAGAGATTTCACAGTGTACTTCAGCAAGGAAAGCAATTCCAGAAGATTGCCCTGAGACACGTGAAGGAGTGGTGAGCATAGAAAACAGTGGGCACGCAAGGCCCGTTACACTCATGCATGTCAAATAATGTCTTCGTTTGTTAAAGGCAGACAGAGCTGAAATATCCGAGAATAGAATGTAAGTCAAGAGGGGAAAGACAGGGCTGGAGAGATGGCTCAGCGGTTAAGAGCATTGACTAGTGCTCTTCCAAAGGTCCTGAGTTCAATTCCCAGCAACCACATGGTGGCTCACAACCATTCACAATGTGATCTGATGCCCTCTTCTGGCTGCAGGTGTATATGCAGATAGAGCAACTCATATACATAAAAATAAATAAATAAATCTTTAAAAAAAAAAAAAAAAGAGGGGAAAGACAGTGCTACAATGGTCAGAAGCTCTTGTGTTTAGGAGTTACAAAGGTTGTCATGTTAATGCCGTGGCTTGTGTAGTATTTAAGTGTGCCCTCCAAAGCTCACATGCTAGAAGCCTGGTCCCCAGTGTGGATGCCGACAGAGAGGGCTAGTGACCTGGCCTTGACTGGGAGTCATATGATGCCTGTTGAGTCCCAATTGATTCACAAGAGAATGAATTATTTTGTCATTGTCTCACTATGACACTCAAACTCACTATGTAGCCCAGGATAGCCCTGAACTTGTGATCCTCCTGTTCTCTCTTCCCTGAGTACTAGGATAACAGGAGGGTGCCAGCACTTCCAGACAGGTTATAGCGAGGGTAAACTCTGACACCCCCCCTTTCTGTCTTATCCTGTGATCTCTTCTGCACGTGTCCTGCCATTACCTTAAGGTTCTCACCAGAGGATAGATCAATTTGACCACCCAGTTCTGGATTTTCAGCCCCAAACAATGAGCTAAGTAAATCTCTTGGTGTTAAAAAACAAAACAAAACAAAACAAAACACCCAGCCTCGTGTATTTTGTTATAACCATGGAAAGCGGGGTGATACAACTAGATATTATTTAAATGTACATAGCAAAACTTCAAGGACAACAATTAAGGAAATAAAACTGAAGTATATACATTTTATTCTGGGCGAGGAAAAAGTGGTATAGGAAAAGAAAATAAATAAAACTCAGTTTAAAATACTTGTTTATTATTTTCTGTTTGAGTGTTTTGCCTGCATGTATGTTTGTGTACCACATGAGTGCTTTGTGCTCATGGAGGCCAGAAGAGGACCTCAGATTTTCCTTGGAACTGGAGCTACATACAGATGGTTGTGAGCTACTATGTGTGGGTGTTAGGAATTGAACCCTGGGCCTGTGCAAGAACAGCAAATGCTCTTAACCACCACCAAGGTGCAGGGCCTGCTCTCCTGAGTGCTGCAGCATGTGAGGGGCAGGGACAGCTCTCCTGCTCTTGTGACCCCATCTGGGCCAGATCTCCTGTCGGCCAATGGTGGTGAGGACAAAAGGAAGGGGAGGGCATCTCTTCCTAGCCAACACCACCACATATAGACTGAAGGCAGGGCTGGCTCTCCCACACTCACTCCCTCAGGGCTGGCTCACCTACAACCCCCACATCCAGGGCCAGGCAGAGTTCTTCTAGTCTCTGGCTCACTTCCTGTCCTGGGAGCCCATCCGGTGCTTGCCTGGTACTGGCCTGGTAGTCATCACAGGCTACCCCATGGCACCAAAGTGGTGTTGGTATCCAGCTTGCTTCCCCCCCCCCAGGAATGTTAGGCTACTATTCATTCAGATGTTCATAGGTCAGAACACTGAATGTACATATAGCCTCTCTCCTCTCTGCCACTTACTGATGCACATGTGACATAGCAGTCACATCTGCAGTGCCTCTAGGGGCAGTTCAGTTTTTCTTTTTAAAAGGCAAGGAGGGGGAAAAAAAGAAAGAAAAAGTGACTATTAGAAAATAATATTCAAAAGCCTCAAAACTTAAAACCAGGCCTGGAGTGGTGGCATATGGCTTTGATCCCAGCACTTGGGAGGCAGTGGCAGGTCAATCTCTGTGACTTCTAGGCCAGCTTGGTCTACATAATGAATTCCAGGATAGCCAGGGCTGCATAGTAAGACCCTGTTTCAAAAACAACACTCACACAAAACTCTTCAAACAAACAAATAAGCAAAAAGCAACAAAACAAAACGAAGCAAAACCCAGACGGGCTTGCTGTTGGTAGAAGCAAATTCTCCCACTAGTTAGCTCTAACCCTTAGCACATGCTAGTTCCAGCTACTCCCGGGATCCCAGGAGGATGCCTCCTGGTCCCAAGACTGGCCCTAGCAGCACTGTATGTGAGTACAGAATATGGGACACAGACAGCCCACCTGCCCATGAAAGTTGGTGTGACTAGACAAGCTGTGCCTGTCACACAGAGAAATGTCATAAAAATCTGAATGCTGATCAGCACAGCAACACTTACTGCAGGAAAGGGCCTAAGAGCAAATAGTCCCAGGGAATACAGCCCAATGCCCTTTAAACCAAAAAATAAGTATCACTGAGGCACACACACGTGCTAAATGAGTTATCCAGGCAAAGCAAAGCAGCAGCATTCTGGGTGGCAGAGGGCAGCCCCAGGTATTTGTGGTCTATTTACAGGTGGATGTGGAGGCTGCTAGTTTTCCTTCCTTCCTGTCACCCACCCATTCCTCTCCCTCCTTTCTTTGTTTCTCATGGTGCTTGGGATCCTTGTGGATGATGTACAAGTAGATTCCCAACCCTGCAACAAGTTTTTGAAAAATTGTAAAAGATATTACAGAGTAGGGAATTGCTGTTTTTTAAAAGGATTATTATTACTATTTTAAATTATGTGAATATATGTGTGGGCATGTGCATGTGCAAGTGAGTGCAGTTGCCTGTGGTGGCCAGAGGAGGGTGCCAGATACTCTAAAGCTGGACTTACAGGGGTTGTGAGCTGTCTGACATGCACATTGAGACTCAAACTCAGGTTCCCTGAAAGCGCAGCCATCACTCTTAACTGCTAAATCATTCGTCCAGCCCTAGACATCTCTGCTTTTGAGAATTCAAGATTTTCTTCTTTTCTGCTGTATTTTCTCCCCTCAAAGAAAGACTTTCTATGTATCAGATTGTCTGTAAATGTTTAATCAGATCATTTCAGGAGCAGACTAGTAAAATAATCTGCATTGACTAACTCACAAGAGGAAACTGAAGCACACAGAGAGGTACAGTGGCCTAATCCAGGTCACACAGTTTTTGTTTTGTTTTTTTGTTTTTTGCTGCTGCTGTTGCTGCTGCTGAGATCCAAGCCATCCCTTACTGGAATGGTGAGGGTGGGAGTGAGCCTCCAGGACAGCGGTCTCCATGGAGGTTGACGATGTGATATTGAGGTTATCACACCAAGATAACCAGAAGACTCTTCTCAATAACACTGCAGGGCTCTGGAAGGCACAGGCATGGATCCTAGGCAGGGTGGGCTCCAATCTAGGTTGTCACCTGATGGTGTGAAGGACCACAGACAGAAAGATGTGAGGCATCTGGCCCACTGCCCTGTGTGGTAAGCCTTTGGATTTGTCGTCTAGACTGCTGGGTACCTACCTACCTGTCTCTGACATCCCTGGCAATTCTCTTCAGGTATCCTCTAACAGCTCTTAGCCAAGCGTGGGGCCTTCAGGGTATGAGGGAACAATGGGACCAGAGCCTTTTATTGTACCCTGCAGCTGCAGCACACTGTCTCAGAGCCTTTGAGGGAGCCTCCTCCTGGGTACAGCTTCAGTCTGCTCTGCCACTCCATTCTCCAGCTGGCTGACTCTCCAGCCTGCCGGGCCAGGCTCTGGAGTGGTCATTCCCACAGTGGCCACCAGAGGGAAGTATTGACCATTTCTGCCTTTGTTTTCCCAGCAGCTGCTGACTGGCAAAGGAAAGAAGCACACAGCCTTGCCTTCTGCCTGGTCAGGGGATCTCCACCTAGAGTGCTCTTGGGGTTCTGACTTGATCTAATTTCTGTTAAAGAAGAAAAGTGGCTATCCATTTGTTCTGATCCCTGCCCATTCCTTTGTCTATTCACTCATCTATCTGTCCAGCTATTACTCCATTATCTTCCATCTGCTCCGTTGCCCATTTATCTGTTCATTGTCTTCCACTTATTATCCAGCTGCCTCTCCCCCTCCCCTCCATCTGTCTGTCCACCCTAATGTGCGCCGTATTTCTGTCCACCATATGACTTTATATACATGCCCATTGGTTCATCACACACCTGTCCAACTGTCATCTTTATCCTTCATACAGAGAGAACCTCTGCTGAGCCAGGCCTTGTTCAGCCACAGGGAACCCATGTGGAAGGACACCTGGAAATCAGAGTGACAAGAGGAGTCACATAGTAGAACTTGGGCAGCAGGAGAAACTGAAGGCGTTTGACTAAGGCCTTCCTTATTCCATGTCGAAGGGCTGCAGGGAGGAGATGCTAAGTGGCGGTTGAAAGCCCAGGACTAAAGGGATCATGCAAAGAAGTTGAGGCTTGGCACTATCTATCACAGGCTATTGGTAAAAGTGCGGCCCAGTTGCAGCAGAAGACCCCCGGTTTTGGAGATGCCAATACCATGGGATGACCACCAAGAACAGCAGCAGCAGTGAAATGGAGCCCACAGAGCCTAGAAGACAAGCTGTGTGTGCCGCAGAGGCCAGAGCCGGAGAAGTGACCCAAGCCCTTTGGAGGAGCCCAGGAGATAATGAGTGACTTCCAGCTAATTGGACACTGAGTTATTTATACTGTTGGAGTTTGGTTTTTCTTGGTTCAGATGTACTGTGCCCTGGTTCTTCCCTCTTAAGAAGGTGTTTAATTTAGCTTTGATTTTTAAAGGAGCCCACAGCTGAAAGCTTTTCGATTTTTAAAAGAGATTTTGGATTTTTAGAGGGATTGGCTATTTTAAAGAGATTTTGAATATTTTAACATTTGAATTTGTAAAGCCTGTGGAATTTTTAAAGTTATTTTTTAATGTGGGATCTGGGGGGTGAGTAAGAAAGGAGAGGTGTAGCTTAATAGTGATGTGTTTATTTGTGAAGTTGACAAGGGGTCAGTTGTGCTGGCTAGTCTCATGTCAACTTGACCCAAGCTTGAGTTATCTGAAAGGAGAGAACCTCAACTGAGAAAATGCCTCCATAAGATCCAGTTGTAGCTGGGCGGTGGTGGCGCACGCCTTTAGTCCCAGCACTCGGGAGGCAGAGGCAGGCGGATCTCTGTGAGTTCGAGGCCAGACTGGTCTACAAAGCGAGTCCAGGGCAGCCAGGGCTGTTACACAGAGAAACTCTGTCTCGAAAAACCAAAAAAAAAAAAAAAAAAAGATCCAGTTGTTAGGCATTTTCTTAGTGATTGATGGGGGAGGGCCTGGCCCATGGTGGGTGGTGCCATCCCTGGGCTGGTGGTCCTGGGTTCGATAAGAAAGCAGGCTGAGCCAATCAGAGGAAGCAAGCCAGCAAGCAGCACCCCTCCATGGCCAGTCCATCAGCTCCTGCCTCCAGGACCCTGCCCTGTTTGAGTTCTTGTCCTGACTTCCTTCAGTGATGAATAGTGAGGTGGAAGTGTGAGCCAAATAAACCCTTTCCTCTCCAACTTGCTTTTTGGTCATGGCGTTTCATCACAACAGAAACCCTAAGACAGGGTCCCAAGAGAAAGAGGTGAACAGGTGGTGTGTGTGTGGTGTTCTTTTTCTTCAGGGTAAACAACGACCTTACTCTAAAAAGCAAAGCATCTCTCTCTCTCTCTCTCTCTCTATATATATATATATATATATATACATATATATATATATATATATGTATATATGTGTGTGTGTGTATTCTCATTTTCTCCCTTCATAACACTCCCTTCTCCTGAGACCCTTCCTTCCCAACCAGAGAACTTCAGGAGCCTATTGGTCAGCCAGAACGGTCCCCACCCAGAGCCTTGAGACCTGTCTCCTGCTCTAGAGGGGTTTCCCCTCAGAGAACCTCATGACAATTTTATAGCCAAAGGAGGAGCTACACCAGGCACAGGGTTGGCTCCTGGTGGAAAGTCCCTGATGAGGGCTTCAGTGAGGTGGTTGACTGCTGGCTTTAGGTTTGTCCCCTAGAGAGCCTGACTCAGCCCAGAGTTACTGTGTCCTCAACCCTCTTTGTCACCACACAGCTCAGTGAGATCTCCATGACAGTGTGCTGAGCCGCACCCCTGAATGAGATTAGGGAAAGGCTTGGGCCCTGTACATGGAAGCGTGGGGTGACTTGGACAAAGCAGGTTAGTTGTGCAGAAAAGCCAGCACTTTGGGTACTTGTTCCCTGGGCTCACTGCAGTCAAACACAGGGCGGGAGATGAGCATGAACTCAGATGTATCTCCTGTGAGGCCGAGCCATTGGCTGAGACAGACTCAGGGGTAGAAGTCACTGTGATAAGGGAAGGGGTGGGAGGGCAGGAAGGAAAGCAACGGCTAGGTCATTTCTGACATTTTAGCACTGAGTCAATGACGAGCCATCGCAGCAACCAAAGCAAAACCAAAGGCTGAGGAGCAGAATTCACGTCTCCCTTTTTACTCAGCCTCACACTTAAGTCCTATGATGTCCCAACCCTCCTACAAGCAAGACGGAACCACTGAACTCTGGAAACTGAGAACCCCAGCCCAAGCTGTGCCTTGTGGGGTCCAGTGAGGAGGGATGTGGGAATGGCATCTTGGAACTCAGCCACAGTCATTGTGGGAACAGACTGGCACCTGGCCACAACCTGGGTGAGAGTTGCAGCATCTGACTGCCATGCAGGGGACTACATTTGGAATCCTGACTACTTGGAACCAGAGTCAAACAAATGGCACCAAAAAGCATCAGGCCAGCACACAGAGAGGTGGTCTCAGGATAGGGCAGCCATTCCAGGCAGCAGGATCCCACAGGTGAAGCACTCAAGTAGCACCCGAGGAAGTCAGATGGAGGACTGGTCCTTAGAGGACTGTGGATGCACTTTTGGCTCTAATCGGCAAACAGCAGCAGCAGGGACCTGGCTCCACAAGGAGCTGTAAAATCTGGCCTTTCAGCATTCACAAAAGGTCCCCAACCTTGCCCCCATGGCTCCCAGGTTGCTGGGTTCTCATTCGGACTTCTTTAGCAGTTTCAATGGATATGGGGCTGTTGAGATGGCTCAGCGGGCAAAGGTGCTCGCCGTGCAAGTCTGGTCCTCGGAACCCACATAAAAGGCAGAAGGGAAGAACTGACCCTGACTTCCACATGCATAGCCTGACCACCCCATGCCCACACACAGCATGCTCATGACACACACAATATTAATAGAACAAATGTAAAAGTAACGGCAAAACACAGGACCCCCCCCAAGCCAACCATGGGGGAAACACAGTGAGGGCCTTCTAGACAGCCAAAGCAAGCAATCTGTGGGAAAATACAGGCAAGTGACCAGATATTCCAAAACATGGAAGAAGGAGTTTGGATGGAGATTAGCAACCGGAGTCACCTCAGCCTGGGCACTGTTTGCTCCCAGAGGGACCACGTCTGTCTGGGTAAATGGCGATGCCTCTCTGGTGTGATACACATTTGGATCACAGTGTTCATTATAGCTAGAACGGAAGGGCTGGGTAAGTGTACTTAGGACACAGAGAAAAGAAATACAGCTTAAAGAATCCTTAACGGCCCAAAGTTTCTGCCTCTGTTGTAGGAACGAAATTTTGGATATGAGCAAATGTTTTATTTAAACATCAAGGAGGAAAACACTTTGGTAGTTGGTGATGAATCATTTAGAAAGAGAATCTCTAGGGAGCTGGAGAGATGGCTCTGTGGTTAAGGGCACTTGCTGTTCTCCCAGAAGATCTGAGTTCAGTCCCTCACATCCATGTTGGGTTCACAACAGCCCATAACTCCACTTCCAGGGGCCCTGACACTGTCTTCTGGTTTTTATGGGATTCTGCATCTATGTGGCATATACATTCATACAGGCACTCTGCACATAAATAAAAATGATTTTTTAAATTAAAAAAATCCCAAATAACAACAAGGTTCTGAAGGGAGGTTAAAAAAGATGTACCTCCAGTCAGCTTTGGTTTCCTACATTCCTTGCATGACTTGATACCCCCGCCCCCCCCCCCCCCCCCCCCCCGTGGAAATGACTGCTGCGTTGAGGGTTCTCTCTATTCAGGTGGCCTCAGATCATGACTTGCCTTTCGTATCATGTCATCAAGGAGTCTAGGTGTCTCATGACCACCTGTTCTGAAAATATATTATTGAGGGTCCTCACTGTCTGGGCTGCAGTGAAAGATTGGGTTAATGGTCCCATGTCCAAGCTCAGGTTGGCCTTGAACTTGCTTTGTAGCCAAGGCAAGCTTTGAACTCATCCTGCCTCAAATTCCCAAATGTTAGGGCTATAAGCATGCTCTACTACACTCTTATTTGTTGTTTGTTTGAGACAGGGTCTTAGGATGTAGCCTTGGCTGTCCTGGAACTCACTATGTAGATCAGGGTGGTCTGGAACTCAGAGATCTGCCTGCCTCTGCCTCCCAAGTGCTGGGAGTTTTAGGGAATATGCAGGGCATATACACTGTTTAACAAAAAAACAATCCACAAATCACATGTCAGTACCACCCCAGTAAAGAAAGAGAGCTTGGGTGCCACCCCAGCAGGCTCTGTCCTCTTTCTACAATGTCCCTGCACCAGAGTAGAACATTTTCCTGGCCTTTAGAAAAATCCCCTTGGTTTTATATTAACTTACCCATCTGTGTCTACATTCCTAAACCATGTGATGGCAAGTGTGACGTGTGTGTGTGTGTGTGTGTGTGTGTGTGTGTGTGTGTGTGTGTGCGTTGGTGCTGGGGATCAAACCCATGCAGTATGGTTTTGCCTGCTTGAGAATTCTCCTTCCCTCCCTCCCTCCCTCCTTCCCTCCTTCCTTCCCTCCCTCCCTCCCACCCATCTCTACTGAACAGGAGATTAAACTCAGGGCCTTGTGCACACTAGGAAGTGCCACCCCTTGGCCATACCCCAGACCTCTTTAGATAGTTACTTCTTTTGAGGTTCCTCTCTTCCCAGGTGTGTCAGGTTGACAATCAAGATTAGCCACCATACAGACAGACAGACAGATAAAAAAACATGACCAATGAGCTGCTTGTGGGTTCTTCGGTGTTTTACTCAGAATATCCCAATGAGTGATGAAGCTGAATTTACCTTCCCAGTTTTTGATTGTTTTGTTTTCCCTTCTTTCCTTGGAAGCTTAGACCCCAGAACAGCACTATGTAGAAATAATTATTTAAATATTTCCAGCATTTATATTATTGGTCGATGGTGTCAATCTTTAACCTGCCACTATAAATGATCACACTGAGACACCTTATGGATTTTAACAAGTCTTAGCCTGGATAATGCAATCTTAGCCTATCTAAGCTAGCTTTTAATTTTATCCCCAAATAAAACCTGGGCTGTTTTTCTCCATGCTATGCTGATGTTCCAGGCCACGTGGATTAATGTTCTTCCATCTAGTGTATCTTCTGCTTCCTCCTCCCTGGCTGCTTCTTCTCCTGATCCTTTCTGCTGTCTGCTCAAGAAGCCCGCCAACCTTTTTCCTGCCTACCTTTCTCTCTGCCCAATCACAGGCCTCAGTATTTTATTAAAGTCAATAGACAATGGTTGCAAGTGAAGTAACAGTATCACTTGGAGTATTTCTGACAGCAAGCAGGCCTCTGGGAGCAATTAATTAACATTTAGAGTGCAATAGAATTAGTGCACCAGCACTATGTGTGGATTTGTGCCCCACAAGCATGTGTGTGTGTGTGTGTGTGTGTGTGTGTGTGTGTGTGTGCTGGTGCTGGGGATCAAACCCAGGGCCTGGCCATGCTGAGCAAGCTCTCCACCTCCCAGCTACACCCTAGGACAGTGTGCAGCTGTGGTGACAGTAGGCTTCCTTATCTCACTGCCGATCACAAGAGAAAGTTCTTGACAGTTTCACCTGAAAGTATAATGTTTGATGAGGTGTCTTTTTTTTTTTTTTTTTTTTGGTTTTTCGAGACAGGGTTTCTCTGTGTAGCCCTGGCTGTCCTGGACTCAATTTGTAGACCAGGCTGGCCTCGAACTCGCAAAGATCCGCCTGCCTCTGCCTCCCAAGTGCTGGGATTAAAGGCGTGTGCCACCACTGCCCGGCTTGATGAGGTGTTTTTTGATTTGGTTTTTCTTTTCTTTTTTTTTTTTCATTTAAAATATCAGATTTTTAAAAGTTCCCTTCTGTTTCTGATTTTCTTTTCAATCTTGAATGGGTTGGGTATGATAGTGAATACTTTTTTTTTTCTTTTTTTTGAGACAGGGTTTCTCTGTGTAGCCCTGGCTGTCCTGGAACTTGCTCTGTAGATCAGGCTGGCCTTGAACTCAGAGATCTGCCTGCCTCTGCCTCCAAGGGCTGGGATTAAAGGCTGTTGCTGCTGCTGCTGCTGCCGCCACCACCACCAGGAGATAGTAAATATTTCTATCCCTAGCACTTAAGAAACTGAAGCAGAGCTGAGTGCTCATAGAGGCACACGCCTTTAATCCCAGCACTCAGGAGGCAGAGACAGGTGGATCCTGTGAGTTTGAGGCCAGCTTGGTCTACAGAGTGAGTTCCAGGACAGCCAGGATTGTTACACAGAGATACTCTGTCTAGAAAAACAAACAAAAGCAAAAACAAGAAGAAGAAAAAGAAGGAGGAGGAGGAGGAGGAGGAGGAGGAGGAGGAGGAGGAGGAGGAGGAGGAGGAAGAAGAAGAAGAAGAAGAAGAAGAAGAAGAAGAAGAAGAAGAAGAAGAAGAAGAAGAAGAAGAAAAAGAAGAAGAAGAAGTTGTTGAAGCAGAATTGTGAGTTCAAGACCACAATTCTGGGCTGCATAATAAGGTCCAGCCTCAACAAACTTTAAAAAATAAAAAGCATGAATAGATGTCAAATTTCAGCCCACTCTCTTCTTGGATTTATTGTAATGATCATATGAATTTCCCATTTTGATCTGTTCCTGCCATGGTCATTTTGCTATCTTACCTTGGTGAATGGAACTCCATCAGATATTGTCTTTTCTTTAGAACTAGTTTCTTTGCTAATATTTTGTTTAAAACTTTTGCATCAGAGGGGGAAGGAGGGAGGGTAGAGAGAAAGGGAGAGGGAGAAGGAGAGGACATATTGTATTTTTTTTCCTGGTTTGTTATTGAGTTTAAGGGACTAGATTATATTTACCTCGGAAAAAGATTTTGAGTCTTAACAAGGGTTTGGAGCAACTTAGAGCTGTTCGTTCTCCTGGGAATGCTGTGTAGACTTGCTGGTGAAGTTGCCCACACTTGACTTTGCATTGTGGGAAAATTTGTGGACCCAGTAACAAGTTCTTCAGAGTGTAGGATTTCTATCTCTTTCAGGGTTTCTATTTCTTCTTTAAAAGTTTTTAATGACATTTTACTTACTTATTTTGTGTGCATGTGTTTTTGTGAATGAATGTGGGCGCCGATACCACAGCATGCATGTGGAGGGTGGAGGACAACTTTGGGGAGTAGGTTCTCTTTTCCATCGTGTGGGTTCCAGGGACCAAACTCAGGTTAAGCCACCCTTAGTGGCAAGCACCTTTACTTGCTGAGCCACCTCATCAGGTCCCTAACTATTTCTAACTGATTCCTGACTTGATAATGTCATGACAGAGGAACATTATGGATAACTAAAGTCCTTGGAAGTCTATTGAAATTTATTTTATAACCCGAGTGTGATCCATGTTTATAAATGTGTTAGGGTGCTTAAGCACATATATCTTCAAACTGTGTCCTCTGATTTGTATTGTTCATTCAATTTAGTATATTAAGCCTTCAATTCTTCTATAGCACTTTGTATTCTTTAAGTGAAAAGGTGTCTTAAAATCTATCATAGGTATTGATTTTTGCAATATACTCATATTAACTTTTGCTTTATACATTCCAGGCTCATGATATGAGTACAATTTTAATATTTTTATGTTCTTTTAGAAAAATTAACTTTTACTATTCTCTCTGTCTCCAGTGTGGTGTGTATGAGTGCTCTGCCTTCATGCACACCAGAAGAGGGAATCAGGGTCCATTACAGATGGTTGTGAGCCACCAAGTGGTTGCTGGGACTGGAACTTAGGACCTCTGGAAGAGCAGCCAGTGATCTTAACCACTGAGCCATCTCTCCAGCCCCCACCTATATACCTTTCTAAAGATTGATTAATTGACTTATTTATTTGTGTGTATGTGCGCGCGCGCACACACACACACACACACACACACACACACACACACACACGAGCTTGTGCTAGTGCCCACAGAGACCAGAGGAAGGCACCAAACGCCTTGGAGCTGGAGTTATGGTGGTTGTAATCCCTCCCATATGGGAGCTGGGAACCAAACATGGGCTCCCTGGAAGGACCTCAAGTCCTCTTAACCACCGAGCCATCTCTCCAGCCCCGCTTTCATTTTTACTAGTGTTTTTTATCTTCTAGCTTTAAATCATTTGCCTCTTTTTATGTTTTAGAACCCTCTGTCTCTCTTTTTGTAATTGTCTCCATCCAATCAGAAATAAGTTTTCTTCAAATGGAACATCTAGTCGATTTATGCTTCCCGTAAACATAAATATCATACACACTTAATGCAAATATTTAAAATTAACTCTATTACCTTATGTTGCGTTATGAACCTCACTCGTCCTGTTCTTGTTCTCTAAAAGTTCTTTGTATGCATTTTACCATTGTATTTGCTTTTTGAGTTTGAATGACAGCCCTGTCTCTAACCCTTTACCACAATCTTTTCTGTCTAAAGGGCTAGATGGTAAACATTCCAGCTTTTGTGGCTCCTGGAGTGGCTGCCCTCATATTGAGGGTCCCCTCAATATGATCCCCTCCCTTGCTGTCCCTGGGCTCGAGTTCTGTCTTACTCCTCTAGAGGCTGCCTGAACCTAAGCCCCCATGTGCGTATCTGCAGGTGTCCTTGGCACCAAGGTGGCTTCAGTGGCCCCATTAAGTTCTCTCGTCAGACTCAGCATTGGGGCTCTCCAACCCCCTTCTAGCTCTTCAGCATCGTTTCTAAGTCCAGTAGAAAGGGGGAGGCGCTCCATTGCCAGAAATGGAAATCTTGCAGTTAGTTTTACATTCCTGGAGCTTGAGGCTCCAAAAGGACATGTTCATTACGTGGCCATCTTGTGCTGCATTCCATAAATCACGCTACTGTAGCACTGTTGCCTACCTACACAGAGCCTGTGGCTTGTTGTTGCACTTCCCGTGTCATGGCTAGTGTGTGCTATGCCTTCTGAGATGGTGTGCCGCCCGTTGTGGTGGCGCACGCTGGTAGGATTTGCTGAAGGAGGCAGAGGCAGGAGGATCACGAGTTCGAGGCCAGCCTGGGCTGAGATGGTGTGCTTAGAAGTGGGTTTGCATGGCAAGTAGGAAGCTGAGAAGGACCCTGGAGAGGCAGGATGGTGGATCATTTACCCCTCAGTGACCTCTCCTTTGTCTACTTGTGCCCTCCCGCCTCCCGTTCCATGGTTTATGAGTTGAGAGCAGTGTGCTGATGGGATCTGAGCTCGAACTTGGAAGGCAGGTTGGTCTGGTGGGGGATCCCAGCTTCCCTGCTTGTTGGCAGCGTGACCTTGGACCTTCCACGCTGCCTTGTCAAGATCTGCACCAAGGAGATGATCACAGCAGGCAAGGCCTAGCTCAGAAAACTGAACGGAGACTTTGCAAGGTGATTTGCCTTTAAGGGGGTGGGTGCTGCTGCAGAGTTGATATTACAGAATCTGTTTCTTAAAGGTCTTATAGGGGCTGGAGAGATGGCTCAGTGGTTAAGAGCTCTGGTTGCTCTCCCAGAGGCACCGAGATCAATTCCGAGCAACCACATGGTGGCTCGCAACCTTCTGTAATGGCATCTGATGCCCTCTTCTGGCCTACAGGCATACACACAGATAGCGTGCTTATAAACATCAATCAATCAATCAATCAAAACAAAAGATGTTATAGTAGTAGGTGTCTTTGTGGCCTTCAAGGTTAGCTGGAGTCAAGGGCTTTGTTACTGTCACTTCTGCTGTTTTCATCTTGCAAGCTTCATCTGAAAGATCAGAAGCTGAGATCCAGACAGGGTGTGGATTCAGTTAAGGCCACACACCAGAAGCCCAGGGAAGCAAGGGCCCAAGCGTGTAGTTCTGTTTCCATTGACGCTCTGCTGTCCCCTACTCTGTACTGGCCCAGGCCTCTGTTTCCCCACTGACCAACCAAGAGGAAGGGCTGAAGTCCAGGGTAAAAAGACCAGAGCTGAAGTGAAAAACACCCTGACCCTGACTTTACCCTAAGCTTAAATCCTGGACAAAGAAACAGAATCCCAACAATCCTTGGGCTTGCCTCAAGATCAGGCCACAGAATCCCACCAAACCCTGAGCACAAAATCTTACCACTTCCTGAGGACAAAATCCCACCAGTCCCTAAGCTGGCCCCAAGATCAGGCCACACACCAGTCCCAGGCCACCCTGGAACACCCTGTTCCCCACGAAACTGTATATAAGGCCTGATTACTGTTCAGTTCCCTGTGCTTCTTACCCTAGCAGAGGTGGCCACCCTCCTGGGTTTTTCCCTCCCAATAAATCTCTTGTGTGAGGTTTGTTGTGAGGTGTGACACTGTGGTATTCCTTGGCTCCCCATTGCCAGGTTACTTCTTGGAGTAGAGCCTTAACACTTTCCCTGGGAAAACCTCCCCCTGCCAGAGCAGAGGCGTAACTCTAGCTCCATCTGACCCCTGGGGACAGATACCATGACCAAGTCCAAGGTCTGTGCAGGGAGATTAGAGGGATCATGGCTGCCAGGGTGACCCTCCCTAGGACCTTTCAGGGCTGTGGCATGTGCTGTGGAGAATGTACGGAAAAGTGTGATGAGAACCCAGCCTCAGCTCTGCCACACCCACTGACAGGCACGTTTTATAGGTGTTGCCAACTTGGGTTGGAGCTTCTCATGGGGAGTGGATCTGGCACCTTGAGACTTGTTGCTCTGCGGAGCTGGGAAGCCGTTGGCAGGCACACCTCCCTCTCTGGGTCTTCTAGGTTCTGAGTTAATTAGGACACTGGGAACTGACCTGTAAGTGGGCCTCCCAGTAGCCTCTGCCCTCTCTGTGCTCAGTTTCTGCTCAGTGAAATGTGACTGAGGAAGTGTAGGATAATTGTCAAGAGTCTCTCCAGGCAGGAGTGCAACTGTCCCTCCAGGCTGGCCTTGGTCTCTCTCTCCATTTCCCACCCAGGCATGGAGAGGAAGACATTGAGTATGAGTATTGGGGACAAGGGTCCTCCAGCTACCTAGCCCCCTGAGCTCTCTAGGCCTCATGTTGTCAATGCCATGCCCCTCCCCACCCCCAGTAGCCATGGGGTTCTGGAGGTCCCCATAGCTTGGCGTAGGACTTGTGCTTAGGAAGGCACCAGACATAGCTAGATCCAGTTCCTGGAGCTAGAGGGCCTTGTCCTGGGAGCTCTGGAGAAGATTCTGGAGGTTTTTTGAGCAAGAATTTCTTCTACATACCCAGATCCTGCCCTGCCTCCAGACCAAGGGCCAAATTAGTTACTCAGGGTTTCCAGACTATAGGCAGGTAATTGCCTTATTAGTAAAACACAAAGCCTTTAATGAGCAATTAGTTAGTAAGTGGTGGTTGCTAGAATCACTCACTTCTCTCAGTGGGACCAATCTTATTAGCCCACTTAGGGAAGACTGATGTCAATGGATTTGCATCCCTCAAGATCCTATGGGAAATGAAAGTCAATGGATTGTCACTCTAGAAGGCACACTGGAGACCTACCTGCTTCTCTCAGTCCATACACAAAGGCACTGTCACTGTGCCCATTGTTCAGACAAGGGAGCCGAGCACCAGAGAGTTCAGCCCCGCTTCCAGGGGCTTTCCACACAACTGAGTGGAAATGATCCCCTCCTTTGGAGATCAAGTCTCATGTAACCTCAAACTTGCTGTGCTGCTAAGGCTGATATTAAACTTCTGGTCCTCTTGCCTCCACCTCATGTGTCCTGGGATGACATATATGTGACATTATGTCAAGTGATGTTTCTCCCTTGAGGCTCTTTCAAGTCCCTTCTCTTTCCTTTGATGGCTGGACGTTAAGGAGATGTTTCCCATCCCTCTCTCCATGGCCTTGCAGAAAGGAGGTGCGGGGACTCGATTCTGTTCCTGATAATTCCCCTTTAGCCACAAAAGAAGCCATGGGACTTCAGACCCATGAGGCAGGGGCAGGCCTGCCTTACTTAGCTCCTCTTCTGCTCCTTAGGTACCAGCTTCTACCTGTACTTTTCAGATCCTCTTTTGGCTGCGCACTTCCCAGAGCAGAGCATTGGACCACACTCATAAGATTAACTTAACTTAAATTTTAAAATACTATTTTATCTGTGTAGGTGCTTTATCTACGTGTGTGTCTGTGTACCACACGAGTGCCTAGTGCCTACAGAGGCCAGAGTAGGGCATCCGGTCCCCAGGAACTGGAGTTACAGATAGGTAGTTGGTCACCATCTGGGTGCAGGGAATCGAACCCAGGTCCTCTGGAAGAGTAGCCAGTGCTTTTAACCATTGAGGCATCTCTCCAACTCTGAGATTAACTTTAAAAATATTTATTTTTATCATTTTAATTTATTGGTACGTGGGTGTGTGTGTGCCTGCAAGGGTGTCCTCAGAGGCCAGAAGAGGGGATAGGAACCCAGGAGGCTGTGAGTTGTCCAACAAAATTGCTGGGAACTGAACTCTGGCCTGCGCAAGAGGCATACTCACACCTAACTGATGGGCCATATCTCCAGCCAGACTATTAAAACCATTTTAAAATTACGTGTGTGTGTGTGTGTGTGTGTGTGTGTGTGTGTGTGTGTGTGTGTG
>CAJQZJ010032284.1:6597775-6616557 GCA_907164525.1 Lophiomys imhausi
GTGTGTGTGTGTGTGTGTGTGTGTGTGTGTGTGTGTGTGTGTGTGTGCTGGGTGCACATGCCATCCATGGCAGTCATGTCAGGTTGTCAGGTGAGGGGACAAACTTTCAGTTCTCTTTTTCCATCATGTGGGTCCCAGGAATCAAACTCAGGGTGTCAACTTCATGGCAGGTGCTTTGCCCACTGAGCTACAAGATTAACTTTCAATTTTGGTATCATAATTGACCTCTTCTTTAATTATGAACTATATCCCAGGTCATTTAAAGTGGGGATATTGTGAGGGTTTTTTTTTAAAGCAATTATTTTGGATCAAACACAAAAATATGGACTAGACTTGATTCTACAACCTTTAACCCTGGAACTCAGGTGCCAAGGCAAAAGGATTGCTAGGAGTCTGAGGTCAGCCTGGGTCACGTAGTGAAACAAAACAAAGTATCTGCAGCAACAAAAACTGATGCAGAAGATGATGTTAGGTAAATATTGAACAGGTTTTATTCTTAGCTTTGGAGGAACTGGTCAAAATGGAGCTTGTTGAGGTGACCTGGAATAAATTCTCTCTGGCTTAGGAGGTACCTGTCAGTCCCATGAGGGTTGTCCTCAAGCCTTCAGACCCATGAGGTTGTTTGCCCCTGCAGCCTTTCTCCTGCCCCTCGGCCATCATCCAAGAGCAGGCCCTTGGAGGAAGTTAGCTTTCCTCTCCAGCCAACGGCTGGTGCTAGTGGGTTGCTTATTTCTCTGAAAATTGTTATCACATGTCGGCACACTTACATTTAGAACAATCACCGTTGCCTGTGGAGAAAGGGGAGGGAGACCAACTGCATGGGAAACACAGAGACTCCTGAAAGATGGGCATATCTTGATTGGGTGAGGGTCTGCTTGGGCAAGCAGCACACACGCCGAGTCTGCCCTGTGGTTTGCACAAAACCGACATAAAATGTGGAAATTTTAAGATGGACAGGTCAAGATGATTTGAGAATAGAGCCAGAGCCACACTCTTCAGTTGTAGTTCTGAGCCTGGAGCTCAGCTGTTATTCCAGCTTTTCCCAAAGCCAGTGTTTGCAGAGTTGCGCCCTGGGCCAGTCTTGACAACAGTGCCCAAAGCGGCAGGGAGATGTCTGTCAAAGGGACATCCTGTCAGTGGGAAACAGTGGCCTTTTCAGTAGAGGAGGTTGGGATAGCTGCTCTCCAGAAGAAGCGAATAATAAAGCCCTAGTTTACGTGATGTGCATATACAGACACTCCAACGACCCAATGGCTTAAAATGCAACAGTGCTAAAGAATATTTTTTTAAAAAATTATCGTACATCACTCCAGCTCCTACCCTTCTCTGGGCCCAGTCCCTTCTCAGTGACATGGTATGAGGAGGTATAGGTAAGTCTCAAGGGCCCATCTGCTATGCTCACTGGGCAAGGGCGACAGTCCCTCCTTCTAGAGTAAGAAACCGAGGAGTCATCTGAGTGTATGGCATTGTGAACCTTCTAATAAAGACATACCAAGGAAATGGGTATAGAGGAGACCCTGGGAAGATCTGTGTTTCCCATCCCATAGGCAATTACGGTTCTGATGTGCAGAAGGCTCTACCAACCCGTGGGGAAATTGAATAAGGTCTAATAAAAATGGGCAAAGGATGCAAATTTGTATTTCACAGAAAAAAACAAACATGGATGATGAACACAGACTCAAAGTTAGAAAATACATTAGTTGATGTAGCAGAGGATCAAGAGTTCAAGGCCATTCTCAGCAATGAGAGAGGTCAAGGTCAGTCTGGGCTACATGATACTTTGTCTCAAAATTTAAAAAAAAATCTGGGTCTGGAGAGATGACTTAGTGGTTAAGAGCACCGACTGCTCTTCCAGGGGACCTGGGTTCAATTCCCAGCAACCACATGCCAGCACACAACTGTCTGTTAACTCTAGTTTCAGGGGATCTGACACCCTCATGCAGACACACATGCAGGCAGAACACCAATGTACATAAAAATAAATAAATTAATTAATTTTTAAAAACTCAAAACAAGTAAAAAAATCAAAAAGAAAATATGAAAGTACATGGTATAGATATGACTCCTATCTTATGGTGTTTGTGGATTCTAAATTGCTACTACTTTTTAATAAAAGCTTTAGCCAGGCATAGCCTTTAATCCCAGCACTTAGGAGGCAGAGGCAGGTGGATCTCTGTGAGTTTGAGGCCGGCTTGGTCTACAAAGTGAGTCCAGGACAGCCAGGCTCTGTTACACAGAGAAAAAAAAAAAAAAGCTTTAATTACACAACATCTGTGGCCAAGTCATCTCTTGTAGAAATGCTTTTGTCAGAAAGAGCCACCCTTATGCACAAGAAGGCCTGCCAATCATTGCAAAGTGCATCACGCTGACCGTGGGAACTACCTGATCGCTCTAACTAATTTTATATCCTGTGCAGTGAAATTCTTGCACCAACTAAGAAGGGTGACCTGAAACTTTCTGTATCTGTCTGGAGTGGCAGGCATTATACTATACCTTGGCAAGCAAGGAAAGAGAAAGCGGCCTGCCTGAACTAAGGGTTAATGAGAACAGTGGCTGTTCACTCCTGTGCTGCAGTTGGAGAAACTTGGGCCCAGAGTGATTAAGAAATTTGCCCAAAGCTAAGCATCTGCTCATTTACAGAGAGAGACCAGTCACGGAACCTGAATGTACAGCTCGAGCCTGGAGCCTTGAGCCACACTCCCAGACCCAAAGAAGTCTGTGATTGGCAGCAACTGCACAAACCAACACTACAGAGCATGGTTACTTTTTTTGTTGTTGTTTTGTTTTTTAAGACAGGGTTTCTTTCTCTATGTAGCCCTGGCTGTCCTGGATTCACTCTGTCAGCCGGGCTGGCCTTGAACTCGCAGAGATCTGCCTGGCTCTGCCTCCCCAGTGCTGGGAGTAAGGGTGTGCGCCACCACGCTCTGACCATGGTCACTTTTAAACAAACGACTCTACTGAACAGACTTAAAACCCAAACTAATAAAGAGGGCTTACAACCAAAAGTCTGGCAGATTCCTCCACAGGGCTTTGGCTTTTGTGGCTGCCTCTAGGCAATAAATGACACGCCTAGCCTGCTACTTCTTGATTTATTAACTTTGGACTCTAGCTATCAATTTCTGCAAGAGCTCAAGAGAGCCAGCTTCCTTCCCCTTCCTGTTGTTGCCTTGCTCCATAACTACAAGCTTTTGCTGCACACCCTCCTGTCTGGACCCCGGCATTTGCAACCTTGCTTCCAAAATTAGTCCAAGGTCAAGGGCCCTGGCCTCGATGTGTGGAGGGAGAACTTGGCCTACCTGGCCCCTGGACAAGGCTGTTTTCTCTGAGTGACTCTCAGTCTGTAGGGGCTCAGCACAGCTGTGTGGGTTCCCTGGCTGAGTGCCTGTGAGAGGCTGGCAAAGGCCACCTGCCTGCCACTCAGAGAGGGTGCATCTGAGAGGAGCAGGTGAAGCCAGTAGGAGTTTCATCCTCCGCCACTGGCCCTGCGTGTTACCCCAGGGGTTTCTGCTCATCTGGTCTTCCTGATCACAGGCCCTGGGTCTCCAGAGGAAAGATGAGCCAGTGGCCGAAGCCAGTGGGACGCTGGCATCCAGCACCTGAGGCTTTTGGGGAAAGAGGAAATGCCTTTCCGTTGCCAAGCCCCGAGTCACCTGGTAGGAGCACTTTAAGCGACAGGATCAACACCAGGAATCAATTTAAACCTGTTAAGTCAGAGGCTGGGGCGAAAGGCTAAGCTAGATGGCCAGCTGCCCAGACAGGACAGCCATTGGCAGAGGCCACATGACAGCTGAGGGCACAGGAGTCCCTAAAGCCATTACGGAAGAACATAGGTCCTGTCTGTGGGTCTGCGCGTAGAGCGGCTCTTTGTACGTTGCAGACTCTCTCCACCTCTCTGTGCCTGTCTGTCCTAACCCATACAGTAGGTGTGTGGGCAGCCGGGTGGGGGGATTGAGGACCCTGGTTTTGAAATTCTGAACTGAGGCTACCTTAGAGGTAAAGTATTTGTCTAGCACACACAAGGCGCCGGCTTCTATCCCGGCCCCATGAAAATTAAGTAAATATCTGTGATAGACTGTCATAGTAGCTAACAAAGTGACATGTTTACATGACTAGGAGTTTGTTTTACTTAACTATCCTAGACCGTTTTAGACGGTTGGTATCAAGAGGCCAGAGCTTCACATTTTATTTTTAAGTATCTCTAGGTATGATACCATTAGGAAGCGTTACCTTTAATTTTGTATCAATATACAAAGATCTATTCAATTGTGGTTAAATATACTCTTAATTATGTATCAATATACAAAGATCAATGCCTATGTAGCCAAATACAATCTTAATATTACGTCCATATACAAGGGTCAATACCATTGTGGCCAACTATAATCTTAATTTTGTATCAATATACAAAGATCAATACCGATGTAATCCAATACAATCTTATTTTTGCACAATAAACAATGGTCAATACCACTTTAGCCAAATAAACTACTAATTTTGTATCAATATACAAAGGTATAAGGGCATATTCAATAATCTGCCCCTTCTTCTTGGACTTTCCTGTGCTATGTCTATATCTCATTTTTCTCAAGCCTATGCACTCCTACATAGGAGAGGAAGAAGGATACAGAAAAGGAAAAGTAGGAAGTCCCTGGGGCTAACCTCCAAAACCCATTAAACAGGACCATTTATCAGCTTGTAATCTCTTCCCCTAAATATCGGAGTTTTCAGTTATCCTTCAAATAACCAAAAAGAAGGGCGGAGAAACACCTTCCCCACCCTCTGGGCATGGGACATCGCTCTCTTAAAGTGACTTCCTGCTGATTTGGGTCGTAGTAGACCTGTTTGGGGCCCGAACCCAAATGGAAAAAATGGTTAAAAATGTTAGTACACTCCTTTTATGTTCAGTCCTTCTGTTCTCAGCTGTTTAGATGACCTAAGGGGTTTGTAGGGAGAAGCTGATCTTGCAGGCTTCACTGAGGTTCCTGCGGGGACATTGTGTAGAGCTGAACGGTCCCAGCGACATTGGATTGCCGTGGTGGTTGCAGGCCCCTGATGGAGACAGCTATTGAGGAAGTCTGCCAGGCAGAATCAACTGGGTCACTCGTCCTCCTTGGTGCCTGATTCTGCTCTCTGCTGAGGTTTCCGCTGTCCAGCCGTCCCCGGGCTCCCCTAATGGATGCTTTGATTCTCCTGGAAAGATAAGAACAGAGCCCTGCAGAATATGGCATTTAAAGATGTTATCTTAAATTAAGATTTTCTTTTTTTTTCTTTTTTTTTTTGATATCGAGACATATCAGCGCCTGACAGCACCCCCTATTCTACTCCAAGTAGAAGATAAGCATCGAAGAACCTCCACTGTAAGATGGTTGAATTAGTGGCAAGCCTATCTCTTGGCATGAAAAAACCCCTTGCACCAACTGCAGACAGACTTCTGTCCAAAAAGGACAAAACTTGGTAGCAGGGAAGTCAACAGTCTAACTCTGCCAAGACAGGGTAGGTAAGTCCTTCATAATCCCTGCTCTACAACAAATGTCTGTCAGAGAAACAGGACCCAAAGGCTGAAGACTGATGCAGGAATGTATGGAGAGAAAATGGGAACTGTCCAGGCAGTCATTGGTATGTCCTTTCTTAGTTTTGGAAGCTGCAGGCCCTGCACTTCCTATATAAGCAGTTATATTTATCCCTCTCAGGTCTCTGAGGTGGTTGAAGAATAGACAGCTAGAGTCTCATAGTTAAATTTTGAGTGTTTAGGAATCAAGAGGGTGTTATAGATCTAAGAAGATACTCTTAAAAGTGTGTTGCAAGTTAGTATGAATGTTGAGTCAGATATAGACCTTTAAACTCATGGAGATGGTTAGATAGTAGAATGTTAAAGTCAGGGGCCAAATATGTATAAACTGGACAAGGGAAGGTATACTGGGCCATTTAACTCTCATAAATGTGGCATACTTATATCTGTTGTTTTGTATAATACTGTTATAAGAGAAGGAACCATCTGTTGGACTGAAAGGGGAAACTTCTGGGGGGAAGAGGGTGGAAGGGCGGGATAGGAAGGGGGAATAGGGAGGGGTTTGTGACTGAGATGTAACTTGAAGTAAAAAAAAAAAATAAAGTATTTTAAAAAAAAGAAAATTAAGTAAATAAATACATGTAAAAAGAAACAAATAATGACAGCCAAGGGAGGTCCTTGAAGCCATGCTAGTGGACTGTTACTATGGCTACGCTAACAGCCTCAGGGTACTTGTCAGACAGGGAATGATCTGGGCTTTTCAGGGTGAGTATGTCCAGGCAGGGTACCAGATATCCATCCTTCTTTGCTCTCTACCCCAGGATATGGCCTTCATGCCCGGTGGCATGTGTTCTTATTCAGATGGGCAAGTGGAAGCACAGGAATGCATGTCTCCTCTTTTAAAAACTTTTCAGAATATTTACTTATTTAGTGTGTGTGTGTGTATGTGTGTGTGTGTGTGTGGTGTGTGTGTTTGGCCACACACACCATGTTCATGTGGAGGTCAGAGGTCAATTTATGGAGATGGCTGTCTCCTTCTACCATGTGGGTCCCAGGGATCAAACCCAGGCTGTTAGTGATGGAAATTGTATTTGCCTCTGAGCCCTCTCACTGCTCACGCCTCTTCTGTTCATGAGTGGGGAGCCCAGCAGTGCAGGCTCAGCTTCCAGTGGCCACCTGTTGTCTAGCTCTTAGCCACATGGCCACCCTTAACTACAAGGTGACCTAGCAAAGGATGTTTGGGCCCAGCTGAAAAACAGATGCTCTATTCCTCATAGTGGCAATGGCATTGGAACCAGCTAGCATCAACTTGGACTCTAGAAGGGCCCAGCTGGAACCTGGCTCTGGCTTTAGACGGGCTTCATGGCTTGCGATGGCTTTCAATCTTTCAACCACTGCCCAACTTTGTAACCATATGGGCTTTCTATGTCCGCCCAAGTTCTGAATAATGACAGGGAGACTTATATTTATATATAATAGCCTTTGGCCTTTGCTTACTCTTGCTCTCTAACTAGCTCTTAAATTAACCTATTTATATTAATCTATCTTTTATCACATGGTTTGTTACCTCTCAGCCTCTAGTGCTGGCATTGTTCCTTCTTCCTCCATGTCAACTTAACTCTGGCCCTTGAGGTTCTCACCGGAGACCCCCTCTTTCAGCCCAGAAGTCCTCTCTCCTCCCTCCTGACTTTGTTATAGGCCATTCAGCTCTCCACACCCTGAAATAGGATTTCTCTATGTAACAGCCCTGGCTGGCTGAAACTCACTTTGTAGACCAGGCTGGCCTTGAACTCACAAAGATCTGCCTGTCTCTGCCTCCCAAGTGCGGAGATTAAAGGCATGCATCACGGCACCCGGCTCCTAACACAACTTTTAACAATTGGGATTTATTTTTTATACAAAAGTTACATTTCTAACTTCTCTGGCAAAAATATTGAAGACTAGACCACACTGTCCCATATTTGCTGCAGTGAACATTTTCTGAGCAGAGTACTACTGTTCTCTGGTTTATCCCCCTCCTCTCCTGCCTGCCCCCACCCCACACTGACCAATTTTGTTGTCTGGCCCATGAGCACCACCATTTGTAATTCTTACCCACGTACAGCTGCCAGCATCCAGAGACAAAGAAATGGAGGCCAGAGGAACAAGGGACCAGCCACCAGGACGATCTCAGTACATCTCCTGTCTCACAGGACACCCTGGGCCCAGCCAGGTGCTTCTGTGCCTGAGAGGAGCAATGTCCTTGTGGATAAACAGGTAGGCTGCAGTCTTATGGTCTGGCCTCCAACCTCGACTCTGTCCTTTTCTAGATAGAACAAGCGGCAACAGTTCTCTGAGCCTCATCTTCAGACTTTTTATTTTTAGGAAGACAAGAGTAGAGTCTGCTTCCTTGGGGCTCAAGGTGGGGACCCTGACAGTGAATGTCTATTGTGTTGGCTCTCCTAACTGCCCCAGATATGATGTGAACTCTGGACAAACGGGAAAGCGAAGGTCTGTGTGACATAGGGGACCTGTGGCCACCAGGTCTGTAGAAGCTGCAGTTTCTTTCCTCTGTGGTTGCCAGCACCGTGGTGCTAAAACTTCTGTGGTGAGAACAGCCCCCAACAGGCTGTGGAGGTGAGACTGAGCAGGGCTTTGTTAGGCTGCCCTGAAAACACAAACGCCCCCTATGGCTGCGTGCCCTGCATTTCTCCAGCCACTGGGGCTGCCTTCTGGGGGCTTAGCTATGGCCTGGGTTGATACAGCCTTCTGGAGACCCAGCTCCCTTTTGAGTCAGCTTTTCTAAGGAATGCCATGTTTCAGAACTAGGCTCAGTCCTTGCTGCCTCCCTACCACAGCCCCACATCTGGTTTCTGTCTCTAGATAGCCCGTACACCTAGATACTCAGTGTGTTTTGTTTTGAACAAACAACATTTGCACAGTCACAATGGAAATAATTCTACAGTGGTTTTTAAACAGTACCCACAGTCCTAGCTCAGGGTTTGCACCCTGGCGGTGCTGCTTGAGAACTTGTGACAACTAGGGTGCTGCCATGGTAGGAAAGACAGGTTAGCTGGAAAAAGCTGAGGCCCCAGAGGTAGGTCACTTCCTTAAGATCACTTGAACCCAGCTCCAGGGCCTGGCCCTACTACTCCTCAGAATGTCTCTCTTTGCCTCTGCCATCCTCTAACTCAACTAAAACACTCTAATTCTTGCTATATGGAGGCTTTCGAGGGTCCCTGGGGTCCAGTCCTGCCTTGGGGGAGAAATACTCTTAAGACCAGCAAAGACATAGCCTTTGTGGTCTCTTTATTTCTACTGAATTTACTATAGCAAGCATGTTGCTGTTGTGGCCATACAAATGATCATGTGACCTTCTGTCCTGGTTTACCTAGAACCAAGCAGTTTCTTAGAAGGCAGGACTTTCCAGGCAAGGACAATCCTGGACAAAATGAGACAGCTGGTTACTCTCAAGGTGGAAGCTAGGGTGAGTCTTTTCCTGGCAGTGGGCATGTAGACTATTTCTAGCTCTTTGCTTGTCAGCCTGACAGCCCTGTCATGGTTACTTGTCACCAGAGCATACCTTCTTCAGGGCCTTTCCCGTGATGAGGAAACCAGGCCTCTGGAGTTCCTCAGAGGAGGTATGCAAGACTCAAACCCACACTGTGACCAATCTCTTATCTGAGCCCATGGGAAGCCACCTGGGGACTTAGGACAGGGCTGAGGGGAGGATGCCAGTGATAATTGTCGACCTGCTTGTGCCAAGGCTCACAGCACTGCTTGGTAAATGTTTAGACTATCTGTGGCTTGACTGTTAAACAGCCAGTGTGAAATGACACTGGAGGGGGTTCAGTGGAAGAGGGATTGGCTAGCATGTGCCCTGGGTTCCATCTCTAGTAACACACACACACACACACACACACACACACACACACACACACACACACACACACAGAGAGAGAGACTCTCAGAATTGAAGTTGGACATATGCCTGTGGTCTCAACTACTTGATAGGATGAGACAGGAGGATTGCTTGAGGCCAGAAGTTTGGAACCAGTCTGCTCACAGAAAGTCCTGATCACAAAAAGGGAAAAGAAGGCTGAAGGGAAGGGGAGGAGAGAAGGGAGGAGGGAGAGAAGGGAGGAGGGAGAAGGGAGAGGAGGGAGGAGGGAGAGGAGGCAGGAGAGAAGGGAGGAGGGAGAGGAGGCAGGAGAGAAGGGAGGAGGGAGAGGAGAAAGGAGAGAAGGGAGGAGGGAGGGGGCAGGAGAGAAGAGAGGAGGAAGAGGAGGAAGTAGAGAAAGGTGAGGAGGGGAGGAGGTGAAGGAAAGAAGGTAAGGGGAGGAGAAAGAGAAGGGAGAAAAGGGGAGAAAGGAGAGGAGAGAGAGGAAGAGGGAAAGGAGAGAGGGGGAAAGAGAGAAAGAGAGAGGAAGAGGGAAGGGGAGCAGAGAGAAGAGGGGTAAGGGAGAGAAGGGGAAAGGAGAGGGGGAAAGAGAAGAGGAGGAAGAATTAAGTTACATAAACAAAATTACAAAGTAGCAAAAACCCAGAGTAAGGAACTTCTTTTTTCTTTGCTTTCTGAGACAGGGTCTCACTATGCAGACCGGGATGGCCTGAATTTTACAGAGATCCACCTGTCTCTGCCTCCAGAGTGCTGGGATTAAAGGTGTGTGCCATCATGCCCCACAATGTAGCACTTTCTAATGATCACCTTTGCTATAATCTGCAACCACTGCTCAACATCTGCTTCCCTTTGCTTTTGTTGTCATGAGAATCAAGGTTGAAGGACATGATCACTAGATGACTTGACAAGCGTGTGTGGACAGGGTCTTTCCAGAGTTAGCCAAGTTGGCTGGAGGCTCTTAGAGTTAAGCCTTATGAAACAGGGAATGTGAGCCTGGACAGCCATGCAGGGAAGGTGGAGACAGGGGCTCAGCAATGTTACCCCACTCAGCATGTCAAAGATGACCTCCATCAGCCAGAAGCTGGGAAGAATGGTTCTTAGGGCCTTCTAAAGGAACCAGCCCTGTTGAACCTTAATCCTTGACTTCTGGACTTCAGAACCAACAACACATTTGTGTTCTTTTTGTTGTTGTTTGCTTTGTTTTATTTTTTGAGACACAGTTTCTCTGTGTAGTCTTGGCTATCCTGGACTCACTTTGTAGACCAGGTGGCCTCAAACTCACAGAGATCCACCTGCCTCTGCCTCCTGAGTGCTGGAATTAAAGGCGGGCTCCACCAAGCCCGGCCACATTTCTATTCTTTTTTTTTTTTTTTAGAGATTTATTTATTTATTTTGCATATATGAGAGCTCTATCTGCATGTACCCCTGCATGCCAGAAGAGGGCATCAGATTTCATTATAGATGGCTGTGAGCCACCATGTGGTTGCTGGGAACTGAACTCTGGATCTCTGGAAGAACAGACAGTGATCTTAACCGCTGAGCCATCTCTCCAGCCCCCCACATTTCTGTTCTTTAAGTCACTCCATCTTTGGTACTTTGTAAAACACCCTAGCAAACCCATATACCTACCTCTTGAGGTTGGTGACATTTACTACATGGGTACCGTGACAATACTATAGAATACTGTGCCTCTGTCCATCTTCCTTGGTTCTGAGTCCAACACTTGGTGTCTTCAAACTGTTCTGAGGCTGAGGCATGGGAATCTGAAAGAAATGGAAATTAGACTTCGTTCATTAGCTTGCCGATCATCTGTATTCAAGGAAGTGGTACAGAGAATGTTAATAAGGCTGCCCTGCTTGCAACTGCCTCATCATGAATAATGACAGACAATGGAAGCAAAGATGGTAGTAAACCAAGCAGCCTGGTATCTTGAACTCTATTCTCTAATTCAGAAAAAAAAAGTTTGTGTCGTTGACAATTACAGAAACCTTCACCAAGTTTCATCCTACTTAATATAAATGAAAATGCCCACATTCAGATTGGAACAACACTCAAAGCCTGTTGTTACCCTTCCCTGGTCCTGCACTGACTCAGGCCAAGTGACCGGTTCTGGCCTGCTCAGGACAGTTGGTCCAAGGCTGTCTGACTTCCAGTTTCCTTGGGTGACTGGTGTCAGAGTCTCTCCCTGGGTGGGAGCAGTCCTCCTCCAGCTTCCACCACACTTCCCAGCTGTCCTTCCCTTACACTTGGGCCCATGTCCCTTCTGAGCCTCCCTGTATGCTGTTCATCCTGCCTGTGCCCTGAATCCAGCTCCTTACCTCCTCCAAGAGGGCTTCCCTGATTTCCTAGGTAACTCGGGTTCTGGATTTCATAATTTCTTCATCACTCTTTGGTTATATGTAAATATTTGCCTTCATATTTATTGGGTTACCACATTACTTCTCCAATTTTTAAAATTTCTTACCTGTCTGAAAAAAACAGACACAATGCTTGTCTGGTCCCACAGAGATCAGTTTGACATTTGGAAAATGTCAAATGAACAAATGAAACACATCAGGTAACAAGCTTCATGATGAATGTAAACCAGGGAGCAGCAGTTCATTCAGATCCTGATGTTGGCTCTGTTTGGTGATGCAATTACATTTGGGTCTATGCCTCCTGGTGCAATCCAAATGCAGCCCGAGTCTCAGTGTTTGGAAGGGACCACCGGTACAAAGAGGTACTCCAGGGAGCTCATCTGAATGTCCTTACAGGTCTGGGATGTGGGACTTTGGGGGCTGCTAGGGTAAGGTTAACTTCCTATGCAGGGAGGCTGAGGAGGGAGGAGGACAGGTGGAGTTTCCCTGGCAGAGGAGGGATGGGAAGTGGGTTGGTTCCCTGTGTGGGTGGAACCCTTCCTTGGGGCCAACCCCCTCTTTGCTTTTCTGCTGGGTGCCCAGATGTGACATTTGGTTTCCCCCAGTTTCCTGTGTCTGTCTAGTGGGCTCATGGTGAGTGCTAATTCCAGGCTGAGGTGGGGGTGAGGGCTGCAAATGTGGCTCAGTCACCTCAAGCCAATCTGGAGAGGCCCCTGTACTACTCAAAAGCAGTGTCGTCATGGAACACTGAGGATGTGGTATTGCTGCTTGATTGGTTCATGGTGGAGTGGCACATCTCTCTTGCCTCCTCTCAGCGTCCCCAACTATAAAATGAGGACAGATATTCCTCTTGGACCTGCTGGCTGCTGGCATGGGTGTGTCTTCCAGCCGTCCTCCACCCCCTACCCCATCTCCTCAATGTGACTCACTTGAGAATGCATCAGGATGGACCTCTTATTGTCTCCTACGGACTGTAGGTCAGAGAAAGGCTCCAGCTGCGGAGCACTGAAGTACAAACACTCAGACCGCAATGGGGTTTCCTGGCTCTAGATTGGGCACAGGTGGATGACTTTGTATGGAAGAACCTAGGTGGCTGGCTAGTCATGAACGTGACCAAAGGACACAGAGCTGAGAATGAGCTCATTGAGAACTTAGCCAAGTCAGGGTCTGCCACACAGCCCAGGGTGGCCTTGAACTCTGCATCCTCTCGCCTCGGCCTCTTGCTCGAATGATTGCCATCACACCTGGCCTTCCCATGAACTCACCAAAGGCTAGGCAGGGCCATCTGCTGTCCATCCTGGCTCCTTTCTGCAGAGCATGGTGAGGCTGCTCCGAACGCTGCTGGGGTGGGCCCTAGAGCAGTGGCCTTGGACACTCACATTGCCCCGTGAAGAATGACTTCTGCCGGGGGTGGCCAAAGGGAAGACAGTCCTTGTCACTGGAAGCAGCAGGGGCCACCTCAACAACAGAGACAGTGCTGAGCGCATGAAGGATTGCCCAGAGTCGATAATTGCCTTCAGCTCTGCACTTGGGAATGGGAGGCATTTATGGGGCACTTAAGCATGCGTCAACCATTGTGGAGAATGCTTTAGCATCTTCCCACAGAATCCTCACCTGCATGGACAGGTACCCCTAACCCCTGCTGTACACACAGACTGAGGCTGGGGGAGCTGACCAAGCAGCAGGTGGAGCTGGGCTTGGGCCTTTGGCCTCACCATCTTCTCTTCTCGCCCTACAGGGTGTTTGTTTTCTGAAACAGAGCCCCAGCACCTAGTACTTACTAGGCAAATATTAGCTCAGTGGCTAAATACAGGAACTACTGAAAAAATGGCCCCAGTCTGTTAATCTGTCACTATGAAGCCCTGTGAGAGCTCATGCGGTCATCACCACAGTTAAGCAAGTGCCTTGTTCAATGTCCAAGATGAGCTCAACCTTGGCTCTCCACCGAGATGGAGCTCACCCCTTGACCTTGTGGGCTCCACCAGCTCTGAGAAGGAACGTGGAAACAGAGCTTGGAAGCATGAAGTACAGACCTGGGGGCCTTCTCACCCCACCTGTGGTGTCCCCAAGAAGGGAAGCACTCTTCTCTCTGTTTTCAATGAGGGCTGGTGGGAATAGATAGCACTGACTCGGGAGTCCAACTGCCTGCGTGTGACTTCAGGCCTGTTCCTGAACCCCACTCTGCTTTGTTCGTGGGTTACTCTGCCCTTCACCACCAGGTAGTTACTCCTTCCAGGATGAGGGAGGAGTCAGTGTGACCCACAGTTTGCACTTGGCTCAGGGCTGGTTGCCTGGTTCATGGCATGGCAGTTACAATTCATCCCTGCAGCTGGCTGGTCTGAGACTTGGACACACTCTTTTTTTGTTTTTGTTTTTTAAAGGTTTTTCAAGACAGGGTTTCTCTGTGTAACAGCCCTGTCTGTCCTGGACTTACTTTGTAGACCAGGCTGGCCTTGAACTCACAGAGATCCGCCTGCCTCTGCCTCAAGCGCTGGGATTAAAGGTGTGCGCCACCATGCCCAGCAATTACAGACAGTTGTGAACCGCCATGTGGGTGCTGGGATTTGAACCCAGGTCCTTTGGAAGACCAGCCAGTGCTCTTAACCACTGAGCCATCTCTCCAGCCCCAGGACACACTCTTGATACATTTCATTTCCTTAATCTGCTATACCAGCAGATAGTCTGGGTCACTAGGAGACCAGGCCTTCAGACTCACAAATACTCCTCAGGTGCCTTCACTGCCAGGGCACATTAAACTTTCCAACTCTTGCTAGTTTTGGAAGGCAAGCAGGGCAAAGGCATTTGATAGATGACCCGAGGCATGGAGAGGTTAAGCAACCTTCCCAAGGACACACAGCCAAAGAGGGCTCAAGACTGAGATTCTAGCACCAGCCCTTGCTGTTAAGTGACAGAGAATTATAGTTATATAACATACCAGGGGCACAGAGGACACAGGGGAAGATGTGAAGTGTGGGTGTCACAAGTGAGGGAGTCACCAGTGGGCATCACTGGAAATCACTGGGATTCCCCTTGTGTCCTTATCAGGGCAGATAGTATCTCTGGGGCCGTGGGGAACCCTGTAGTCAGGCTTTCCCTCTGGGCCCTCTCTTTGACATTCATCTTTCTTGGCACCTCTCATCTGCCTAGCTCTAGAGATCCAGCTCTCGCTGGGCAGAGCAGGTGTATATGCCCACACCCACTCAGGGGGCTCCAGTAGCCACATGGGAGGGGTTATGGTGGGACTGAGGGTCTCAGCAGGGCTTGTGCAGGGCTGTTGCCAGCAGACAGCTGCTTGCATCATCTCAGGGGACAGGCACTCCCTACAACACCTTACCAACCTAGATCCTTTTTAGATCCCATCTGCTCACCTGCCATCCTCCTCTGTGGTCTCTCCTCTGTGCCTTTGGCTCCTTCATTCAGGCACACAGCAGTGAGCAACCTCCTCCTCATCCCTTAGGCCAGGACCACCCACTTCAGGGCCTTTGGACAGACTTCTCCTTCCACTCGAATGCTCTACTCTAGGTGTCCTAAAGGCTACTTTCTTGTACACTATCTACACTCAAACATCAGGGCTCACTGAGATTCTAACCCTGCCCCTTTATCACTCCCCTTATTTTATTTTCTCCCAGCCATTCTTATCATACATAGCTCTGGATAGATTTCATAGTTAATGCTTATTAATTTTATGATCTGCATCCCTGCAGCTCTGAGAAGGCAGGGACTTTTAGTGTGTGGGTTGTAGTAGCTGCATCTCCTATGCCCAGCATAGCGCCTGAACACGAACAAAAAACGAGGCTGAATCCATCCTCTGGTCCGTCCATCCACCTACCCACCCATCTTGTTTTGTTATTCACTCACCCATCACCCATCTTTCTTCTAGACCAGACCCTATTCTGGGACTGCTCTGGTAATGGCTGGGGTACACAGACAAGGAAAGCGGGAGGATCGATCTGGTTGGCAGCAGGAAACACAATGGAGTGCGGAGGTTTCCAAGGTAAATCCTGCAGGAGTGACACCCCCACAGGCTCAGCACACAACTATGTTTGATACTACTTTGTTGGTCAGAGGATCAGCCTCTGCTTGTGTTGGCTTCCTTAGGGGGATGTATGGCTCAGCCAGCAGGTCTCAATGTCGGGGGGCTTGGTGCGCATCAGAACCGCCTCCACCTTCTCGCAGGATACTGGTGCCTGGTTGTGAGAACATTGAAAAGAATGGGTGGCAGGGGCTGGGGGAATGCATGCCCAGGGCCTCTCCATTGCAAGATGGAGCTTGCCTGGACATCTCCCCTGGCACCCTCCCAAGATACCTGGGGCAACTGCCACTACCCATGCCTAGGAAAAAAGTTCCATTTCTGGCCTCAGCCTCTGCCTGCTCTGATTCCATCTTGGTCCAGCTGGACGTTTTGAGAACCCCTCCCACAGCCCTGGAGCTCTCTAGGTTTCCAGCCTGTGATTGGTTTGGATTGCACTGCAGGCAGGATATAGGGCAGGATTCAGGTGGGGCCCCAGCTCAGAGGAGGTGGGGCGAATCCACAAAGGGCTGGCGGTTTGCAGGTGTGTGTGTGGGTGTGGCAGCACAGCTCCCACAGCCTGAAAGGGTCTCTGAAGCCCAGAGACAGAGTAACTCCAGCCTCACACAGGTCAGCTCTTACTGTCCAGGTTAGAGATGCCAAAAGTCTATGGAGGCTGATGACCCTGTCAAACCTCGCCAGTAAATCCAGGTGTGTCAGAGGGCCACAGCACCGGAAGCTAGACTGGTAGGTGGAGCCTCACCTGGATTAAGTTTACTGTCTCCTAGACAGGCTCAGACTAGATGCTGGGCACCTGGAAGGAGGCAGCAGCAAAGGCCAACGGAAGGGCCTGCCTAGGCTTGGCGGTAAGAGACTGCTGTTCAGAGTGGGAGACGGAGGTAAGAAAGGGCAGTGGATATCGCATGGCCTTAGCCTGGCCCAGCTCACTTGACCTTGGTCTCAGGTTCAGCTCAATGTTTGGGGGTTCTTGTGTGAGCCTGATCCATGGGGTCTCCTTGAGAACTGAGTTCCAAGGTCTCACCTTGCTGCTCAAAGTGTGGTCTGGGTATCCTTGTGTAGGAGTACAGGAACATATTGGCAGTTTGTGAGGTGTGTCCCTCTTTGCTCAGAAGGAGACCACCGATGTGAGAGACTGAGTGGAGCTTGGACCGTGGTGTGTGCAGAACTGGCGGCATGAAGCCCATCTTCGCCTCAGTCCCCAGAAACTGTCCCCAGAGCAGTCTCCTCCTGAGATCCATGGGGAACCGGTTTAACAACAGGTCACCCTAGTTGTTTGACTTTTGAGGAGGAGGAGGCAGGCAGGCAGCCTTTCCTGGTAAGCCAGCAAGGGGGCAGAGCTCAGGTATGTCTGTCTGCTGCTGCCAGCCAAGGGTCCCCTTGCCTCTCAGCCCAGGTTCGTCACTTCATCTGTAAGAGTCTAGTGAAAGGTGCATCCCTCCTACCAGCTGCTTCCCACACATGGTGGCCGAAGACGCACCCGAATAGTGGGTAGATGCCCCTATTTAGACTTTGCCGTGGCCTCTGGTGGGACGTTGGCATTCCTTCCGTCTGGACCCATGTCCCCATTTGTACCGTGATAGTTAGTCAGGACCCCAGATGTGAAAGCAAATGCTCCTCCTAAAGCCCCAGTGTCCAGCCCCCCACCCCAGCTCATGGTTCCCACCCAACCAGACAAAGGTGGGCGGCTGGCGCCGCTGCTCTGCCCTTGCCAGCCTGGCTCCCTGAGGCATGTGGGCTGCACAGTGGGCCCCTGCTAATGAGCACATCATCCCTCCATTATTCCTCCTGCGCCACCTGCGTCCCCCACTTAGCGGGAGACCCGTGGGGGTCCCTAGCTGTTAGGAAGAGGGGCATGCAGAAGGTGTGAGTTGTTGGGGGGGTCTTCTGGGGTTAGGGGGCCCCATGCTCTGTGGGATTTCTACCAAGTACTTAGGATTCCAGCTTTCTTATCATATCAAAAGAGAAATGGTGGAGCTAGGTCACACTGGGGTGGCTGAGGCAGGTCCGTTGTGCGTTCCAGGCGAGCTTGGGCTATATGGAGAGACCCTGTCCCAAAAGAGAGGGAAGAGGGGAGGAAGTAGTGGTAGCCCAATGGGCTCTCAGGTGAGGAAATAACTGTACTCTTTGTGAATTCCCAACACACCTGTGCTGTGTATGTGGGCACATGGGAGGGTACAGTAAAGACTCTGGTCCTGGAGACTCTGGCAGTGAATGGCTGGCATAGTGTTCTCCTCAAGATGGAGCACGTCTTACCCAGCCTTTGGTCAGTGCTGTGCTACATTGTGGGCACACACTGAACCTCTCTCTGATTCCCTTGCCTGCCTTGGCACAGATGAGAAAATGCCTCTCTCCTTGACCAGCGACAGTTGGACCCAATTTGGTGCCTGAGCAGCTGCCACTCAAACCTCAAGACAGGACCTGGGTTGGGGGCAGCATAGTCAGGGCACAAGTGTGGGACAGTTGGCAGCAGCTGGCATGGCCTTTTTGGGGAGTGCTGGTCACCTCAGACCAGGTCTGATTGTCTAGCTGAGGCAGAGTGGCTCCTGTGGAGGATAGAAATCCCTCCATTTCTACGCACTGGGAACATTTTAAGAGCAGACCCATGAGGCTAGGGAGATAACTCAGTTGGTGACCTGCTTGCTGTGCAAGCATGAAGATGTTCGAATCCCCAGCACTGCATTAAACATCAAGCTTGATGGTTTGTGCCTGTACCCCAGCCCCAGAGAGGCAGAGACAGGAGGATCTCCAAGACCTCTAGCTGAGCCAGAGAGCTCCAGGGTCAGTGAGAGACCCTGTCCCAAAAAGTAATGCGAAGAGCCAGCGAGACAGTTAGGCTAAAGCACCTTCCTTCAAGTCTGATGACCTGAATTAGATTTCAGGGCCCCCACATGGTACAAGGAGAGAATCAACTGCAAGTTCTCTGGCCTCCACATGCATGTATTGGCATCAGTACCTGTATACACACACACACACACACACACACACACACACACACACACACACACA
>CAJQZJ010032284.1:6616567-6679025 GCA_907164525.1 Lophiomys imhausi
CACACACACACACACACACACACACACACACACACACACACACACACGCTAATTAAATAAATGTAATTCCTAAAACATTTAACACCCAAGATGGGCAGCAAGACAGGAAGACACACACTGGAAGTTGACTTCTGGCCCTCACACACATGTGGAAATGTGTGCACATGCATCCACATATATAAACATGCACATGCATATACTTCAACACATGCTCAAGAGCAAACCCCAAAGGTCAGGAGGATGCTGCACCCATTTTACACATGAGGACTTTGAGGCACAGAAAGATCAAATTCCAGCAACTTGGTGCTAGACTCCCATGGCAGTTATGGAGGGCTTTGGGGTGATACTGGGGGGAGCTGGAGCAGTGGGGAGAGTGGTTTGGAGTCTCAGTCATTGGCTCCCGTGGGCCAGGCTGCCTCTGAGCCCAGTACAGGTCAGGGAGTTGCACCCTGAGGAGGCAAAGCCTCATCATGACAGTTCTCCTGTCATGGCCTGCAGCGGGATCCTCTGTTCAGAGATGGGTAGGGTCTCATAGGACGACCCCAGGCCTCTAGATCCTGAAGGACAGGCCCAGACTAGCAGATATGTGACTGGTTTACTGAGGGCTGGGCTCAGGAACTTCTGGATGCTGAGAGGCAGAGGCATGGCCAGTTTGACTCTCTGAGCACGATCTGGCTGGATCCAGCCCCCATGAAAGTGCTCTTGGAGTGGGGGTAGCTAAGCTGAGGGTCAGACATTCCGTCATGCCACAACATGAACAGGAGGTTCTTGTCCACTTTGCCTGTCTCGGGTAGCTGGGCACCCACGCATGCCCACCTCCTAGGGCAGTCAGTGGGGGCAGCCTTGGAGGCAGCCAACCTGAACTTGGCTGGGGAACAGGACACTGGATTGGCCTCTTCCCTGCAGGCAGGGACGAGGGGAGCACAGAGGGAAAGGTGCCCGTGCCAGGGACCAAGGCCACTTCTTGTTGGCATGCAGTCAAACATCACTGGGACCAGGAAGAGAGACCTGGGGGAAGGGACTGGTCTGAAAGTCAGACCCTGGTTCCTGTCAGGACACTGGGCTAGTGATCTCCTTCCCTCTCCTACTGTAAACAAGGCAGAGGTCCCTCGGCAGGGTAGTGGGAGAAAACACCAGCCACTTGAATGGCATATGACAAGTGTGCCACTGCTATTGGAGCAAGGGGTGAAGAGGGTTAGTGCTGTAGACAGGAGGGGATTAAAGAATTTCTGCTAGCATCGGGGGGGGGGGTGACTCTTCGAAGACAACAACCCAGGGCTTTGGAAATCTGAGGCAGGTAAGTGTAGGAGGGGCACCTGCTTGGCTCCATCCCCAGGGACCTGGAGTAGACTCCAAATAAGGTCTCAGAAAACAGGCAAAGTTGACTTGGGTGGACTCAGCTCACATCCTGTTGCTAACCTTTATTCCACTTTATCTGGCTTGATGTCCTTGAACCCCAAGCCCAGGCTTGAATCCCCATGAAACTCAGCCCACTTTAATGGCTGAGAGCGGGGGTGGGGGTGGTGGTGGTGGCCCATTTCCCTTCATCTTGGACCAGCCAGATTTTCCTACTGCTCCCCAGCTAGGGGAAGGGTATGGCCCCCAGTGAGGAAGGCTGTCCTGAGCACTGGCACACAGCTGCCTTTGTGAGGGCGGCTGAGTCACATGGACACCCCCATCCTTGCTGGACCCTGGGGCTATGTGACGGGAGGTGGCGCTGTCATGGGGCTGTGGCTGCCCCCATGCTTGTGGGCAGAAAGCTTTCCCACGGGAATGGAGGGAGCAGGGAGATGGCTAGGAGCACAACTCTAAGGTTACAGGCTACAGGATTGTGGGGTGGCCATGGGAATGTCCTCAGTCTCCATCTCTGAAAAATGGGCTAGGTGTTCCTGTTGTGTAGAAGGGATACTGGGTGATCACCAGCTGGAGCTTTGTGTCCCCAAATATACACAAGGTCACTGAGCTTGCAAGAGAAGCCCTGTACTTGAAACTCTTCTCGTACAGTAAAAACCCACCTCCCGTCAAGCAGTGGCTGTCTGGGCTCCTTGGCAAGGGTGGGCACAGTGAGTTGCTCTTCACAAGTCTGGCTTGTGCATCCTGTTGTTCTATCAGACAGGTTAGAAAGAGACCAAGGTCTGAAGGTCCCTGAAGTTTCACCAGCCACGTACTCCATCCTTCTATGTGCCCAGGCCTTGCCTCAGGTAGCAGACACAGCAGGCAGCAAGCCTTGTTGGTTTCTTTTCTGTATCTTGGGGTTCATGTACCCCTGAGGTTCTCTCCTCAGTGCCCAAGGAGCAGGTGCTGTTTTTGTCCTCAACTGACAGTGAAGGGTGGCTGGGTAGAGACGCTTGCCCAAGTCACCATCTGGCAGAGTCTGCTGTAGCCAGTTGGCTCAGGGATCAGCATCAATATTACCTCTCTTCCACTTCTTATAAAGAAGGGGCGCCCATCAGCTTCCTGTGTTTCCCACCCCATCCTGGCTCCATCACCAGCCTGTAACCCCACAACCCCACAACCCTCCCAGTGGAGCTGCAGCTTCCTGCCTGAGCCCTGGCACACTGCTTCCAGTGGTTGTGGGAAGCAGAGAGGACACGTGGCTCCCTAACACCACAGATCCACTCCTATCCCACCATGCATCAGGGCAGCTTTTTCTGGCCTTCCAGATATGCACCCCCACCCCCTGACTACACAGTCAGGGATGCTTCTGACACCTCCCTTATCCCTGTTTCACTTTCCTCAGCCTTGTTTTTTGTCTCTCGGATGAGAGTCTTCACTTCAGCTTTTGTTTGTGTCCATCTTCAAGGCCCCGAATGGAGCCCAGCCACCTGTCCACATTTCTCACACCATACCTACCTTGTTCAAGCCCTTAGAGGAGATGGGTCTAGTTAAGCTTCACCAAACACTATAACCACCTGGGAATCCTATTAAATTTTAGGTTCTTATGGGACAGATCTGGGGGCACATTTGAAATCCGAGGTTTCTAGCTAATTTTCATAATTTGAGCCCCGAGCACAGATATCCCCCAGTGCCTTTGATTAGCCCTCTAGTCCCATGCGTTTAAAATCTTCCACCGTCTGGTCCTACTTCCTTTCAAAAATGGCTCTCTCCACCTCTCTACCCCTGCTGCTGTCCTCCTGGAAGGTCCTACTGAGGGTTTTGTTTTTTTCCTGCAAGTTCCAGTCTTCTCCAATATCCAGCAGGTGCTCTGGAGCCATTTGGTTCATACCCGGCTCCTAGCCTTTGAAGGGTGTGGCTGAGAGCCCCTTGCTCTCTCTACACCTGGGGTCTCTTCTGTGTGGATGAGCCTCAGTGGAGAGGATGAGGTTAAGAGCCTGTACCTGGCCGGGCGGTGGTGGCGCACGCCTTTAATCCCAGCACTTGGGAGGCAGAGGCAGGCGGATCTTTGTGAGTTCGAGGCCAGCCTGGTCTACAAAGCGAGTCCAGGACAGCCAGAGATATTCAGAGAAACCCTGTCTCGAAAAACAAAAAAAAAAAAAAAAGAGCCTGTACCTGCTGGATGCTTGCTGAGAGCCAGGGGCCCAGTTGGGTCTTAGCCCTGCAGCCTTGGATAAGTCACTGTTTGTCTCTGATCTCATCTCACGTACTGGTGGTGTTGTGAAGTGGACTGTTGGGCGCCTGCATGACCCTTCTACTTCCCCTGCTGTGTGACCATGACCAAGTTAACTCCCTTCTCTGATTTTCATTTCTCTGTCTTGCCCTCTTAGTTTTTCATCACCACATTCCTGAAGAATATTTCTTGGGACTCATTAAGTGTCTGGGCAGGTGCTGTAAAGAAGGCACAAGGAAGGCCTGGAATGCAGTCGGTGTGATTACTGGTATTCTATTACCACCATTATTATTGCTTGCCCTCATTAGGTTGTGAAATCCTCACAGCTCTTTCGACCTAAAACTCGTTTGCTCACACATATGGAAGAGGGAAAACAGGAGGCTTCTCTCCAGAGTGCCATGCTTACCCAAAGCACTCCTGCCCCCCAGGCTGTGCAGAGCCCAGTGGACCTCAGCTGTAGAGGGAACAGCCAACAAACAGTGGCCAGAGTGGGCACGGTGGGGTTGGCCCATTTCCAAATTGCTCTTTCTGTGGTTTTGGAAGGGCTCTTTACCGGGGCCTCAGTTTCCCATTTGGCTCAGAAGGCTGTTTCCAGAAGTTCCTGGGGTCTCAGGGTTCAGGATGTGAGTTTTGAAAGGTTGAAACTGAAGGAAAGTGGTCTGGTTCTCTGCTGGAAAGACATGGGTCAGCAGTCAGCCATGCATGGCCTCTAGCCAGGCGGCCTGACACCCCTTCCTCCAGGACTGCCTTCCGCTCTGCCAGTCAGCACTGGCTTCTGCCTGCTGCCACCGACTTTAGACTGTCCTCCAGGAAGGGGCAGTTGTTGGCTGGGTGGGCCTGGAGGAGGGGACAGCATCGGAGTGGCTGGTTGCCATGGCAAATTGGTTTCTGTGACAGAACTTCAGGGGAGCAACCTCTAAGGACTTAATTATAGGGGGATGAGGAGGTACAGTCACCCCATCTCATATCTATTCTTGAAACTGGCACCAAGGTACTGGGATGGTGAGAGGAGAGACCCAGGTCCCCACTTGCCAGGCCTGAGTCATGGGCATCCCCCAGGGTCCCAGCCTCACCTCGGTCAGCCCTGCCTCCTCCTGCCTCCCTTTGAGAAAGCCATGACTCACAGTTAGCCAGTCATCTCATCTCCAGGCTAGAGGGAGGAGCTGAGCTAGGGCAGGAGGGTGTCCCAGCCCTGCCCCGGTTCTAAGGCTCCACACAGGCTGCCGCCTGGTCTCTACTGTAGGAAAGGGGCTGCCGGCTGGCAGGAGCCTTCTATCTGCCCCTGCCCCTTCCAGTGCACTTGCTAGCTCTCGCTCTCACTCTTATTAGGAGACACACAGACTGGCAGATTCAGCCTTGGAGGTGAATCCTGAAAGGTGGTCCAGCTGCCTGTCTCCTTCCAGAACTCGTTGCCTGGCACCAGGTACCAGACTAAGGGTGGCAAGTAGGTGGGAGGAGAGGTGGAGGGCATGTGGCTGCTAAGCAGAAGGTGTAGAATATAAAGGATCTTGTGTGTGTGTGTGTGTGTGTGTGTGTGGGCTTTAGCTCAGATGAGTACAACTGCGGGGGTGTCTCTGGAGCAGAGATGTGTGAACTGAGAGCTGCCTAGAGAGAGGATGTGATGTGAAGGAATGAAGGCTGGAGTGGTACAGTCTTGGACTCAGTAGTGTGGCGTCTGTACTCTGGGCCTTTTGATAGACTGGTTGTTCTCAGCCAGACACTGTGGCGCACACCTGTAATCCCAGCATTTGGGGAGGTGGAGGTTGGAGGTTCTCAAGTTCAAGGCCTACCTGGGCTACAGAGATCTCTGCTCCTATTGCAAAAGTGGGAGAAGGCAGCCTGTTTGCCTGAGGTCCCACAGCTACTCTGGACTCAGAGAGCCAGGCTCCAGAAGAGGGCACTGTGGTGGACAGCATGGTGCCCCTGAAGGTGGCCTCCCCTGTAGCTTCCCTTAGGGATGGGACAGGGTGCCCCCCAGAGAACCAGGGCAGTCTAACAACTTGAAACCCAGGAAGGAAGGCACAGTGCCTCAACTGCTCTGAACAGGAGGCACCTGGAGTGCGGGTCCTGGGAAGTGAGGCTAAGATACCAAGAGCTCCTTACCCACTAACCACAAGACCTCAGGGCCCCCAGCTGCTTGGGCCTGATAGGACCTTAGTCCCCTTCCCCTGGTATGGGAAATGGGGGCAGGGTTCCTGTCTTCCCCACTCTCCAGCCAGCCATCTGTGTGTGGTATTGGTTAGGGCCTCCAAGGGGGCTCATCTTACTGAGGGGGTGGGGTGAGTCCAGGTCAACCCCCCTTATACCCCCTCCCCTCCTGGACAACTGTGATATGGGGTGGGTGACATGGCTGCAGAAAACCCTATGCTTCCTTCAGAAGGCCAAGGGAGGTTGCTGATCTTAAGTGGTCACTAAGTGCCTACTGTGTGCTCCCTGTTGTCCTAAGGGCACAATGAGCATCTAGGCAAATAAGGTCAGTTGGAATTTGCAGGTGGCCCCCTCCCTGCAGCCCCTCAGGTGTCAGAAACTGTGGGAAGGGGCAGGCTGCCAAGGAGGAGTCCCAGAGTACAGACCAGTCCCTATGTGGTCTTCTCTGCCGTGTTCAGAGACAGTGCTAGCTTTTGGGGCCAGACTTCTTCTCCTTTTGCTATTACAGTCCCCAGGAACTTAAAATACAAGTCAAAGTCACTTCATCTGACCTCTCTCTGGGTTGCTAAATTAACATGCAGGTGATCCTAGGAACCCTGCCTCCATGGGCCAAGGACTTGGCGCCAAGAGTCCCAGGCAGGGGATCCAGGCTCCTAGTATGATCTTTTGTTAGGAGGCTGACGGGGGGTGGCTTGTAGGGACAGGCTGGCGAGGTGGTGTGATTGCAGGGGGAAATGTATGGACTAGAGTAGATGGCAGAAGCTTGGGGACTGCAAGAAAGGAGTGAGTTCGACAGACTGGGCAGAAGGGGAGAGGGAGGGATGTTGTCTTGAGCATACAGGGGTAGAATGTCCGTGGCAGAGACTATAATGTGGGAAGAGTTTTTGGGGGGCAGCAACAGTACTCCAGCCTGACATACATAGGTCACTTTAGCATACTTGGTGCCATGCCGGAGGGTCTCAGTCTTCTGTGCAGGGGGAAACAATGGTGAGAGGACTGGGCAGAGGGTGAATGACCTGGGTCTGGCCTGGCTGCTCAGCCTCTGGCTGCTAGGTTCAGTGGATGCTGGGCCATCACTGGGATGTCGGGTACAGGATGGCCTTCTAGTCAGTAGGGGGAGGGGCAGGACCCTGATAGGGGTGCTAGAGGTGCTGGTGGGGAGGTTGGGGGAAGGGTGACAACACAGGACCCAAATCCCGCTGTTGTACTCTTCCCCTAAGATTGCGCAGGGCTCCACACTCCCTTCCTCAGGATGGCCCTGCTTTCTGACTCACATCGGATGGGGGCCTCATGTGGGTGCACCCAGCAGCCAAGGGTGACCAGCCTCCAGGGACCTGGCAGATGGCAAGTAGGGGGTGGGGCAGGGCTGGCACAAAGGGGCCTCTCAGATGCAGTGGGTGGAGCATTGGCAAGCCATCCCTTGCTCGGCTGAGCACTTGTCCCTGCTCCAGGCTCTGGACCTCCAGAGCCATCTGGAATTGCTGGGGGCCCCTGGGGAGCCTGTATATTTTGAGGTCAAGCCTGAGCTGCTGAGGAGAGGCACTAAGGTTAGCCCACTGCTAATCACTGGCCTGTCTGGAGAGAGGTGGTCTGAGACACTGCCCTGGGACCCATGTGCCCCAAACTCTCCAGGTTCCCTGAAAGCCCAGCCTGGATCAGAACAAGCCTGAACCTTCTGTTCTGGGCTCAGTGCTTACTTCAGAGACAAGGAAGCGGGTAAGGGGGCTTCCCCAGTGAGGGATCCAAATCTTTGGGGCTCCAGGTACCACTGCTGTTTTCTTCTGCCTCTCTTGGGAGGCATGGAGGTCCTTGTCTGGATCCTAAGCTACTTGTCAGAGGCCGTGTCCTCATACCCTGCCACTGGCAAGCTCATACATTTGGTGACGGGATTCAGGCAGGCTTGCTCAAAGAGAACCTACCTGTACCCTTTTCTGGTTGTGTGGGCTGCTTGGGTATGCGCCTCTGTTCCCTCATCTTTAACCAAATCTTCAGGCGGCTGCTCTGAGCATGGCAGAGTTAGCGTGAAAACATTTATAACAGTATCTGAGGGACTGGAGAGATGGCTCAGTGGTCCAGAGCACTGGCTGCTCTTCTAGAGAACCTAGGTTCAGTTCCCAGCACGTGCACAGTGATTCACAATTGTCTATTACTCCAGTTTCAAGGGATTCAACACTCTCTTCTGGCCTCTGTGGACACCAGGCACACATTCGGTACATAGACATTCATGCAAGTCAACATTCATATACATTAAAAAAAAAAACAGCACTTGAATCATGGGGAGTTAACATTTGTCTTTCTCGCTCCCATTGGATAGATGGGCATACCGAAGACAGAGACGTCACCTCTTATCTCCTCTGCCTGGGGGGAGTTGGACACTGGAACAAGTCAGCTTGCCCCGACTAGTCTGATCTGTGTGTGGGCAGCAAGGCTAGCGTGGTTGGGCACCAGGCTCCTGGGCTGGCACTGACCGTGGTGCTGTGTGGAGTGCAATTCCAGGCAGGCAGAGATAAGAGCTTAAAGCTGGCAGAGTCTCCGACATCAGCAGGCAATCCTCTGCGCTAATGGGAGATGGGCTGGGGATGAGGGGCCAGCTCTCCTATTCCCCTGATGTGTTTACCGTGCTGTGGCTAACAGCTTCAGCCTGCCTTCCCTGTTTCAGGGCCACCTTGACTCTGAAATGATGAGATAGAAAACTGTCCATACTGCCTCTTCATCCTGCACTTCTGTCCCCAGGCCTCTGCCCTCCTCCTCCTCCCAGCAATATCTGCCTGGATTCTCAATTCCCATGGCAGAAAGTGGATGAGCGACAAAGACTCATGTCACACTGCCAAAAATCATAGCTTCTCTGGGCTTTGGCTTCCTTGCCTGTGACTGCAATCAGAGCCCTCTTGTAAGATTTGTTGCTGCAGCACCGGGCCGCATGGGCTACAATTATAATTAGCAGGCTTCAGCTTTAGGAGTCCACAGTAAGCCCTGCCCAGATACTCAGGGGTGCTTGAATTACAACAAAGTTCAGATCCTTGAAAAATGACCTTGAACAAGTGGTACTGTCCTGTCCTCCCTCCTCTGTTCCCATCCCTCTCCCATCCCCTCTCCTCTTTTCCTCCCCTCCTCTTCACTCTCCCTCTCTCCTTTTGCTTTTTCACTCAGGGTATCGCCATGTAGCCTAGGCTGGCTTCAAACTCATGATCCTCCCGCCTCAGTCTCTCAAGCGCTGAGACTACAACCTTGTGCCTCCATATCTATTAAGTAATTTCCTTGCTCTGAGTCTCATTTACAGTAAGCCGAGAATGAAGATACTTGAATCTCCAAGAGGCCATGTGGAATGTGAAGGAGATAGCCACATGTTGGTAGGGTTCAGTCGGGTGAAGCAGGCTTCACCCTCATCTTCCCCAGACCTTCTCCATCTCCCAGTTTGTCAGTGTCCTGGCATAGGTATCATAGGTGGTTAGGAGTGTGGGCTCTCGGTGGTTCCATCTTAGCACCAGCAGCTATGTGAATTTAGACGTGTGTGTTAGCCACCCTGCCGCCCCTTGGTTTCCTTTAGTTGTAGAGTAGGTGTGACAATGGGATCTTGAGAGGGTCGAGGGAGCCATGAGATTTTAAGTACATCATTCCCAGTTCTGTAAGTGCTGTGCTGCTATTAGCACCATTCTAGAACCTTCTTTGGGGGAGCGGCAGAGACTTTATCCTAGAGCAACAGCCCGCCCCTTGTCAAGATGTCAGCAGGAAGGCTCCAATCCCTAGACAGCCCATGCCCTTAGATGTTCCACTGACAGGGTCTTGGTTGCTGTTCTGAGGACTGTCCTGTCTAGGACTTGATCCTGCTTCCTAAGACCTGCGGCCATATTGCCAGACTCTTGCCTGCTGTGCAGTCACTTGAAAGCCAATCAGTTTTATTCAAGAGCCATCTCCTTTGAGGCTGCTCCTCAGAGTTCCATCGGGGGTCCTCAGGTGCACAGAAACTCTTGCACGGTGAGGAGAAGAGCAGTAAAGAGGTGGACAGACAGGCTACATGATGAGCAGTCTTTGCCATCTGCCATGTCTGATCCTCCTCTTTCTGGGGGAACGCCACCTTGACCTTCTAGAACTTCCATGGCCCTTTAGGCAGACGTTACTTGTCTACAAGAGAAATCTCACAGTAGTTTATTGCCTGTGTTCATTGACTCACAGCTGCTCAGTAGTAGCGGGAATGCAGCCCACAATGACGCTATCTAAGGGTCACCAGATTCCCTGGGCACTGCAGTCTTCCAGAGAGATGACTTCACAGTTAGCATTACAGTCGTTCACCTGAGGCTTCTCTCTGGAATCTCAAGTGCAGGGGAGAGAGATGGAAGACCGCTTTGTAAAAAGCATAGCAAGAGGAGGCAGCCTCTAGGCATTGCCCTACTGTTAGACCTTGGCCTCTTTGGCCACCATCCTGGGTTGAGGGAATGTCTGGGTTCCAGCGCTCCATGGTCACTCCTCTTTTTGGACTGAGTTCCCTTGGCCCCTGGGGCCTGGCTTGAGTGGCCATTCCCAGCTGAGTCCAGTTCTTAGGATATGGTTCTGTGTCTGGAAGTCTGGGTTTCTGACCTTGTGGTAGGTGACAGCTGCCCACCGCACCTGTTCTGATGTGACAAGTGTGAGGGGCGGACCTCAGAGGTTGGTCAGGGCAGCTGAGTCATGCCGAGCCTGGACCTGATTCTTGTCTGTTGTCTCATCATCTGGGCTGGTGCCAAATGGCTTTGGGTTTGCCCAATAGCCTGTCTCCCTAACCTCCGCTTCACTGGCCAAGGGCCTCATTTTCTCTTTGGTACTTCTGGTCACCTAAGGCTGAATATTTTATCCACGTTTCTGAGATGATGAAGAAGTTGAGGGTCCCTGGACAGTTCATGGTGGCAGGGACCTGGACTCTGGTCACTTGTCTGGGGTCAGACTTGTTCCCATTTTGTCACAATGGCTGTTCCCACTGGAGGTAGTGAGTGCCTCATCTTTGCAAGAATTCAAGTTGGTCAGACAGCTCTTTCCAGCCACGAGCTTTTCCAGCACTGTGGGGATGGCACCAATGACCACACCCTTTAGAGTTGTCAAGTGTTACCCAGCACGTGGGTGGGTCTAGTGCATCAGGTGATGTCTGTGAGGGACATAATTCCCCTCCACTGATTTGTTGGTTCCTGCACCAATCTCCCCCATTGGCGCATCTGACTACATCTTCAGGGGTGTTTTCTAATCAGCCTGTGAGGAGCTGAGAGTGAGTGAGTGAGGTTGTTTTGTGCAGGGAAGGTACACACCCACCTGTGGAGTCTGGGGCCTCCTGATCTTCCTATAGTCCTGAATCTGGATAGGGTGTCCATGCTCCCTCACCCCTCCTCCCCAACACCTGTGATACCACCTTGCTGGAATTATGGGCAGTGGCCAGGGCAGTAAGGAACTCTCTTGCCAGACTCCTCCAAGCTGTATTTATCCCAGCTAGTAGCTATGCTTGCCCCACCCTCTTGGGATCCCTCATGATAGGATCTGGTCTCTGAACCTGGCACAGGATGAGCTGTCACCAGCTGTGACTGGGAAAGGCAGTTGGCACTTCTCCCTGGAGATCCTGCCGCCAGTTTCAACAGAAGCAGGTATCCCACCTCTGTCCCCCTACTAAGGGAACCAAAGTTCAAAGTTATAGTAAATGTGATCTGTTAAGAGAGGGGGTGTTTACATAGCATGGGAGTATAGAGGAGTGGTCTGGCATAGTCCTTCAGCTGTGAGGCCTTGAGGTTGTGGGAAACCTCTCTGAGCCTCCATCCATCTCTACCTCTGCAGAAGGTCACAGGCGCCTCTCATTCTGTGCCGTAGGGCTGCTGCTGCAAGGGTGATGTGCTGCAACAGTAAGGAGGGACACATAGACAAAGGAGTCCCAGCCCAGATTGGGATCCAGTTTTACCAGTTCCATGGCCCTAGGCAAACAGTTTCTCTCCAAGCCTGTTTCCTCAGCTGCGCAATTGGAGGAGAATCCTTCCTCACAAGTGGCAGTGGAGCTGTGGAGGCAAGTACACGTCATAGGACTCACAGGCATGTGGTCCCTGCCGTCACCTAACTGTTCTGTGGGCCTAGTCCTAGTCCTCAGAGGTGCCCACTCTGGATTCCTATACCCCAGCACCCAGTTCTTCCTGACCCACCTCAGATTTCCTACAAGAGCCCAGCAGGGAACGTGGCATTACACACAGCAACAGTATCATGACCTAGCTTTTTAACTGAAACTTCTCCCTGAGCTCCTTAACCCCCACACCGTAGGAGCAGGCCCTTGAATGTACAGCCTGGTGACATCGCCTGAAGAAAAACCCCTCCGGGGTTTCATGTTCACAGGTGCTGGTGGGATTTCAGACATCTTTCACTCTAGAAGTCTTTGGAATGGGCCTCTCTTACCCCAAGGTAGGGACGTAGGAGCATGAAAACCTGGGTGCCTCAGGACTTCTTGGTGCTCTTTTTGGGCTGGAAGGGGAGCTAGCCTAGGGTTCTGACTCTCCCAGCTTTCAGGCCGTGCATGGTCTGGGGATCCCTGCACTGGCCCAACACCTGGCAGAGGCTGGGGACAGCTCGGTGCTCTGTCCTTGAGCAGAGCCTTTAGTCTGGATCTACAGGATCGGGAGTCAGCTGTTGGGGAGGTGGAGCCTGTGGCCTGGCTTTGAGCCTCAATTTGTCTCGTTGGCTTCAAGAGAAAACAGGTGACTAGAAACACCGTGTGGAGGACACAGAAGTCGATTCGAGCTGGGGAGTCACAGATAGCATTCCAGGAGAGGGGACATTTGAATGAAGACCACTCAGAGGGGAGATCTTAGAAAGCATTTGTACTGGTGAGGGGAAAGCTTGTGGAAAGACCCTGAGGTGCAGCCAGGGGTGCAGTTGGAGTTGGTGAATGTGAGGAAGGCAGGGGTGGCAGAGGTGGATCTGGAGTGGGGTCACTGGCTTGTGTCGCTCTGTGAGCCTCGGATATCTGACAGACATTTCTGATCCTTCCTCCCCTCTGCTCTGTAGGAGCACAGTGAGAACAAAGCTGGTCTATCTCTGGCTGTGGTTTCTGAGCCACCGTTAGCTCTGTCAGCTTTCTAGCGGTTGAAGATGGGTAGGAGGCACAGGGACTGCAGACAGGAATGAGGGGTTGTACCCCTGGGTCTTGCTATAGTGAGTGAGCAACAAGTGTGTGTTAAGGGCCTGGGGTTCCACCCCCTGGGTTCTCAGAACCTCACACCCTGCCAGCTTCTTTGAGGTCTCAGGGTTCTTTGATCCAACATGGCTACCTTCCCAGCCAAGTGGGGCTTGGTGCTCTTTCTGAAAGCAGGGGAAGGTGTCCCCACCCCACCCCCATCCCCTGCCCAGGACAGCAGCTTCTTTCTTTGCTTTCTTTTCCTCTTCCTCCAGGCCCAAAATAGAGCCTGAATGGTCCCAGGCTCTGGCAGTGAGACAATAGTGGCCTCCTGACCGCTGCTGCCTGCTGGCCCGAGTCCATGGACTGGAAGCTCTGGGCTAGTGTGCCCAGGGCTCCAAGCCCTGCTGCCTTTCCCAGGGCCCATGCCAGCCCTTCCACCTGAGGTGTGGGATCCTCTGGAGTTACTGCTGCTATGGGGAAGGGCTTGCCACTGCTTGGTGGAGGGCTGGGACCCTGTGCCTCAGCCCTTCCCAGCCCCACTCTGTCCTTATCAGCTGCTGGCCTGGAGCTAGAGACCCTTAGACACCTCCGAGTTCTCACTCAAGTCTGTCTGGAAGCTCAGAGGTCACCCCTAAGTGTTGAAAATCTTTCCCTCTTGACTCACTGGGTAGAAAGACTTTCATAGAGGTAAGAGCTGCGCCCACTTAGAAGGAAATGAGTGCCCTGTCCTGAAATCAAATCAAACTCGGATATCCATCTTTTTGGGAAAGGGACCAGAAAGGATGAGATGGTGCTTAAAGAGTCTCAGAGATTTGTGTTTGGGTTCCACACCCTGCCCTTCCCAGCTATGTAGCACTGACCAAACACAGCTTCTAGAGTCCTGTATCAACAAGGGCTCAACCTGGTTCACCATGCAGACTGGTTGAAATGAGTTTCTAAATCGTCCAGTGCTTGGTGTACAGCAGATGCTTCAAAGGCCTTGACTCTGTCCTGTTCTCTTCCTGGGCAGGTAAAGAGGGGCCCAGAAGCTCCTACCCCAGCTAGGGAGCTCTAGGAGAAAAGCAGGAGGAGCCCTAGCCCTGGGCTGGCTCAGAAAGGTGATTATAAGTAACCTGTGGCAATCTGGGAAGGCTTCCAGGAGGAGGCAGGCTCTTGGTGTTTTCAGGAAAGATTGGCCATACACTCTGTTCACTGTAGCCAATGGCAGGGAGCAGAGGGTGTTCCACCTGGCTTATGGCCAAGGCCATAGGGAGGCAGCCGGCAAGTGTCAGTTTCCAACAGGTGTCATTTGGTCAAGGGTCTGGGTCCCATGCTGTTCTAAAAGCACTTGGTGTTAAAGTCACAGTTAGAAGTGGTGACACACACCTGTGGTCCCAGTAGTTGAGGCTGAGGCAGGAGGATAGCAAGTTCAAGACTTGTCTAGACTACATTGCAAGACCTTCCCTCATGCCTCTCCCCTCAAATTAAAAGTCAGCACCGACTAACTGTAAAATTTCATGCACAACTCCACCCTTCTGCTTGGAGGTACCCTCGGGACAGAAATGGTCTATGCTCTAGGGTCTGCTCTCTTGCGCTTGAACGCAGCTTGTCCCTGCCCATGCCCGCCTACTCCAGGCAGCCTCAGGCTGAAAGTACTCAAACTCGGGTACAGACAAGTTAGAAAGCCCGCACTCGAAGCCAGGCGGTGACGCAGTCCGTGCAGCTGCCAACGGTTGCCAGGGGAACGGTTGCCAGGGGCTGCTGTCACCTGCGCCCCTTCCTCCCCCTTGGCGCTGGAGGCCCTTCTTCTCAGCCCAGCTTCCCGCCTGCCCCCTTTGTTTGAAGCGCTGGTAAGGGGGTGGTGACATGGGGGGGGGTTGCCCGGGCTTCCATGCAAGCTTCAGCCCCTTGTACTAGGGGAACGTAACCCTTATTCCAGCAGACTGCTGCTTGTGAACAGGGAGTCTTCAGCCAGTCATTCTTTTGCCCGGAGGAGGAAGCCAGGTAGATTCTTGCTCCTGCCCTCTTTCGTCTCCTTTTTCCTCCTGCTTCTTCCCAATTCTTCACCCTTCCCACCATCTCCTTTCCTTCCTCTGCAGCCTCCTTTCTTCATTCTCTCTCCTGTAACCCTGCATCCCCCCTTCTCCTGACACTGACACTATCTAATGGTGGTGGGTTGCCAGGGACCCTGGGGGCATCGTTGCTGGTCCTCTAAGGGGACTCACACAGCAGCAGCCTGGAGAACCACTAGGAAGTGGTTGGGGGTGGCCACACACTCCCTCCCTCTCTAGCTGAACGTTTTTGAGTATCCGCTGCTGCGCTGCTGCGCTGCAGCATAGGATTTAGAGAAGGGTTACAGGGAGGGGTAACCAGACAAGGAGCCCTGGAAACACCACAGCGGTGGGAAGAGCCAGAGAGAGGCTGTGATCCATGGTCACCTGGGGTAAGTTCTTGCAGTTGTTCCCCCACCCCCACCCCCGAACTGAGGCCTTGTGTAGATGGCAGCCAGTTTAACCCAAGGAGACCACTTCACTGAGAATTTTAAATAGAGGGTCTCACTAGCAGGTAAGCATTCATTCAAGAGTGAGTCTCTTCAGGAGCTTTTGCTCCTTACTGTGTGACCCTGGCTGGTGACTTGGCTTCTCGGAGGCCTTGCATTCATTTGTTCAGTGAGTCATGGTCCTTTTCTCATATTTTTTTTGTTGTTCGTTTTTGGTTTTTTTCAAGACAGGGTTTCTCTGTGTAGCCCTGGCTATCCTGGAACTCACTTTGTAGACCAGGCTGGCCTCAAATTTAAGAGATCTGCCTGCTTCTGGCTCCTGAGTACTGGGATTACAGGCGTGCGCCACCACACCTAGCGCCTTCTCTTGAGTTTTTAAGAAGATTAAATGTGTTAATGTAAGCCAGTCCTGGTGACTCAGACTTGTAATCCAGACACTTGGGAGGCTGAGGCAAGAGTATTATAAATTCATTGCCAGGGTGGGCTACATGGAGAGATACCATCTCAAAACACAAAGCAAATAAATAAATTAATTGAATTAATTGCTTAAAGAGCTTCAAGTCCTGCCCTGCCTTTCTGAAGTGTTTTACTCTAGCTGTATTACTATAAGCATAGCTGTATTACTGAAGGGCTAGGCACCTGCTTGTGGGTGTCACAGAGGAGCTGAGGGAGCCTTTGTGTGCTTAGGGAGCTTCCAGGGGGCTCTGGTCAGTGCCTCCTGTCTCCTTCCTGCAGGGGCCTTGGATCTAGCCCTAGTTGGGAGCTGCCTGGCTTTGTGTCCCTGAGCTGGCGGCCTCGGAGCCAGGAAGGAGGAGGAAAAAATGGGAGGTTTGGCAGCTGACCTTGGGAACATAAAAATCCTACAATCCACACACGGGCACTCTGCCTGGTTCAGGGAAGCCCAGCGCAGCCCCCAGAAAGCCAGCGGGTGGCCTTGGGCAACTCAGGAAAGCAGATGGGAAAGGGGAACTTTGAGCAGACAGAGACTGCTGTGGTCTGAAAGGGAAGAAAGTCTGGCCAGGGCTGGCTGTCCTCTTTGTCCCTCACTGCCAGCTCAGAGGTAAGGCCTTTCCTCACCTTTGTATATTCCAAATCTGCCTGAATAACAGAGAGAGGACAGGGGGCATAGTCACCCATTGACAAAGTAGGAAATGGAGGCCCACTGAGAGGCAAGCTGCCCCAAGATTCCAGGTTTAGATCACCTCTGTGCCTGTAACTGCTGCCATCTAGCCAGCCTGAGAAACAGGTGCTGGCTCTGTGTACCAATCCAAGGGACTGTCCACAGTGGTTCATTGGATACGACTGTATGCTGGACACTTGGCTTTGACCTGGCTTAGAACTCTCATGGACAAGAAGCTGAACAGCGCTGGCACCAGAGTCCTTGGACTGCCCAAGCTGTGGCTCATATTTTGTGGTATGACAGATGAGGGTGCCCAGGCATAATCCTACTCCCTTTCTCTTAGTTTCTCAGACTCTCCAGTTGGCCCCAAGATTCCACAGGGCTTTGAGCATCTACACCCTTGGACTCTCACTTTCTTCACTCCCTCCAACAGTCCCACCGTCTTTGTTGCTGGAGATTGGAACATAAACCCAGCTGGCTGGGGAGGCTGTGATGGACCGGATCGCTTTGGGACAGGCATGGCACTATCCTTTCCTGAGGAGCCACTGCTGCGGGCAAAGGGAGGCAGGGTCAGCCTGAATACACCCTAAGCTCACAGGGGACCTGTCACCTGGAAGTGTCAGAGATGGTGATGGGGGCCCTGGGGAACACTGCAACCTAAATGGCTTCAGTGGCCCATCTTGTGCTAGCTAATAGCCTTGGGGGACAGTTTAGAGAAGGCAGCCAGGGGCTGGAGACTTGTGTACATGTGTGCACACACGTGCACTTACATGAAGATGTGTGTGCTGATAGGCTACTGTCTGTGGTGCCAAGGTGTCTGAGAGCTTGCTTTTTCACATGAATAGCAGGTGTCTGTGCTGAAAAGGGCCTGCTGCATTGGTTTAGGGAATGGCTGTTCCCTGGTAGGCTTTGTGCAGTTTCTACTTGTGGGACTTATCAGAGCCTTTGCTGTGCTAAGGCACAAGAGAAAGTAGGGTCCAAAGGTCTCTCTAATCAGAGGATTAGTGGCAGGTTCCCCCACAGTAAGGCCAGAGAGACTAAGGGAGGGAAGGGACTCGGTAACCGCAGTGGCTGGAACCATTGCTTTGAGGTTAGACGGACTTGGTTTGAGTCATGGCATGGCTCCTCCTTTGCTCTGTGATATTGGCTGTGATGTAAGGCCTTTGCATTATCCCTGTCTTTGGATAAGCATTGTTCCAGAATTTAGTGGGAGGTGAGTGGGCTACAGAGTTGAGAGCCTTGGGCCACTTTGTGGCAAGGATGCTGATGATGCTGGCACTGAATACTTGCTTGGAGTCGGGGGGGCTGGATTTCAGAGCCCCTTTCACTGTTCTGGATAGATGCCCGCACACTGTCTGCAGCCTGTTGGTTACCGCAATGTTTTGCCGGAGTCAGGGCCTGAGACTAGGATAGTGAATATGTTACAAGTTAGCACCAGAGGAAGGACCTGTGGGTAAGGGCAGTTAAGGGAGTGGCCAAGGCCAGCTTATCCCTGCTTGGTGATAATCCTTAGCCTTCCTAGGGCCTCCTATGTGCATGCCTACTTGTAGGAACAGGAAGCTGCAGAATGGTCTCCTGCTGAGGCCATAAGAGTCCTTTGTGCCCACAGGGCTTCTGCTGGGCTGGCACTCAATGCCCACAGCTTCCTTCCCTCAGATTCCCCATGGGGCAGGACTGGCAGAGGATATTACAGCTCATGGAGGTGGGCAGGAAATCACAGGAAGGTAAGGCCTGGGCTAGCTGTGTAGTCTTATATAGCAAGACTGGGTCTAGAATGGCAGCCGTGCCCAGTGTGGTGGCTCAAGCCTGTAATCCTGGCATTGGAGAGGCTCAGGCAGGGGGATTGCTGTGAGTTCAAGTCCAGCCTGGACTAAATGCGAGACAAATGAAAACAAACAAATAACACAAAAAGTGAGCCTTGCCCTAGTGGGTACGTCCTGGGAACCTGCCAACCTCCAGGGCAGGTGCCAACTTGATTTTTATTATAATGCAGTCTAGACAGATTCCTGAAGCCTGAAGTCACTTGGCTGCCCTGTGACCCCAGTGCTCCTTCTCAGTGAGGGGGAGACTCTGGAGGGGTCAGCTTGCTTGAGTGTCAGTCACCCAGTGTGGAGCAGGGGCAGATGCAGAAGCAGGGCCCAGCCTTTACAAGCATTATGCTCAGAAGCCGGGGACATAGCCAAGTGAGCTCTGGCTGAGCGGGGAGGGTAGCACTGGTCCCCTGGGTCTGGTAAACATCTCCTTTAAGTATCTGGCTATGTGGTGCTTGTGAGGAGGGAGTTGTACTGATGAGCCATGCCAGGAAAGTGTTGGAGGGGGGATCCCCTCAGCCCTGTGCTCTATGAGGCAGCACATTCAAGCCTGTACCACCTCATGTGGTCCACTGCCACTCTGGCCTTGGATGTGTGTCTGTGTCTCCTCCCCCTCTGTAGAGATATTGTAGACTACTGAAGCTTTCCTCACCTCCCTCCTTACCTAGTGCACATTGCAAAGTGCATACTCATGGGCTCATGGACACACATACTCGCAGCTCTGCATGCTTGTACTCTGAAGGTCCTTGTCATCCCCGTTCTCTCCCCTGAGACACTGCAGCTCTCAAGGAACACATTCTACAGCTCTGTGTTAGAAAGTAGATGATGGTAAGTTGGGGCTTCTCCCCAGTCTCCCCAGATCGGCCCTGGGTCCGTCACAAAAGACTCAGAATAGGAAACTAGTTGGCTCCCTCCTTCCTCCCTATGGGCTTTATTTCCATCTCTGGCTATCCTTTGAGAGACCCCCTCAGATGACCAGCCCCCTGCTAAATACTAGGGGAGTATGTGTCTCGTCATGGGGAAGGGACAGGATTCAGGAGAGGCAGGCTGCCCCTTGTCCCTGTTCTGGATTTGTTCTTCCACAGCTGAGTAAATGCAGCAGGCTCTGCTCTGATGCTGCCTAAGTCCACCTGCTGGGTACCCTTGGCTCCCACATGTGGGCTGTCAATCACTGGATACTGTCAAAGTCAGGTTCCAAGCCCCACCTGAGTTGTGCTGCACAGGACCCAGGCCATCTCCCTCAAAGCATCTTCCTGGGGTAGGTCCCAGTTTGGGACTGACAGTTTGGGATACCTCTGATGGGGCCAGCCTTTGGTAGGGAGGCACACAGGGCTGTGTATGGCTGGGAAGAAGCCAGGTACTCCTGGAGATTTGGGCTTTGAGGAGAAGGTCACAGTAGCAATCTGTCATTCAGAACCCAGGACATCCTGGCAAAGGCCTGAGGGTCTGATGGAATACCCCTTGAAAGGGGTCCCCACTTGATACATGAGGTGGCTGCTTGGGAAGAGTTAATCCAGAGCCCTCCTAGTCCCATTCAACTCCCAACTCCATCCTAGGAGGAAATGGATTTTCCAGGAGCTGGCGGCGCCTAGGTGACGAAGGTCCACACAGGATGGCAGGGGAAGTGACTCAGGGCTCAGGAGAGAAAGTGAACTCTGAGACTGTTGCCCACCATGGAGGACCTGCTCCCCAGCAACCAGTCATGCTAGGAATGGTGGGGGTGTCTGGGTTCACTCAGCCCTAGCCCCCTCTCTCCCGGGGATCCCTGGGGATCCCTTAATGTCCACTGTGTCAGGCTGGCTCAGTTTGTTCTGTTCACTGTGTGTTTATGGGAAGTTGAGGTCAAGAAGAGCCACTCTGAAAAGGGAACAGAGGCTCAGCCCAGCAACTTCTCTCTAGGCTGGACTTGCCTACTGTGTCCCTGTGACCCCCTCTCCCACAGCTCCTGCTTTTCTCTCTTTGGGGGACCCCAAGCCAGGGAGGGTTGTGTACACCAGGGACTTTTGAGGAGAGGGCTCGGCGCAGCCTTGTGTGCTCTTGGGAAGGATGGCCTTTTTCTGGCCTCAGTTTTTGCATCTGTGAAATGATGAACCAAGGGACCAGATGGGGTAGGGCCACTGACCCGCTTTTTCAGTGGCCGCTGGTTGTGACAATGCTATGGCAGCTAGGAGAGCTTTGCTGTACTTGGCATTTGGTGGCCTAGGCTGGTCCACTTTGCCGTTCTTCACTGGCACAGGCCAGAGTTGGTCCCCAGGAGGTGGGCCTGTGCTTCTGAGATTTGGTTTCTAGAACACAGAGCTCCCTCCCTCTTTCTGGCCATGTGACAGAGTGCAGAAAGATGGCCAGATCTTAGGATGCCTGCAGGAGGCACTAGGGCCTCATCCTAGGCATTGCCTATGCCCAGTGGGGTGTGAGGCTGGGCAGTAGGTGTACATATATAGACAGCCCTGGGAGGGGCTCAGGCAGGAGTGTGCTAAGTGGTTAAACAGGACAGTCCCCTCCCTGGCCCATGTGGACCAGGGAGAAACTGTCTGAAGAGCAGTTTCCCCTTCCCATGTACCCCATCATCCTCACTCCCCAGCCCCTGGGAGCCTGCGCCACTCAGGGCCAGCTAGGAGGAGGGAAGTTCTCTGGGTGGGGTCACAGCCTTCCCGATACTCTGTCCGGAAGGGAGGCTCATGTTCTAGGAATTTCCCCTCGAGTGTTCCGAAGGCCAGGCTGGCCACCTGCAGAGGACTGAGCTGGGAAGCCTAGAGTAGGGAGGTGGGGGGAAGGTGTCTGGGTCAAGGACACGTGTGCACTGGCCGGAAGGGACATTGAGACAATCTGACTGGCATGGTACCCTGTGTGCACCCTGGTTCCAAGCCCCTGTGGAGAGCGATAGACTTAATTCTCACAACGAGGTCTGAGGTCGGTTTGATTTGCAATCCTTTTACAAGAGAGGGAAATGAACTCCAACTATGGCGAGCAACTAACTTAAGGACACATAGCTGGTAAAGTACAGGAGCAGGGATTTGAATCCAGGTGCTCGGGCTCTTGAGTCCACTCCACTAAGAGATCCAGGCCACAAACACTTCCTCCTCCTCCTCCTCCTCCTCCTCCTCCTCCTCCTCAAAAACTGAAGGATGATGGTGGGAGTGCTTGTCCTCCTTAGAATGGCTCCACACAGATGGGGGGAGCAGAGAAGAGGAGGAGGGGCAGTGGCCCCTTGTTTGTGTTTGATCCCTTCCAACACAAGGTTGCCAGGGTGATCCAGCCTCCCTGTGTCCCTCCCATGAAGGGGAGCTCACTCCCTTCCCTGCCTCTTTTGTTCTCAAGGGCCAATTGGGGAGGATCGGTGCAAGATAAATGACTGTTCTATCCTGGGCCCTGTGCTGGCAGTGGTGGCCCACCTGCAGAGGGGAATGAGTCCTAGCGAACTGGGTGAGCTCATGAAGTTATTGTCTATCTCTGGGCCTCAGATCTAAACATAAAATGGAGAGTGGATTTGTAAGCTTCAAGTTGAATTGAGTAGTCTATCTGAAAGAGACATTTAGCCTGAAGGTTGAGTGACAGGTGCTACAGAGAGGAGAAGGGAAGAGAGGCTCTAGTCTGTCCCAGTCACTGGCCTTTCTTCCACTGGTTAGAGGTGGCAGCTTGGCAGGATGCCCCCCCATGGAGGAAGCACTTATTCCCCCTACAACTTTCCTGTTCCCTGCGTGATGCTCCAGCACCAGATGAGGACGACAGCCCCAGAAATTGAAGTTATGTTCCTCATGTTTGGGTGTGTGGGACTGGCTATCACATGAAGGGGTCAGGGTGACCAGAATGAGGCTGGCCTAGGAAGGAGACAGCAAGATCCTGTTTGGGCTACCTGGGTGCTGAGTTTAATGAGTTTAATGTCTGCCTCCTCTTGGAGCCCCTCCTAGTTTCCCTCCAAACTCAGACGCCTTTCGCGCCCCAGGTTTCCAGACTTCCCTTTGCCTGGTTTGTGGCACATGAGTGTCTGTCAATGTGATCTGACACAGTTCCCTACAGCTGAGGGATGGTAGTAGTCTGTGTATGTGAGCACCCAGTTTGGTTGCTGGGCCAGCTGGGAGGGCCAACAATGGAGGACACCTACAGGGTTGGTGTGAGTTCATGTAGGTGTGGGGAGAGAAGTACCCAGGCTGGAGCCCGGCTGTCATTCAGCTGATAGTGGCCCACAGAGTCAGTGGGGAGCCGATGGCGCTGGCCCTGTGACCCTCATCAGGGCCTGAGCACATAGAGAAAAACCAGTTCCAGCTTTTCAGTCCCTGGTTTCTGGCTCCCCCTGGTGGCCATGACGGAAAGCAGCCTTCCCTCCAGCGCCTTTAGACAGTAGCTCACCCAGCGGCTTTCCTGCTTCATCCTCTATGGGAGGCTGTTTCTGAATGTGGCCAGGAGCTACTGTGATGAATGAGGGGAGGGACTGTGCCAGCTGATAGTGTTGGGACAAAGGATCCAGGCAATGGAGTAGGGGTGGGGGTATCAAATGCAGAGGCAGGCTTCCTGCAACTAGCTAGGACCCAGGGACTCTAACATGGTTCCTAGGAAGAACTCAGACCACCCATTCCCCTGTATCTCCTCTAGGCCTGGTAGTGCCAAGGTGGTGGCTGCAGGTGGACTCTAGACAGGGCCACTCTAGGGCCTCTGGGCCCCATTGTGAGCCACTTACACCTTGTAGCAGAGCAGCAAAAGGCAGAATGGTGGCTGTGCCTCTTGCTGCTCTGGAGTGTGTGTGTGTGTGTGTGTGTGTGTGTGTGAGTGATCGTGACCTCCAGCTCACACCCCACGTATAGACAGGCCTCCCACTGTGGGACTGGCCCAACCGTGTGCGTGTGTATGTGTGTCCTGGTCATAATACTCTCACTTCTTCCAGGCAGTGATTTCTGGGGAGTACAATGGCTGTCCAGATGCTGTGGCAGATGGCATACTTCCTTCTGAGTCTGTTCTTTCTGGCTCAAGGTAGGCTTTCTTGGGGCCCTGGGACTGTCGTGACTGTTTGACACTTTCATGTCTGTGCGCAGACTCTTTGGGTAAGGGATGGGTCTGCAAAGCACAGCTTAGCTAGTTGAGAACACCTTGGGGAAAACTGAAAGGCAGCTCTTCCTTCTGAGATGCAACCCCACGGAGCACAGCTTGGGAGGGGATCATGGACTGGGTGACAGCCCTTCTCTCCTTTGCAGGGGACATTCTTAGTGCTTACTTGTGCAACAGTCTGTGGCAATTATGTTTTCATTCAATAATTTCTATTAGACTTTGGTTTTTGACTTTGAAACCATTCTTATTTTCAGTTTTAATTGTTCATATTTTAAAAAAAGCAGTAATTTTTGAGGACAGATACATTGTTGTGGACCCTTGAAGTGTAGAGTTTTTGGAATATGTGTGAGTCCCAGGTCCTTGCCCATGGTTGTTCCCATCTATTGCCTCTGCCCCCTCAGGTATCCATGGTGGCAGCCCCCGAGAAGACTTCCGCTTCTGTGGCCAGCGGAACCAGACACAACGGAGCAACCTCCACTACGACCAATCTTCGGAGCTGCACATCTCTGTGTGGAACACGGAGGAGGCCCTCACGATCCGCGCCCCCTTCCCTGCAGCCCCACAGTCCTCCCGCTTCTTCCCGGAGCCTCGAGGGCTCTATCACTTCTGCCTCTACTGGAGCCGCCACACGGGGAGGCTCCACCTGCGCTATGGCAAGAATGATTACTTGCTGAGTAGCCGAGCCTCCAGCCTCCTCTGCTTCCGGAAACAGGAGCAGAGCCTGAAGCAGGGGTCCCCATTGGTCGCCACCTCCGTCAGCTCCTGGTGGAGCCCCCAGAACACCAGCCTGCCTGGGGCTGCCAGCTTCACTTTCTCCTTCCACAGTAAGGCTGGAAAAACAGATGGGTGTGGGATGGGGGCACAGAAGAGAAGACAGTGGAAAGCCCATCGAGGAGAACCTGGGTTCCGACGGCAGCTCCGGGGACGGCAGCTCCAGTCACCAACCCTGGGCACCCTCTGGCAGCAGGGAGCCATGAAAGGTGTCTGAGGAAGGGAGGAGTATAGGGTCCAAGAAGAACTTCTAGAAGCTCCGTGAAAAAGCAGAGGTGACAGTAGGAACATAGAGGTGGTTGGCAGGTGACACTGGAGAACGTCTATATCAGCCCCTCTCCACATACTCTGGATCATTTGTCTGTCCCTGGTGTGATCTAAGATCTTTATGGCTGTATCTCCTAATGGCTGTAACATCTCTTCAGCCATTAGGAGAGTGCCTTAGTTACTTTTCTTCTCTATGGTAAACTACCCTGACAGAAGCAGAAAAGGTTTACTTTGGCTCACAGTTCCAGGGTACAGAACTGGCGGCAGGTGCTGGAGGCGACTGGACATTTGCACCCACACTCAGCAGACTGACAAATACTTCTGCTCAGCCAGCTGCCCTCCTGTTTACACAGCCCAGGACCCAAGCCTAGGGAATGGTGCTGTCCACTTTTAGGGTGGATATCCCCACCTCAGTTGCCTAATCTACACAATCCCACACAGACACGCCTCAGGGCTTATGCGATTCTGGATCCCCTCAGGAAGATAATCAGCATTAATCATCGCAGAGAACAAGGGAGAAAGAGTTTATTACTCACGGGCCCTGGGGTGCAGTGCAAACCTGGAGGTCATGTTTATACCTCTGGTTAGGATGCAGGGGGTGGAGGGTAGAGGGGAACTCGACCTGACCTGGGGATACAACAGTAGAACACCTCAGCTCTGGCAGAGCCACACTCCAGTTGTAAGGAGCGGCTTCTATTCAGAGTATGGGGGGCTGGAGGGATGGCTCAGTGGTTAAGAGCATTTGCTATTCTTGGGTAGCCCCCAAACAACTCCAGTTCCAGGAGCATCTACACCTTCCTCTGGTCTCTTCAGGAACCCAGTGTGTACACACATGCATATATAGAGACGTACACACACAAGTTAATTAATTAAATCATTAAAAAACAAAGTGCAGGAAGAAGTAACATGAACTGTAGGCATTCCATACACCCTTGTGTCAACAAAGGGGAAACTGAGGTACAGAGAGCTACACAACTGATTGGTAGGAGCAGGAAGAATTAAGAGGGTCAAAGGTCAGGATGCCAGGGAGGCTGGCAGGAAGGCCTAGGGACCATGTCCTCCATGGATCAGGAAATGGATGTTTTTCTAACCTGCCTTTCTCACCTGGGTCTCTCACCTTTCTCACCAAGTTCCCAAAGGCTCAGGTAGAGGATCCTGGAAACAGAGGCTAGAGGTTGGGAGATCCCCAGAGCTGGCTCACAGAAACCATATAATTCCTAGAGAGCCTTTTTTTTTTTTTTTTAAAAAACATTTATTTATTTATTATGTATACAGTATTTGCTCTACATATATGCCCGGGCAGCAGATCTCAATGTAGATGGCTATGAGCCACCATGTGGTTGCTGGGAATTGAACTCAGGATCTTTGGAAGAACAGCCAGTGCTCTTAACCTCTGAGCCACCTCTCCAGCCCGCCCTCAGCCTTTTGTGCTCACATGCATTTGGCCCTAGGAGACACAGCCCTGCCTAGCTGGCTTCATGTTTCAGTGACCTGTGGACCACTCTGCCCCTTGGGCCCTTGGTTCCCTTTTCTTTTTTCTTTTTTTTTTTTTTAAAGATTTATTTATTATGCATACAGTGTTCTGTCTGCAGGTATATCTGCAGGCCAGAAGAGGGCACCAGATTTCATTATGGATGGTTGTGAGCCACCATGTGGTTGCTGGGAATTGAACTCATGCCCTCTGGAAGAGCAGCCAGTGCTCTTAACTGCTGAGCCATCTCTCCAGCCCCCGGTTCCCTTTTCTGTAAAGCGAATAAAAACATGTAGTATCACATGAGGGTTGCATAGGGCTGTATGCTGGCCATTGCTCTAGGTGGCAACTTCAGGCAGTCTTGTTGCCTTTCCAGATGCCCCGCACAAGGTCTCCCCTAATACATCTGTGGACATGTGTGATCTGAAGAAGGAACTGCAGCTGCTTAACAGGTTCCTGCAGCATCCTCAGAAGGCCTCCAGGCGGCCCTCATCGGCATTCATCAGCCAGTGAGTGTGGGTTACCATCATAGGGGCTGGTGGGAGATCTAACCTGGGCTGGGGGAAGCTGGGAAGCCTTCCCTGAAGCTGGACCTCCTCCATTGGATCCTTCTGTGTTGTCAGTAAAGATAGATATCAATGCACTCCCAGAAAGTGCCCAGCCTTTTCCCTATAAGAGACTCCATCCTGGAGTCTGGCATATTGAATCTGAGAGAGGCTGGGACCAGCGTAGGCATAAGTGGGTCAGAGTCATGGGCTGAATTCCAGAACACTGTCCCTTGATGCCTCTCCCTTCCATCTTCATACCCAACTGCCTATGTCCTTTGTCCTTGGCCCCCTCTCTTCTTTGTTCCTGCCTATCCTGTGTCCCCAGACCACCCCTCCCCCATTCCGTCTATCACCCACCATGCTCTCCCCCACACCAGGCAATTACAGAGCCTGGAGTCAAAGCTGACCTCTGTGAGCTTCCTGGGAGACACATTGTCCTTTGAGGAGGACCGGGTCAATGCCACAGTGTGGAAGCTGCCACCTACAGCTGGGCTAGAGGACCTGCAAATCCACTCCCAGCAGGAGGTCAGGTGACCTGGGGTGGGGTGGGCTAGAAAGGCAGGTGGGAGCACTCCATACAGCATAGGAGAGCCCCTTGGCTTTCCCTGGGTCCAGAGATAATTCACAGTCTATGGGGAGAGCTGGTGTCTGAAGACCCAGACTATAAGACTCCATTGAGGATCTCTCAGCCTTAACTCCTGCCACCTGACTCCCTGGGGCCTCTTGTGGGGTGTCCCAGAGCACAGTGTTTAGAAGGGGGTTGTTTGATGCAAGGGAGGGACTTGGGGCATATGCTGTGCCAGGTTCTGAGGGTCCTTGATATGCAGGAGGAGCAGAGCGAGGTCCAGGCATACTCAGTACTGCTGCCCCGGGCCCTGTTCCAACAGACCAGAGGCCGTCGCCGGGATGCCGCCAAGAGGCTCCTGGTAGTGGATTTCAGCAGCCAAGCCTTGTTCCAGGTACCGAGTGCTCTCTTCACGTATTCCTCCCCGGGGAACTGATTTTTTTTTTCTTCTTTTGTCTGTCAGAGAGATGGGAAGACAGTGACTATCTCCCTCCCCCAGGAGCCAAAGCCTCTCCTTATAAAGGCAGAAAGGGCGCTGCAATTCACAAATCTCCTGGGAGAGGTGTAAGCGGTGCTAATCTCATTATAGTGTAAATGATCCTGGATGCTCTCAGAGCAAAGCTCTAGGGGTGGCAGAAGTCTAGAAAGGGTGGACAGAGGCCTTCTTAGCTTCTCTTCCCAGCCTTAAACCTCCAACCTGTCCCCCCACCTCATATATCTAGGACAAGAATTCTAGCCAAGTCTTGGGTGAGAAGGTCTTGGGTATTGTTGTGCAGAACACCAAAGTTACCAACCTCTCGGATCCCGTGGTACTCACCTTCCAGCACCACCCACAGCCGGTAAGTGTGAGAAAGCCAACCACAGGGCAAGAGCCGCTTCCTGCTGGGTCACGTGTCTGCTCCCCATCTCTCCCAGCTCACTTGTCTGGAATGGAAAGGTTGCCCAATGAGAGGATCCAACAGCCAGGACCCAGACTGGTTTAGGGGTGGGGGCTGCGAGGTGGGTAGTGAAGAGCATATGAAGGGTGGGCAGTGGAAGAATGAAAAGTAGACTGTGGAGAGAATACTGAGGGTGGGCAATAGAGGGAACATGGAGGATGAACAAGGAGAACACAGAGGGTGGGCTGAAGAGAAGACATGGAGAGTTGGCTATGGAAGGAGCACACGGGGTAAGTTATGGCGGGCCCATGCTTCTTGTCCCCACAGAAGAATGTGACTCTGCAATGTGTGTTCTGGGTTGAAGACCTGACATGTGAGTATGGTGGGGTCTCTTCGGGATCAAGTATCTGGAGGGGACATGGAGTTCTGTTGGAGTAGTAGAGATGAGACTCCCTGGGGATGGGTTTCTGGAGAAGATGGCCTTACAGGAGGGAGTAATGGAGGTCAGGGGTCTGCTGGTGGAGCAGAAGTTTGCAGGAATGGCCCAGTCTTGTGTTGAGGGCATGGTGGGGTCTTGAGGACTGGGGCTAACCCAAGCCCCATGCTTTCCCTTTAGCAAGCAACCCAGGGAGCTGGAGCAGTACAGGCTGTGAGACCGTCAGCAGAGACACCCAGACATCCTGCCTGTGTAGCCATTTGACCTACTTCGCAGTGCTGATGGTAGGTGTTTGCCCACACAACTCCCCTGCAGTCTGGCTACAGGCCAAGCTCATGTCCCATGTTATGTATGTAAAACCTGTAGACTCAATCAATCCCAAATAACCTGCTGAAGTCACTCCCGACGTCATCCTACTTCAGGGAAGCGGAGGCTAAGTAACGTTCCTAAGACTGCACAGGTCATTCAGTACTGGCCTGCAAAGTTTCTGTTTGTTCTTTGTTCTCAAGTTTTGATGTGTGATGAACATGCAGATTCCTGCTCCCAAACCATGGAACTGGGCCAGGAAACTGTTTCATGTATGGCCCCAGCTGGAAGCCACTGAGATGGGCTCCTGCATTCCCCAAATCTCGGAGGCTTTATTGACCTGACCTCATGCTCCCAGAATCCCTTGGTGTGAGAATCTGGGGAAGCTTATCTTAGGATGTGAAACATCATAGAAGCATGGAAACAAGGAGTCTTCTTGGCTCACAATGCGGTTATATCCTCGTAAACCACCCTTGAGGGGAAAATACGTTAAGTCAAAAATTCGTGGACTCTGCCCAACACTAACCCTTCGGAGCACACAGGGCAAGCATCTCCTGGCCGCAGAGCCGATGGCAGCTTCAACGGTCCTGGGAGAGCTCAAATTCTGAGCATGCCTTCTACTGGCAGCCGGTGCTTAGGGTTAGGGTTAGGGTGGTGCCCAAGTGCCATTGTCCAGTGGACAATCCCAGTTAAAGCTGCCTCAGCTAGGGCATTGTGTGGCTCAGGCTGAGGGTGAGGGTTCCTGGTCTTTATGAGTCAGACTAGAGGCCTCCAGAGGGCATTCAGGTGGGGGGGGGGGGCTTGCTAGCTCCCAGCTGGCCATTGGGGAGGGGAGCATGCTGAGAGGGCTACTCTGTCTCCACTCAGGTGCCATCCATGGAGGTAGAAGCTACTCACAAGCACTACCTCACGCTCCTGTCTTACGTGGGCTGTGTCATCTCTGCTCTGGCCTGTGTCTTCACTATTGCTGCCTACCTCTGCTCCAGGTAGGCCAGAGGAAGTAAGGTGGGTCCATTTTATCCCTGGAGACTAGGACTCCTGCTGTGCAGGCTTGCTTCACCTAAAATCTGTGCGTCGCTGGGAAGCTGTGGGAGGGCTGTCGGCTGGCCGCCTCACACTGGGGCTGTTGGTCACCAGCAGTGACATTAGTTAGTGTGCTAGCTCTAAGGATCTCGACGATCAAAACCCAAACTCCAGGGCCCACAGGACACAACAGCACAACGGTGGTGGAAATGGAACTAGGTGACTTCACATGGAGCGTCCACATGCCACACACTGTCCTAAGAGTGTAGCAGACTCTGACACCTCACAGCGAGGGAGTGGCAGAGGGCTGTCCTATTGTCAGTGTCTGATGTCACCTACATTGAGATCAGTTAGGCCCTGGACCTGCCCTAGTGGAGGAGAGACACCCTTGGCTCTAGGAGACACCCAACAGGTCTTCATTTGTCGTGGGGCTGGGTGCAGGTGTGTCGTAAGCAGGTGCACCGTGACCAGGTGGGTCTGCAGGTGCCCATCAAAGCTAGGCAGGTGCTTCTGAGGATGGCAGTGATTGGCTTTGTGGAGGCTGAGGTGGGCAAAGCACGGGGCACAGGGGCAGGGGGCCTGGTAGGAAATGCATGCTTCCTGCAGCAGACATTTTGCCAGATCCATCCTCCCACGTGTAGAGGAGAAGACAGTCTGAGGTGGATTGGACTAGCCCAGGGCAGTACCGGATTAAAAGAGTGTGAGTCCAGGATGGTTATGGTGGGGCCAGTGTCTTCTGCTGCAACTCTGGAACTCCTTAGAATCCTGGGGTGAAGGTACACAGTGTGTTGCTGGGCAGATGTCCACAGCTACTCAAAGCCACATAGGCAGACATCCAGGGAGCAGACATGGAAGGCTACCTGGAAGAGGGGGATAGGGAAGAGAAAAAAGAGGAGGATGAGGAGGGAGAGAGGAGCAGGGCCATGCACCTGCACTAACTCACCAGCACATGCTCCCTGTAGGAGGAAGTCACGTGACTACACCATCAAAGTGCACATGAACCTGCTGCTGGCTGTCTTCCTGCTGGATGTGAGCTTCCTGCTCAGTGAACCTGTGGCACTGGCAGGCTCCGAAGCAGCCTGCCGCACCAGTGCCATTTTCCTGCATTTCTCCCTGCTTGCCTGCCTCTCCTGGATGGGCCTAGAGGGATACAATCTCTACCGACTGGTGGTGGAGGTCTTTGGTACCTACGTCCCTGGCTATCTGCTCAAGCTGAGCGTTGTGGGCTGGGGTAAGTGGCAGGGGAGAGGGGGCCCCAGAACCCGCTGTCTATCCACTGCCCACCCTGCTGGAGAATCACCTAGTTCCTTTCAGTTGGCTAGCACTGACTGCCTATTAGACCTCCGAAAACCTACAAGACCTAGTCTACATGGCTTTGACATTTGTTCTTGGCTGGTGACAACTTACTTCCCCTGTGACCCAGGCTACTTAAGTCAGACTGGAGCCCAGAGGTTTTTGTTTGTTTGTTTGTCTGTTTGCTTTTAGAAGCAGGGTTTCTCTGTGTAACAGCCTTGGCTGTCCTGGATTCCCTTTGTAGACCAGGCTGGCCTTGAACCCACAGAGATCCGCCCGCCTCTGCCTCCCGAGTGCTCGGAGATTAAAGGCGTGCGCCACCACGCCCAGCGGGCCCAGAGTTTTATAGGACAGGTCATTTGGACGTTGTGTAAACTTTGACCTCTCCACACACCCCCCCCAACCCTACTTACTGCTCTTTCTGTGTCCCTCCCATTCACCTTCTGCCCAAGACTTACAGAACTTGAGCTGACCGTGGTAGCCTTGGCTATGTGGAGCCCCTCCCCCAAGGAACTTTCCGTGGTTACTTATCAATGAGTCAAGGCCAAGGCAGATGTTCACTCTGCCAGAGCTCCTGTTGTCCTCTTAACTGTCCATACCATCCATCGTCCTCTTATCTTCCCTGTCTGACCATGCTTCAACAGTGGGTCACAGACCTTTTCTCCTGGGAGACCCAGGAAGGGACAGGGCAAAGTTGAAAGAGGGCCTACCCTATGGGAAACCAGAGAGGACCTACTCAGGCCCAATGGAAGCAAAGGAAATGGGCTCGGGGCGAACTAGAGCTTCCACTTGTGCCCGCAGGTTTCCCGGTCTTCCTGGTCACTCTGGTGGCAGTGGTCGATGTGAATAACTATGGCTCCATCATCCTGACTGTGCACCGGACTCCAGAGCGCATCATATACCCCTCTATGTGAGTAGCTGTGGTAGGGGCTGGAGTGTGGACCTCGAGGGAGGAGCAGGGACAGCAGCCTTAATTGACCACACTGGCCAGGAAGCTATGGGCTCCAGTGTGCAGGAGGGATGGTGCAGGAGGGATGGGCCCGGCGGTGGCCAGAGCCCAGGGCTAAGGACCATATGGACTAAGAGAAGCCAAGTTTGCCCCTCAGCAGTTAGGTGCTTGGCCTTTCCCTGAGCAGCAATGGAGAAGTGTTGGGAGCCACATGACCTCCCATCAGGCTTCCTAGCACATCCACTGGTTCCGAGGCAGATGGAGGCCTGTGGCCCAGAGAGCATGGGGACTCACTCTTGACCACACTGCGGTTAGGAGGTGGGGTTGGCGTGGAAGTTGGGTCAGCATGAACCCTCCACCACCCTAACTTATGCCAGCTGGCAGAGGACACCCTAAAACTAGACCTGAAGCCAAGGTGCTTGAGCACCAGGCCAGAGAGGAGTGAGTGTTGATGACATTTACCCCTGCACCAGGCCTGGTGGGCTTGCCTCAGTCCTTATGCTGTCAAGAACACAGTTTCCCTAAAACCCCCCTTTAAATGATCTGACTGGGTGACTCGATACGCCTTTTAAAATGACACCAAAGATGGCTCAGTGGTTAAGAGTGTATACATACCTTCCAAAAGATCTGAGTTTGGTTCCCAGCATCTGTATCAGGCAGCTCACAACCACCTACAGCCCCAGTTCCGAAAGATCTGACACCTCTGACCTCCATAGCCTCCAAATACACCAGCATCCATGCATGCATACATATCCACATACGGACACACACACATAATTAAAAATAATAAAAATAAATATATTTTAAAAACTAACTTTTCAAATGACTCGAAGACTATAAACAGAAGGCCAGCAGTGCTTGCAAATTCTCAGCAGTCCCAGCACCCCGCCCAGCAACAGCCAGAGCCCCACTGCTCCCACCTCTGAGCTGAGTCTAACCCCCAACTCTTGCCCAGGTGCTGGATCCGGGACTCCCTGGTTAGCTATGTCACCAACCTGGGCCTCTTCAGCCTGGTGTTCCTGTTCAACACGGCCATGCTGGCCACCATGGTGGTGCAGATCCTGCGGCTTCGCCCACACAGCCAGAAGTGGCCCCACGTGCTGACTCTGCTGGGCCTCAGCCTGGTCCTTGGGCTTCCCTGGGCCTTGGTCTTCTTTTCTTTTGCTTCTGGCACCTTCCAGCTTGTCATCCTCTACCTCTTCAGCATCATAACTTCCTTCCAAGGTAGGCGCGGTGAGGGCTCTGCTCCTTCTCAGCGGCCCTTGCTCCTCTGGCTAGTAGGCTGTCCACATGTGGAGGAGAGGGAAGAGATGCCCAGGGAAACCTAAATGCTCCCTTCTCTGGGCATCAGTTGTTCCATTCCAAAATGAGTGTGTCCAGGCCATGGGCAGGACAAGCCTTAGTTGAGCACTTACGTATGAAGCCCCATGAGAAGCTCCTGGGGTTGCAGCATGAGCTGCTCACTCAGTCCTCATGAGAGAGACCATGTGGTCAAGAAAGCTTGCCGCCACCCAAGGAGGCTTAGAGAGTAGGAGATTTAGAACAAGTGTGGCATCCCGGCTGTTGTGGACAGTGGCCTTTGGCCGTCAGTGTCAGAATCACAAGGGGCTTTGTTGGGATGCCTAACTGTGGTCTGCTCAGACTCTCTGAGTCTTTCTGTTTCCTAGCAAGATGCCCAGGGCATCCTGCCTATGGCGCAGGTCAGGGAGCTCTGGCACAGGAGCAGCAGGTGAGGGGAGAGGTGAAAGAAAAGGCCCTGGGGTTAGAACAAGTGTTGGGAGAATGGGGAGGGGAATGTGGCTGAAGGTCAGCTAGTGAGGGCTGGAGGCAGGATCCTGGAGGCCCCAGCTTGAAACCAGTGGGGTCCGCACCCCTCCACCCTGTGACTCCCATACTCAGACACAAAGGCCTATATACACTTCTGTACTTTGTTCCATATGGTATAAGTACATACAGGGGCCATATGGCCACATCAGAGTCAATGGAGTCAGTGTGGGATGGAATGGAGTGAGGGGATTTGTTGCAAAATCTTGTTGGTAGGCATCTTCATCTTGCCCCCATGAGGTATGGGGTCTAGACTTCTAAGTAAGGCTGATACTTGAACCCTTTATTTTCCACAGTGTACTGAATCACTCCAAGTGGCTCCAGGGCCCTGAGTATGTGGCTGGACCCTTGGAGCAGAGGGATTCTGAGAGGGGGAACAAGGGCCAGATAGGGTCTTGCCACCTGATGACCCATGTGTCTCACTGCCCACAGGCTTCCTCATCTTCCTGTGGTACTGGTCCATGCGGTTCCAGGCCCAAGGCGGTCCCTCTCCTCTGAAGAGCAACTCGGACAGCGCCAAGCTCCCCATCAGCTCCGGCAGCACCTCTTCTGGCCGCATCTAGGCCACTGCCCCACCTCCCCTTGGGAGGACACATGCATGGTGTCTGCTCACATTGTCTGTGGCTTAGTGCTGTGACCAGCCTTTGTTGGTTAGTGGCATACTAGAGAAGGCCCCAGTCCCAGGAGGGTTAGGGCTGTTGCTCTGATAGGTAGCTACCTAGCTGGCCTTGGGAACTACTCTGGTACTCAAAGGGCTCAGAAGCACACTGTCATTCTGTCTGTGGGGCTGTCCTCATAGCGGTTTCTGTCTGAACTGAGACCTTGTCCTTCTGGCCACCTCTGGGCCCAGCCATTGCTGCTGGGTGTTGAGACCTGTGGACCCAAGCTAGGGTCTAGGTTAGATCTTGTAGGAAGGAGGCTGACACATCCTGCCTGAGACACAGCTGCCTTGGCTCTTGCCCCTGTCTTTGTGATCACCATGCAGCACTCTGCCTGTCTCTGACTTTTGATCCTAATGGTGGTACTGAGGGTAGATGGGCTGGGAGAAGCTTTGGAGGCAGAACCCCTCAGGAGGTGAGCACCTCCCTATTGGAGATAACACTTATGCACAGTTTTCCATGCTCTGAGATCTGGTTACCATCCCATCTGAGGCATTCTCTGATTGAATAATAAAAGTTTTTGATGACCAATTAGCTGGGCAGAGAGAGAATAGGAAGGCAGAACTTCTTGGGAGGAAGAAAGAAACTGTGAAGAGACAGAGGAAGCACGTTTTCACCAGGAGGCACGGAAGGAGACAGATGTGTCTGTGGGCTCAGAAGGTACAGCAAGACTCGAGGCTGGTTGGGACTAGGTGGTCAGGTTAACTTAGGGGAGCTAGTCAAGAGTCTGCCCAGCTAAGACCTAAGCAGTGAAACATTAAAATGTTCTTGGTGTATTTATTTTATGAGCATAAGGGCCACCCCAGGTCTCAGCTCGTATCACCTGGAGACTTAAGTCCTCAAGTCTTTTACAACATCTCCTCCCCACCTGCCTGCCAGCCCTCTTCATCCCCCATCCTCCCACCTCCCATCCTCTGTGGTCCCCTAGCCCTCCGCCTGCAGCCTGGGGTCCCAGGCCAATGCTGTGATTTGGAGTAACAGCTCCCAGGAATTTCCTGGTGCCTGCTATAAACTTCTGTCTGCTGTGTGGGCCTTGAATCCTGGGCTGGACCAAGCCAACCTGTCTGAACTGCTCTCCAAGCTGTCTCACCTTTGCTCACACTTCAGAGGGGCCTCTGCCTCTCCTGAAGCCTTCCTCCAGCAAGAACTGTGGGATTTGGTGTTTTGTTTTTTTCAACCCAACATTCTGAAGACCAAGACAGCCTCCTCTCTGACATTGGCCAAGCTTGATGATCTCCTGAGAGGTGGTCTTCAAATCACTTCAGATGGCTGTGACGACTCTGGGCTGCCTGTCGTGTGAATTCTGTCCTACTAACACACACTGGTCATATGCCAGCTTGTGCCAGGTGGTAAGAACACAGATCGCCAGACCTGCCAGTAGTCCCTGAAAGCTCTTACAATGTCCTGGAGCTTCAGGCCCAGGGTGGGTATCTAGGAGGACTTCCTGCAGGAGGCAGCATTTCATTTTGACCTCAGCCTTCAAGTTGGGGAGGATGCTCTTTGTAAATAACAACTCATTTGTCTTTTGATATTAAAGCTATTTGTAGAGAGTTTGGAAACTAGATTGTTGAGAAGAAAAATAAAAGTCAGCTGTTATATGATGCCATGGTAAAGCAATACAGTTTGGAGAATTTCCATTTTTTTTTCCTTATTTTTTTTGTACTTCTGTTACTAGCATTTGCTGAGTCAGACATATCAGGGACAATCAGGAAATGATAAAGAAGCGAGGGCAGTGTGGAAAAGAAGGCACCTGGGGACACTTTTTCATGAAAATAGAGAGATGGCCAGCTGGTGTCTGCTTTGGGGTGGTGCTGGGCAGAGGTGTGTCGGCAGTGAACTGGAGATTGTGACCATCAACTGCAGCTGGACAATGAAGGAGGACCTGAGTGGCCTCATTAGTTGCTTTTCATGAGGAATCCAGACTGGAACATAGAATGCATCAGTTTTACAATTTTGGCACATATAAAACCTTTCCTAGCCAAAGAGATCACTCTTGAGAGCTGAGTTCAGACTTTGGCCACTGTTCTGGTCAGCAATCTGGAGCAGGTGGGCTGCAGAAATGAAATGACTCCATTTTTCTCCCAATCTTGCTTCTAGTCTGCTCCTCAAATCTCTCTTCCCAGGCATGGAGCAGAAGTTAGATGTGTCTCAGGAGTCTGTCTCTCTTAGGTTATGTGTCATTGTCCCCATCTGTGTTCAAGTACAAAGAGGTGTAAAAAGTAGGGTATGGTGGCACCTGCAATCCCAATACTTGAGATTCTGAGGCAGGAGGATTAAGAGTTCAAGACCAGAGGCAGGCAGATCTTTGCGAGTTCGAGGCCAGCCTGGTCTACAAAGTGAGTCCAGGACAGCCAGGGCTACACAGAGAAACCCTGTCTCGAAAAACCAAAAAAAAAAAAAAAAAAAAAAGTTCAAGACCACCCTGGGCTATATAGTGAGACTCTGTTAAAGAAATGAGGGAAGGAGGAAGGAAGGGAGGGAAGGAATTCCTCTGCATTTGAAGACTGAGATTAGCTGAGGTCCACGCTCACATTCCACCCTCATTGCCTGCTGCTCCAAGGGAAGCTGAGAGTACTCTGGGGTCAACAAGGTGAGTGGGAAGCTGCCTTGGCAGTTCTAGGTACACTGGCATTTCCCATACCATGGCATGAATGTGGCAGCTTTGAGGTTGCCAGGCCTGGGCATGTGGGGGCCCCTGGTGCTATGTCTCTGTCCAATCTTCCTCCACAACTTTGGCGGCCTCTGATTCTACTCTGGAGTTCTTTTGTCTTTGGTTGGTTGGTTTTTTGAGACATAGTTTCTCTGTGTAGCCCTGGCTGTCCCGGAACTCACTCTGTAGACGAGGCTGGCTTTCAACTCACCAAGATCCACCTACCTCTGCCTCTCAAGTGCTGGGATTAAAGGTGTGTGCCACCATGTCTGGGTTACTTTGGAGTTCTTATGTTCCTACCCCTAAGGAAAGAACCAGACCTTCCCAAGCCCCTTTGCCTGAACAGTGTCCTGGCTGGCCACCCAGTAGGATCCCAGGGCTTGTAGGCCTCTAGATCTCTGTGAGAGGGTCTCTCTGAGCCCATGGACTGACACCTCCTCTCCTCTCACAGGCAGAAAGCATTCCCCCGTTTCCTGTTCCCTGAATCTCTGGTTTCCATGCTGACTCAGATAAGGGTTTGGGGACCCCTAATGGTTCTAAGGGGTCCTTTGCCCCTAGTGGCTCTTTCTAGGCCGAGGGTCTGTAGACAGCACACTTACTTTCCCACTAAGACAAGCAAGGGAGCCTCTAAAGACTCCTTTCTGGTTTGGGATACAGCCAGCTGATGCTGACTGGCATGGCAGAGGGCTTGAGGCCTTGCTGAGAAGATACTAAGATAAGTTGGTGGTGGCAGGTGGTAGAAGACATTACAGCTAACCCTGAAATGTGGGGCCCTCAGGGTTCTGCACGGGATCCCAGGCAAGTCCCTGGCCTCATGGGGTCTTTCTAGAAGCTCTGCAGAGCTTGGTTCTCCCAGATCCCAAGTGCCCTTGCTGGCCTCCCAGGAACACTGGACGCGCTGTGCCTCTGTCTGCAGATCACCGGGCCTTTTTCACATACTCATGAGGCCCATGTTGCCAGCACAGGTTCCAGGGTGGTCCCACCATGTTGGGGACCACCATCTCACACCATCCTTGCCTGAAGCTAAGAAGGAGGCCACACACAACCAGAGGAGACTGACTGGAGGAGGGGCAGGCACAGTGGCTCCCATCTTCCTGTCAGAGGAAGCTCAGGGACACAGGAACTTCTGGATTCTGACCTGGGACTCCAGGCCATATCCCCACTCATCCGCTATAGAACAGGAGTGACCCATCGTCCCTTCTCACACCCCCTCAGGTTCAAAGGGCCCAGCAGGGGACCATGTGGAAGGAAGGACAGACAGATGGTGGCTATAGCTGGACAGCTCCCCCAGAAAGACCCCAGAGGGAAACCTCAGACCTGCAGGGGTGCTAGCAACAGGGGGGCCTAGTGGGGCTCTTCTATTCATCTAAGTGGCTGTGAACAACCAAGGGCCTGGCCTCCATGACTTCCTTGGGGTTGGCAGAGTGGTGGGCTCCACCTCTTCTCTAAGCGTGTGTATGTGTGTTGGTATGTTTACGTATATATGATTTCCCTTCTTCCTGCCTGGACCAGCAGTGACAAGCTTGGGGAAGGTCACTGTAACTTGACAGCACTGGTTACTATCACCCGCTAGGGCTGGCTAGCTGATTATGCACAGTTAGCTCCTCAGAGCAACTGCCATGCATCTGTATTGAGTCCTTCCCACGCCTGTGAGAGGCCCAACCAGCAGACAGCTCCTGCAGGGTCACCAGGCCAGGCAGTGGCTGCAACAGACAACTCGGGGTGAGCACCTCCCCCAGACACCAGCCACCTCCACAGGACCCGCCCTCCTATTCCTGATACTAGCCCACCAGTTTCTTCTCCTTGTGGGAGAGGCAGAAGGTTTACAGCGACAACTCTCCTCTCCTCTGGGGTGGGGGGGGGAGGGTGGACAGCAGGTTAGGTTTGCGTCTGGCCTTATCAATATACTTGCCATGTCTTTGGCCTCGTGGGTGTACTTGGCTGGTTACAGGTCTCATCAAATCTAGACACTGACCATCAGCTTGAGCATGGCCCTGCAGGAGCTGTCTCTCAGGCATGGGGACGGCGCGTGACATGAGATGTGTGGAGTTGATCTGCGGAGGAGATTCATCATCAGTTAGCCAGCACTAGCGCGTGGTGATAGTCATCAGTGCTGTGAAGTTACAGTCTCCCTCCCCAAGCTGGTCACTGCTGGTCACTGCTGGTCCAGGCAGGAAGAAGGGGGCTCATGTATGTACATACACTCAAACACACTACAGAGGCAGGAGTGAGCCTCAGACATCCTTGCTAGGGAAAAATGGGGAAAGTGTGCCTGACTCCAAGTCTTAGGGCTTCTCTGGGCAGAGACACCTGTGGCTGCTTGGCTCCAGCTCCACAGTGTCCACTGGCAGGGTGGTGGGAGCTCAGCCTACTTCCATCTGCCGGTGGTCTCAGGGGCACACAAGACACAGAACTCCGCCCAGTTCCTCACATTCACCTTGCACAACCCCACCGATGGCGCCATTGGGCAGGAAGAACAAGAAAGAGGCCACAGGAAACAGTGGCTGCACATCAGGCGGCATGAGGAAGGTCAGTTGGACAGAGCTTGGGACCGGGTGACCACACAGCTACAGGACTCTCCTGACCACTGATGGCAACAGCCAGGAGCCTGGGCCTCCTGCTCTTTCTGCTGCTGGTTTCAGGTGAGCCAGTGGGTTCCTCTAGCCCTCCTGCTAAACCCGGGAGACCCTGTGCTGCAAGGGACCCTATGACGCACCGGAAGAGACTCAGGGATTCAGATAGGGAGGCAAAGGGAGGAGTCATAGTGACCACCTCATCTTATCTTTTGACCTTGTCCCTTGTGTCATTCCTGTCCCAATGAGTTCCATCATGCTGGGTCTTGGGGTCCCTTTGTCACTCCACAGTGTGCTCTAGGTGGGGAGGAAAGAGGGATGTCCATTCATCCTGGCTAGAGCTCGGATATGGTGGGCCAAACAAGATATTCAGTTGACCTCTGGGCTCGAGGTGAAGGTATTAGGCCCCTGGAAGCCACGCCTGGTACGGTGGGCAGCTGTTCTGCCTTTATAGCCCCATCCTTCACAGGCCTCCCTCCCTGCTGACAGTGTCATTGGTGACAGGAGCTGGGACCCAGACTGCTCCTGTCACACACAGTTCGGCCTAGTACGCCAACAAGGTTCTCATTCCTGCCTCTACCCCCAGGACAGCCAGCTACCTCTCTTACCTCTGTGGGTGGCTCTGGGTCCTCCTTGACAGCTCTGTGGGGTGCTCCCATCTCAGCGCTCGGCCCGTTCCTTGTTTGCTCCAAATCTGGACAGCTCCAAAGCTGTCCGCCTTGCTGAGTGTCTACCACTTGTGGACATGTGACTGGTCACATGGATCAGCATCTCTTGGTTCAAAAAAGTCTCCTCTTCTCTTCAGTTGTTGGAGGAGTCAGTAAAGGACACAGTTCAGTGTCTGGCTCAAAGGTGGACCAGGTATGGCAGCACATACTTGTACACAGGATCAGGAGTTTGAGTTCTGTCTCAGCTACATAGTGTGTTTGAAGCCAGCCTAGGCTGTTGGAGACTCATGGATAGAAAGTGACAGTGTTGTTTTTCTTAGGATCAGGGGACATCCGTGGCAGAGCAGGCTGTTCAGGCAATCCTGGACAGGCCAACAAGGCTCCTCCAAGTGGTAGTGTGGTTTCAGTGGTGACAGGGAGAGATGCTCAGGACTGGGTGATGTTGTCAGTCATCTGAATGACTCTGTATTAGACATTAGACATTTGTCCTTTGTGGTCGCTGACACATCTGATGCCATTTGACTGTTTTCCCAGAGGCTATTTACCCACACGCTCAAGAAGCATGCACAGGGCCAGAAAGGAGGCACGAAAATGGCAACAGCTTGCCTGAAGGAGGCTCTTGGCACTCTGAGCCTGAAGGTCAAGGACTGGGCTGTCCCCAGGCTGTGGCTACAGAAGGGCTCCCGGGGATCTTGAGTTTGAGGTTCAGCCTGGGCTAAACCACAGAGGCTCTGCTCTGAACTTCTGTGTTGGGCGCTAAAAGCTTCCCCTGGGTGCCCTGCTGGGATTCACAGCAAGATGGAGGAAAGCTGCCTTGTTCTCCCCCACCCTGAGGCCACCACCCCCTTTCCTAAGCCCTGACTACCTCGCCCCCCTTGACTCCTTCCTTCTCCTGTCCACCTCTCCTCAGATTTCATGTGAGTGCAATTGTGAACTGTCTTAAAGACTGAGCCTTGCAGCTGGGCCTCAGTGTGTCTTAAACAGCCTCACATACTAGTCGAAAGTTGAATTTAAATGACATTGTCATATAGAAACACCACTTTTATAAAAATATGTTCTAGTATGTTTTACACCATTTACTCTCTGTTTTGCCATTCCTTTATAATGAATTTTATTTTCCATCCTAATATTTGAAAAGGAACCAGCTTCCTTTAAATTGCAAGTAGTAATACCCATTTTATATATATATATATATATATATATTTTTTTTTTTAATGGTTTTTTGAGACAGGGTTTCTCTGTATAGCCCTGACTGTCCTGGAACTCACTCTGTAGCCCAGGCTGGCCTAAAACTCACAGAGATCCTCCTGCCTCTGCCTCCCCAGTGATGGGATTAAAGGTGTGTGCCACCATGCCTGGCCCATGGTTTTTGTTTGTTTGTTTTCAATCAAACACCAGCAAAGGATATTTGAAAAGCAAATGTCCAGCCCTCCCCTTCCCCAGGGCTCCACATCCTAACTCTCTCACAGCTCTTGGTGGACCAACCTGAAAGGAACAGACGGCAGTGAGCAGATCCTTCCCACACCCAAGAGTGCAAAGTGTCCAACAAACAATTCCCAGAAAGAGAAGTGGGAATGAACAGCAAATACACCGAGTGATGTCACCAAGCTGTCCTAGACTAGAATGAGACTGGCAGAGGCTGGAATGTCTGCTCAAATATGGGCGCTGGAAGCACGTGTGTGAATAGTGGGTCACACCTTCAGTGGGAGTACACACATGTGCTTTTCTTCTGAGGGGAGGTGTGATTAAAGCCTAGCAGTATTTATCTCTGGACAATAACAATGTTTATTTTTGGTGACAGGGTTTTCCACAAGCTGAGTTGCCTACCTAGTGAGCTCCACCCCTGGCCACACTCACTGCCTTGTAGCCTAAGGATTGACCTATTACACTGATTAGACAGTTGCTCTCCTGGGCCACCCTCTAGTCCCCACACACCTGGTGATGATCTGATGCAGGGGTTCCTGTGACAGGAGCTGATCAACAGTGGAGGGAGAGAGTGAGAGAGAGAGATGGAATCAGAGAGGGAAAGGAAGACACACACACACACACACACACAGAGAGAGATGGAATCAGAGAGGGAGGGAGGGAGACACAGAGTGAGAGAGAGACATAGAATCAGAGAGGGAGGAGGGAGATACACACACACAGATGGAATCAGAGAGGGAAAGGGAGAGAGACACACACACACACACACAGAGAGAGAGAGAGAGAGAGAATCAGAGAGAGAGAGAGAGAGAGAGAGAGAGAGAGAGAGAGAGAAACAGAGCATCTGACAATAGAAGATCAAGGGAAAAGAAACAAGGGAGAAAGCATCTGAGGATGCTGAGGATGCAGTGCTACAGGATCTCTCTGACATAAATTCCCACACACCAGTGGACATGGCAGCTGTCTGCAAGTTTGAAGAGGGACTTCCACTTTCTACTTTATGGCCTTGTGTATGATTTTGTATTCTTTTCTTCTTCTTGTTGGGGGGCTTTAGCCGTGGTGGATGTGTGGAGGTTAAGCGACAACATTGGGAGTCGGTTTTCTTCGTCTGTCAATCAGGCTCATGTCCTATCCGCCGAGCCATCTTGGCAGCCCTTGTTTTGGGTGTTTGAGCTCTTTGTTTAAAGGTTGATAAAAATAAAAACTCCCTCCCCTTCTCTGAGGGAGAGCTGGGAAAAAATTGGATTCCCCCATACATGTCAAATAAATAGAAACGGGAATAAAGTGGCTTTGGAGACTGAGGAGACAGGTCAGTGAGGGAGTGCTTGCTCTTCCAGCACAAGGACCCTGAGTTTGGATCCCTAGCCCTGGTGTAAAAGCCAGGTATGGCAGCAGTGCTAAGGGCAGCAGGGACAGGTGGATCCTAGGGGCTCTCTCTCAGACAGGCTGGCTAAAATGGCAAGTTCCAGATTCAGTTGAGAAATCCTGCCTAAAAATATAAGATGAAGAACAGTAGAAGAAGTTGTCGATATTGTGGGCAAGTGTATCCTGCACAGATATCCATGCGTATGCAACACACATACACACACATTTACACACACACACTCACTCCAATTTTACTTCAATTAAAAATCAGCCAGGTGTGGTGGCGCATGCCTTTCTTTAATCCTAGCACTTGGGAAGCAGAGTCAGGAGAATCTCTGAATTTGAGGGCACTCTGATCTACATAGGAAATTCCAGAACAGCCAGGACTACGTAGAGAGACTGACTGTCTCAAAAAAAAAAAAAAAAGAAAAAGAAAAAAGAAAAATTTACGTCCTCCAGAATACCTAAGATGGGCTGTGTGTCCAGGTATATCGTCTGTTTTCATCATCTAAGACATAAAGGGTGAGAAAAGCCTAAGAGCGGTTGAGTAATTTGCCTGAGGACAAACAGCTAAACAGTAACAGGAAGCTTTTGTGTTCTACAGCACAGAGCTCTGCGCTGGAGTCAGGTACCTACCGGGTTACTGTAGTCCCGGAGCAGCATCCAGCCACCTGCCCACTGCTCCCGGGCCTCAGCCGGTGGCGGCAGTCTCGACCCACTCCAGGCAAAGCTGGGAGGCTAAAGGCAAAGCAAGAGTCAGCTGCCCAGCCTGGGAGGGTCTGATGGAGCAGCAGCAGGAAACTGCACAGGCTCTGTGGAGAAGGTGGTTTTAAAATGACAATACTGATAGATGAAAGGTTTTATGGCTTCCTACCGTGCAAAGCCTTTGTCTAGAGAATCAAGTGCCTTTGATTTCCCAGCCCTGTGAGGTGGGAAGGCCTCTTCCTCCCCCCCACCCCAGAACTCCAGGACTGGGGAGGGTGGAGCCTGCAGGAGTCCAGCTAGCTGGATGACAGACCCACACCTACCACCTCTCCCGGACCACTGCCCCACCCCCAACTGCCCCATCTCATTCTGCTTCCTCCCTTAGGTCAGGAGATCCCTGAAAAGCCAAGTAATGCCTGCCAGCTCAAGATGAACCATACGTATGACGCCTTCGACTTGAATGACATTGCTAATTGTTTCACCAAGTGTGGGCAGTCGGCGGACATTTCCTGTGATGTGGGGAACTTGCAGAGGTGAGGGAAGAGGAGTCTGGGAGGAGTGGCCTGTTGGGAAGTCATGTAGGGTCACATGCCCCCAGGACCCTGAAACAACATACTGCTCCCTTCTGTGCCCTTTCCATGTTCTTCTTAGCTTGGCCCTACCCTGACCTATCAGAGTCCCTACTGACTAGGACAGTGGTCATTAACTTGTAGGTCTTGACCCCTTTGGGGATCGAATGACCCCTTTCACAGGGGTCGCCTAAGACCATCGGAAAACACAGATATTTACATTATCATTCGTAATAGCAGCAAAATTACAGTTATGAAGTAACAACAAAAGTAATGTTATGGTTGGGGGTCACCACATATGAGGCACTACATTAAAGGGTGGTAGTGTTAGGAAGGCTGAGAACCGCTGGACTGGAGGAATACAGCCTATGAACCAGCCTAACTTTGCCCTGAGAGCAGTGGAGGAACAAATAGGGGTGCACACGGTGCTGAGTGTGCATAGTCGTGTGTGAACAAGGAATCAGCTTAGCACGGAAGAGCAAGTCTGCCAAGATCTTGTACAGGTGGCAGGCTGGGAAAGGGCTTCGAGGAATACAGAACAATTTCCAGCTGTCCCATGCCTTGGTGGGAGAGAGGGCTGCTTAGCTTCATAGTATTAGAACATTCTTTGAACTGTGAGAGGGCAAATACACGCAGGGGACAGAGGTGACAGTGTCAAGATGGGACAGATAGAGGTGGAGGGTGGAACTGGAAATTTAAGCAAGGAGTCGGGTGTGAAGGGAAACACCATTATGGGAAACTCCATTATGGGAAAGGGGGAAATATTTGAAGTTAAGAAGGGTATGGTCAATATTGCATTCTGGATTGATTCCTGGGACTTCAGGGAAGGATTCAGGGGTGGTGACATATGTGAAGATGAGACCAGGTAGGGTGTAATTCTGCAGGCACCTTGAAGCTACTCAGGAAGGATGGCTCAGGGAGGCTTCATGAGACCAAGAGGCTGGCTAGATGGGGCAGAAGAGAGGAAACGTCCAGGTGCTGTCCCTGCTGAATCATTGCCATAATGGCTCTGTCTCTCCACTCTCCTCTGACCGCTAGACAAAGGGACCCAGATCTCACTGAGATACTGGCTTACAACCCAGACTCAGGAAATGGTTGTTGAAGTGACAAACAGAAAACCTCGGCCCAAGGCTGGCTATTAAGACAATGTTCAGCCGGGCGTGGTGGCGCACGCCTTTAATCCCAGCATTTGGGAGGCAGAGGCAGGCGGATCACTGTGAGTTCGAGGCCAGCCTGGTCTACAAAGTGAGTCCAGGACAGCCAGGGCTGTTACACAAAGAAACTCTGTCTCGAAAAACCAAAAAAAAAAAAAAAAAAAAAAAGACAATGTTCAAGCCGGGTGTGGTGGTGCACGCCTTTAATCCCAGCACTTAGAAGGTAGAGTTCAAGGCCAGCCTGGTCTACAAATTGAGTCCAGGACAGCCAGGGCTCTGTTACACAGAGAAACCCTGTCTCACCTGCCTGCAGCTATTCTGGCAGCTTCTTAGACACTGAAGCCCAGGTGCCTGCGTGTGCTGCCTTATGGATAAGCACTTTGGAGAAAACAAGTGCGGTGGGACTGAAGGGTACCGTCTGTTCCCACTCCATCTCTTCAGGCTTGCCCTTTTATCTTCATGACAATACTGCCTTCCGTTACTTCTCTTATCCCTGTAACAAGATACCTAGCAGGTACAACCTAAGGGAGGAGGCTGGTTCACAGTAAAGGGTGCTGTCCACCATGGTGGGAGGGCAGGGTGGATGGAAAGGCTCTGTCTGCGGAAGAAGCAGAGGCTTACAGCATGAGGAGCTCACACACACCTTGTCCAGTAAGAGCATGGGAAGCAGAAGGGAATATAAGCCATACCTGACTTATATTCTTCAAGGCTGGGCCCTTGTGTTCTACATCTGACATCAAGGCACAACTTCCCAAAGGCTCCATGACCTCCCAAAACAGTACCACCTCAGGAGGTTGAGCTTTTAAAACACATGAGTCTATGGGGATATTTTACATCCAGTCCATAAAAAAAAAAAAAAAAAAAAAAAAAAAACAAATACTTTGAGGTAGGTCCTGTTATCAACCTATTTTTCAGATGAGAGAACTGAGGCTTAATGCTGTTGAATAACTTGCCTATGGCTAGACAGCAGGTAAGAGGCAAAGTTGACAGAAGCTGGGTATAGAAGGTTTAGAGGAGGCACTTGATGTGACAGGCTGGACCCAGACTGCCAGTGCTCAGCTGGCTTCCAGTTTAACTCCCTGAAGAATGGGCTTTACAGAATGTTGTCGAAAGTTAAATACGTAATTGCGCTTACCCCAGCATGTACACCGTCACACTGATCTATTCTCAAGCCCCTGCTCCTGACCTCTTGGGCTTCCTCACAGCATATTAGCAGATGGCAGGAGCTCAGGGAATGTTAATATGCTTTATTTTAATGGTTCTTTTGATTATAAAAGTAATGCATGCTTGGGTATGATGGTGCATGCCATTAAGGCAGAGCAGGCAGATCTCTGAGTCCAAGGCATGGTCTACCTAATGAGTTCTAGGACATCCGGGGCTACATAAGGAGACACAGTCTCAAAAAACAATGACTAAAAGTAATGCATATTCATTGGAAATTAGCTATAGCAAGGAAGTGAGAATTTCCCTGACCCATCAACCCTGGCTATCGTCTTCAGCCGGGTGTGTTTCTTTTGAGTTACACATGACATATAACTTACAACTTACTTCTTTGTAGGTGGCTCATGCTTTTGAACATTCTTGATCATGTAGTGAATTTGTATTCCTAGGCATGGAATTCGTGACTCATGGGGGTAAACATAGGATTAACTCCAGCAGAAACTGACCAGAGTGGTCAGATCAAATTTCATTCCTGCCAGCAGACTGTGGCATTCCAGCTGTCCCACAGCCTTGCCAACTCTTAGTATTGTTTGATTTTCTCTTTGGCCATCCTTATAGGTTTCTAGTGTACCTCATGGTTATTGAAATGATGTTTTTCTGATGACTGACATCGAGACCCTTGCTTCATTCCTTTTGTATCTTGACATCTCTAGTTTTGCTTGTCAGTCTGCAAAGCTGTTTGAATTTTCCGTGGTGATTTTGGGGATCCTTTATATGTTCCGCATGTGTCTTTGTGAATATATACACTGAAAACGTTCTTTCTCTTCATGAGTTTCCTGTTCACTTCCTCAGCACGATCTTTTGGCCACAGCTAAAGTTTTAAATTGTAGTCGATTTAAATCTACCAGATCTCTAGATTTAAGTAGTGTGCATGTGTGAGTGTGTGTGTGTGATGTTGTGGGGACTAATCTACAGGAGCATACAGAGTCAGTTCTCTCCTTTCCATGTTTCTGGGATTAGTGACAAACACCTGCTCCGTGAGCCACCCCACCAGCCCTATTGCCTTTGCAAAGAACTTCTTTTCTAAACCAGGCAGGCATGGATGTTGGAGCACCTGTAATGCTAGAACTTAGGAGGTGGAAACAGAAGGATCAAAGAGACCAAATCCATCCTCAGCTACTTGGGGAATTTGAGGACAGTCTAAGCTATTTAGACCAGACCCTCTCACAGACAAAAACAAAACAAAACTAAACAATAGAAAGAACTACTTTTTATTGTACACCAAGATCACAAGAATGTTCCTTTCTGGTTTCTTCAAAAGCTTCCTTGCTCTCTTGCTCACCCATCTAAGATCTGGTGAGAAAACAGCAGACAGAGGAAAAACCTTGCATTTATTAAGGATCATGGAGTCTCAGGTTTGTATCTCTTCCCTCACACACCTCCCCTGAGACCTCCGGATGCCCTAAGTGCCTCAGGTGGCACCACAGCCCCTGAGCCTGTCTGTAGGCAGAGCCTCATCTCATGCCTGCCATAGTCAGCACTGAGCCACTCTCCTCCCCTGGAGTTGTCTGCCCTTATGATATAAAGGAAGCCAAACAATATTTTGGACCAACTTCCTTCCCTTAGTGTGCTGTTACTGTTTGTTCCTGTGGCCAGTAAGGTGTGTTTTGTGACCAACAGTGACCTCAATTAGTCAGAAATCCAAACTCTCCGTAGAAAGAGCTTAGGAAGAACAGATGCCCCCAGGAGAAGAGAGGCCACAGGCACCGAGCCTCGTGTTCATGGTTTCCTACAGGATGTCACTACCTGCTTGTTGACAGCGTAACAAAACCATCTTTACATGACTTGGCTTCTCCATGCATTCTTAGAACCACAAACAATTCTTCCTGATTCAGAGCAGAAGCCCAAAGCCATGATTCTTTAAAAAATTGATACATTGAGACATTATATAATAATAATGAACAGCTACTATTTAAATGTACAAATGTTGGAGCTGGAGAGGATAGCTCAGCAGTTAGGAGCGCTTGATGGGCTTGCAGATGTCTCAGGCTCACAGCCACCTGTAACCATACAACACCCTCTTTTGACCTCTTCGAGCACTGTCTCAAATGTGGTACAATTTACATATGACTCCGCACACCCTTCCACCCTGCCCTCAGAAAGCTGAAAAATATTTCTAGCCTCGCAGAAGGCCCTCATACTCCTCTCCATTAACAACCTCACCATGGTGGTAATCGTGGTGTGGTGGTTCATTTTTCTTAACATTTCTTTTTAGCTATTTCTTAGATTTATTTATTTTACCTTTTGTGTGTGTTCTGCTCACATGTGTGTATGTGCATGTGGATCTGAGACACCTGTAGAGGTCAGAAGAGGGCATCAGATCCCTTGAACTGGACTTATGAATGGTTCTGAACCTTCACATATGTAGGTCTTTTGCAAGAGCAACAAAGGTTTTTTAATCACTGGGCTATCTCTCCAGCCCTTGATGGTGAGTCTCAATAGTCAATTTAATTGTATTGATCAGCTAGGAGATCACAGAACACATGTCTGATTGTCTGAGGTCACCTCTAGAGATAATAAGATTGTGAGGGCTCTTACCTAGCCAGTGTTTCAACATATTCATGGATTCAAACTTTGAATAAACTGCTGGGGACAGGAGAACGGAACTGGGAAGGTATGGCTGACTTGGAGGCATCCTTTGAAAGGGTATCTCTTGGCCCTGTCCGATTCCTGTTAGCTCTCTGCTTCCCAGCAGCAATGAGGGGAGCCGCTTCTTCCATACATTGCCATGGCTTTCTGCCTCACCATGGCAAACAAAAAGACACTCAACCATGGGCTGAGTCCTCTGAAGCCATGAGCCAAAATAAATATTTCCTCCTTTAAACTGTGTCTCACAGCAAAGCACACGATAACAGCAGAGCCATTGTGGTCACTATACTATAGTCTGGTGCTCTTTAAACTTTTCTTGTTCTCAATAACACATGATTTCCCTTTACTAACATGCCTGAGCCACTGCTCGATCTCTCTCACTCTATCTTTCCCTCTTTCTCTCTCCCCTTCCCTCCATCCCCTCCCCCCACTTACTTAATAGAGTCTCCAGCCCAGGTTGGCCTCAAACCCACTATATAACCAAAAAAAAACATTGCCCTTCTGATCATCTTGCTGCCCTCTCCTAAGTACTGGGATTTCAGGCATGCGCCACCATGCCTGATTTTTTTTCGGTGCTGGATTCTGGCATAGTACATTTTATTTGTTTTTAAATTTTAGTACATTATTTTCTTTTGGGGGCTGGGGAGTGACAGGGTCTCATTTACCCCAGGCTTCAAACTGGCTATGTAGTTAAGGATGATCCGGAGCTCTTGATTTCTCTGTTTCTACCTTCCAAGTGCTGGAGTCACAGGTGTGTGCCACCACAGAGTTTTGGTACCCTGATGTGCATGCAACTGATAACCCCATATACTCTGTTCATCATTAGAGTTCACTATTAAATTATTCAGTGAGGCCGTTGCTTCAGTCACTCTCCTCTGCTTGTCTGCAACCCCTTGCTGCTCCTGGTCTGCCACAGTAAGTTCTGGCCAGCCTCTTCCTCTTTAGGATTGTGTCTGGGCATTTTATACAAAGGGAGCTCTTTTGCATTGACCTTCCTTCCTTCCTTTAGCACCACGAGGCTCATCCATATTTTATGGTATTTATTTTAGTTCGATTACCCCAGGCAAATATATTACATTATATTGTCCATTTGCCAATTGATGGGCATTTGAATTGGTGCCAGTTCTTGATTAGTCTGAATATTGTTCCCATGAACATTCTAATTCTAGTCTTTGAGGCCATATGTTGCCACTTGGTGGGGGATCTATGCCTGGGAACAGAATTGCTGGAGTATACCCTAAATATATGCTGAGCTCCATAAAAGACTGCCAGGCTGTTTCCCAAAATTGTGGTGCCATTTGTTTCCTGTCACCAGAACCTTGGGTGTTTCTGGACACTCTAGGGTAGAGGGGGACCATCTGAGGGTCCCACTGGCATTTAATCATGAACAGTGAACCTTAACATCTTTGTGTGTACTCATTAGCCATTTGGAGATTCTTTTTAAATGGCTTTTTAACCTCTCTTTCTCTCTTCCTCTCTCCCTCCCTCCTTCCTGTCCCTCTTTCTTCTGGCTTCTTTGTCAGAATTTCTGACAGAGGGTGGTCATCTCAGTATATCTCCATGGCCCATATAGGGTGTGGGGATTGAGGAATCAGTCAAGTAGCTTATTTATATCTGTCCCCTTGGGGAGTGGTCATCAGGAGCTGCTTAGTGTGAGGCAGATGTCTGGACTGAGCCCATAGCAAGACTGGAGGAGGGGTGGGGGGTGTAGAAACTGCCTCTGAATGGCAGCATTCCACTTACATCCAAGAGGATTGGAAGCACCCATGTAGTGGTGCACATCTGTAATCCCAGCCTCAGGAGGAGGCTGTGAGCTTGAGGCCAGCCCAGGAACTGTCTTACAGAAGAGAGGAGGTGGCACCAAAGCCACATAAAATAATGAGAATTCACCATACCTGAGAGCCATACTGGGAAATCTTCCTTAGATCAGTGAATTGGGCTGTTTTTCAAAGATGATAAAGATCTTTAAGTACATAAGGGTAGGAACATATATAAACATATATTCAGTTTACTATTTACCACTTCATGTGGAAACAAAAATCTCAATATTTCTACAATTTCTACTTTATTTGGCACCAATAAAAACCAGCATTTCTCCAATGATTAAAGGTAAATCAAAGAATGATGATCTGTGTTGCTCAGTGAATCCTGACAGCCTCATCTCTCTGTTTCTGGTCCAACGGTTTTCTTATGCCGTCTTCACCCAAGAATGCTTGCATATATTTGCATGGCTTACTTTTCTATTCTACAGTCTATTTTCTCTTGTCTCTCTAGAGCCCTTTCTCCTTCATAACTGTGGCTATTCAAAAAACATTGCCAAGGCCTGGGATTAGCTTAGTGGTAGAACACTTGCCTAACATGCCTGGGATCCTGTGTTTTACACACACACACACACACACACACACACACGCACACACACACACACACACACACACGAGACATGAAAGAGAGGAGAGATGGAGAGAGGAGAGACAGACAGACAGAATTCCCTTTTGTCTCCATAGCTACTCCTTTCCATGGCCTCAGTCTGGATGTATCTCCCTCTAACCTCCTTGCCTCCTATGATTACCTCAGCCTTCCCTTATTCAGAGTTTCTCGGAAAGGTGAATAGTGAATAGAGGGCTGGGGAGATGGCTCAACCAGTAAAGTCTGAGCAACCATAAGGACCTGAGTTCTGATCTCCTGGACCATATTTAAAAAAAAAAAAAAAAACAAAAACAAAAACTGGTGACAGGTCTTGACACAAGCTTGACAACCTGACTTCAGTTCCTAGAACCCACACAGAAGAGGGGAGAGATAACCCTTGCAAGTTGTCTTCTGACCTCAAGATGCAAACTGTGGCACGCAGTGCACCAAACAAATAAGTAAAGGTAATTTAAAAGATTGTAAGCAAGAGGTGGGCCCAGGGCTAGGGAAAGGGACCCATGGAAGGGTCTAACTTTCAGCACCACGGAGAGTGACAGCAGCCGCCTTCCCCACAGAATGAATGACCGCAGACTTTGTGCTATTTGTCTCCAATACTATCTACTCCCAGCAGTCAGTTCCCATGTGGCTTAGTTTTCTTTCTCAAACAAACAAACAAACAAAACATTTATTTAACCCAGACATAGTGGCGCATGCCTTTAATCCCAGCACTTGGGAGGTAGAGGCAAGTGTATCTCTATGAATTTAAAGCTAGCCCCGTCTACATAGTGAGTTCCAGTCCAGCCAAGGCTACATAATGAGACCTATCTTAAACCCTAAAAATTTATTTATAGTTGTGCTTATGATATGGGCAGGGCATACATGTCACTGCACAGTTGTGGAGGTCAGAGGACAACTTTATCCTATCAGTCTCTCTTTCTACCTTTATGTGGGTTCCAGGAATCAAACTCAGGTCATCAGACTTGCTCAATATGTGCCTTTGTCTACTGAAGTGTCTTGCTGGTTTGTGGCTCAGTTCTCATTTTTCTTTTCTTAGCTTTTCTTTCTTTCTTTCTTTCTTTGTGGCTCAGTTTTCGCATGCTGAATTTCTGGTATACAATTAACATTCAATCAATGTGCTCCAAGAGATTTATTCACATAATATATACAAAGCTAAAAGCACATGAGGAGATAGATATTCAACATCACTGGTCATTAAAAAGGTGCAAATCTAAGCCATCATGAGACACCTCTTTGTACCCACCAGGATGGCCACAGTTAAGACAAAACAAAATGAAACCAAACCATTGTGTTGGCAAGGCTATGGAGCTACTGGGACTTTCATACACTGCATCTGTGAGTGTGAAATGGCACAGCTGCTGTGGAAAACCATCTGGTAGCCATTCAAGAAGCTGTATGGAGAATTACCTTATGACCTAACAATTCCACTCATGTATATATGCCAAAATTTTTTAAAATACATCTTCCATGAAAGCTCATGCATGAATTTTCCCAGCATCCCTACTCACAATAGCTGTAGGAATATTATAATAGTTTTCTGGTTTGCTTTCTGTTGCTGTGATAAACACCTCAGCCCTAAGCTACTTAGGGGGGAGAAAGTAGCTTTGGCTTCCATGACCATATCACAGCTCAGCATCACTGAGAGGCATCAGGTCAGGAGCTCAAGCAGGAACCTGGAGGCAGGAACTGAAGCAGAGAATTTGGAAGGACACTCCTTACTGGCTTGCTCCCCATGACTCATTCAGCTAGCTTTCTTATACAACCCAGGATCACCTGCCCAGGGGTACCACCCACAGTGGACTGGGTCACCATGGATCATTAATAGAGAAAATGTCCACAGACATGCCCCCAGGACAATATGATGGAATCAATCTCTCAGTCCCTCTTCCCAGGTGACTCAATTTTGTCAATTTGTGCCAAGTTGACAAAAGATATCCGGCATAGTGGAAATATTCAATGGGAAATATTCAAATGCCCATCGGTGGGTGAATGCACAGAGCTGTGTGTCCATCAGAGGATGGATGCAAAGATCAGATGCTTAGCAGTGGACAGATGAACAGATCTATGCCCAACAGTAGATGGGTGTACTTCATCCAGGACAGAAACCACAATGCAGGCTTCAGCAATGATGAGTGGGAAACAATGTGCTAAGTGTAAGAGGCCAGACTCAGAAGGCCACATAGTGTGTGCTTCAAAATACTGTAAATTCTAAGTAGGTAAGGTTTGGGCTGGATGTGGCTAGGTCTTGGTAAAATACTTAACTAGAGAGCACAAAGCCCAGCACTGAAAAATGGGTGTGCTTCGCACATGCCTGTGATCCCTGAACTCCAGAGGAGGAGGCGGTTGGAGGATCAGGAGACCAGGTTAGCCTTGGCTGCGTAGTGAGTCCAAGTCCAGCCTAGGCTACATGAGACTTTGTCTAAAGAAAAAGTTGGAGCCGGGCGGTGGTGGCGCACGCCTTTAATCCCAGCACTTGGGAGGCAGAGGTAGGCGGATCTCTGTGAGTTCGAGGCCAGCCTGGTCTATAAAGCGAGTCCAGGACAGCCAGAGCTGTTATACAGAGAAACCCTGTCTCGAAAAACCAAAAAAAAAAAAAAAGAAAAAGTTGGGGAGGAAGAGTTACAGAGGCACAAGGCAAATTAGATTTGTGGTTTTCAGGGGCTGGAGAAGGGCAGGGGTAATGGCCTTGTGATCATGGGGTTTCCTTCCGTGATGTGGTGATAGGGCTAGACTTTTTCTTCTTTTTCTCTTTCTTTCTTTCTTTTTTTTTCTTTTTTCTTTTTATTTTTTGAGACAGGGTTTCTCTGTGTAGCCCTGGATGTCCTGGAACTCACTCTGTTCCAGGCTGGCCTCGAACTCAGAGATCCACCTGCTTCGGCCTCTCGAGTGCTGGGATTAAAGGTATGTGCCACCACCGCCCGGCTGATGGGGCTGTTCTAAAGTAAACAGTAGTGATGGTTTCGGAGCATTGTGAATGTGCTCAATACCACTGAATACTACATGTACTTACATATACACTAGTGAAGTCCCCATACACACAAAATAAATAAACATTTTTAAAGACAAACACTAAGATCCCCAATCTTCCGCTCGACTCCTTCAGGGTCAGTTTGTAAGTCACTCCTCTTTCTCATGTTTTTTTGTTTTGTTTTGTTTTGGTTTGGTTTGGTTTTGGTTTTTTGAGACAGGGTTTCTCTGAATATCTCTGGCTGTCCTGGACTCGCTTTGTAGACCAGGCTGGCCTCGAACTCACAAAGATCTGCCTGCCTCTGCCTCCCAAGTGCTGGAATTAAAGGCGTGCGCCACCAACGCCCGGCTATAGCCCAAGGTTTTTGGTATTCTGGATTAGCTCTCACCCCAAGAGCCTGATGAGTGGGTGGTTCAGTGCGCCAACTCTTCCTCCCCTACTCCCTTGCCCCTTCCAGATACTGGTTGAACTATGAGTCCTACTTGCTGGAGAATCCCACAGAGACTGTGGACATGCCCTTTGTTAAGGCATTGATCCGGAACATCAGCACGGACGTCTCAGAAGACCTGCTGTTCTCTCTGATGCCCTCCCAGGTGAAAAGCTTCTCGTTGTCTGGCTCAGACCCCTGCTGGGGCCCATCAGAGCTAATCCCTCCTAAATCCTGTTCAGCATAGCTCTGTCACTCAGTGAAAAAACCAAATGACTGGAACCTGGCAGCGGGTTAGCCAACATGCTAGGAGACCCCTGAACTGTCTTCCCTTAATCTCCTCAGGAACTCTCCTTTCTCCCGGTGCCCAGGGGTGCTCATCTGGAAGATGAGTCTCTGGCGCCTGTGAGCCAAAGGGCCCATCAACCTCTCTGCCAGAGCACATACCTGAAGTCAGAATAAGGGCCCACTTGGCCTCAGAGAGATGGAATGGGAGGGCTCTACATTTATACTGGCCCAGATTCAAACCAAGATCCAGACTGGGAAGGTGAAACTGGGGCTTCAGCCCCTACTCTTAGTTCCATAAACATGGATCATTCCGGAGCAGGGGGCTAGTGGCTGAAGCCCCAGGGTACCCAGGAAGTCACAGACTAGACAAAGCATGCCTGGTGATTTCTGCAGCTGTTTGCTCTACCATTCTAACTATGTTTGGTTTCTAAAACACTTCACTGTTGGCCAGGAAGGACTTCACGGTCAAGGTGAACATAAGTCCCTTTGTCTCCACACTGCTTTTCTCACTTCTTTCCAGGCCACCCCTCCCTGGCCCTCCCCACACTTAAAAGGGGAGCACTGACACAGACATGCTCAGCTGATCCCTGTGATGGGGAAACCGGGAGCCCCACTGCCGGTTTATGTCAGGGTCTAACCCATGAGGAGCAGAGCTAGACTGAGCCAGGCGCTCTGCCCCGCAGAACTAAAAGCCCTCAGATGCTGCCCTTCCACTTGGCATGCTGCAACATGTTTCCTTCCCAACAGGGGTGGTAGCGGCACCTGAGTTGGGTCTGGAATCCTGAGGGTAAGGTGGGAGATGCTGGGTCCATGGTTACAGATCCCGAGGCAGGTGATGCAAGGTGAGGACCAGCCTGCCAACAGAGTCCGACTTCCCAAGAGTCTGTTTGGAGCCCTGCCTGGCAACAGGTCTGCAGTCCGGTTGGCCATATCTATTCTGAACATCGGGGCAGGGGACATCTTCAAGGTAAGAGGCCTTTTGGGAGCCCAGGACGCTTCAGCATTAAAAGTCTCAGGGACTGGGGTCCCTGAGATTGTCTCGAAGGCAGCCAGGTCACCCAAGAGCCATTTCTACACATGTGGGCTGAAGTCTATTCTGTTACCCTGACTGTCAGTCTCTGCTGGCTGAATATGATGAAGTCCAACTGTGCTCATGCATGCTTGTGTGTCCTTGGACATGCATAGACACGCATGCCTTCTGTATTCCTAAGTGGATATAATCAGGTGTGATGAGATGTGGCTATCTCTACACGGGCAAGCATATGCTCCCTTGCCAGTGCATGCTAGATGTGTGCTGCTGAAGCACGCGTCCATCCACATAAACTTAGACATATGCACCCTCAGATCTGGAACCACTCAACCCTCCACCCGGGGGTCTTCACTGGCATTTACCCCATTTCCTGGCTGATCTTAACCTCAAGCTCTTCCAGTTCAGAGATGTCAGAGGTTGGCTTTTCAGCAAAATGATATGGAGCCTAGGGCCCAGAACAGCCTAGCCCCCATCTAAGCATGTTATAGGGGGGAGCAGGAAGAAGAGTACCTATGGTCCCCTGGTGTCAGACTTTGACTCCAGTGAGGGCATATCCTAGAGTTCCCAGGGCTAGGGCAGGTAAGCCAATTCCACAGCTTAGCTTCCTGCCACTCCCCTCCCAGGGCCCCAAGCTCCGTCAGGACAATGGCGGCCACGTGCTGAACAACCGCATGGTGGGCTTGAGCCTGAATCAGATGCACCCCATCGGGCTGTCGGAACCTGTGGAGATCATCTTCTCCCACCAGCATCAACCACCTGTGAGTCTTCTGCCCTGGCCTGGCAGTGACTGTGGGGCACTTGAGCTCTGAGAAGCCATGCATGGGGCCTTGTACCCTTTACCTTTCTACATGCACCCAGAAGAAACAATCAGGGTCAGGCACAGTTATGCCCAAAGACATCTGTCTGTCCTGCACATGTGAACACACGTGCCCCCACATCCCCCACCTCTGTGCTCATAAATGTGTGAGAACCTGGAGATCCCATCTGTGTACATGCTTTCCACACCCGCCAGGCAATGATCCTGAAGGCATGCATGCACAGACATGCAAACCCTCTTGTGCCATATTTGTTGTGTCTCCCACATCCACAATGGCCCAGGGGGCATCAATGGATGGAGTCAATCTCCCTGTGTGGCCTTCCTCTTAAGGCACATGCAGACTCCCGATGGTGCCCTGTCTTCTCTTCTTCCCCCTTTTCCTTCCTCCTTCCTCTCCTGACTCGCACTCTCTTGTTTCAGAATGTGACCCTCACCTGTGTGTTCTGGGACGGGGCTAGAGGTAGGTCTGGAAGACCTTGCTAAAATGAGAAAAAAGGAAGCTCCAGGCTTCCATGGGGCTGAGGGTGAGGGTAGGGGCAGGCCCTCCCTTCCCTTCCTCCCTCCCACCTCCTCTGCCCTTACCTTTCTGTGGCCCACAGGAGACTGGGATTCCCAAGGCTGCTCCACGGAGCTAGGGGATGAGAGGACCATCTGCTGCTGTGACCACTTGACCTTCTTCGCCTTGCTGCTGGTAATAGCCCATGCCATCCGGACCCCAGTGGTCCAGCCTCTGTCCCTGGGAAGGCTGCCTGACTGGCTGGGGTTTAGAAGATGTGTGGGCCTGGCCTCTCAGTGTTGTGTTCTGGACCTGGGGTCACCTACAGAGGCCGACCTTGGACCTGGCCACGGCACAGACTCTCACTCGCATCTCCCAGGCTGGCTGTGGAGTCTCCATGATCTTCCTGGCCTTCACCATGGCTCTCTATGTTGCCTTCAGGTGAGTGACCCCCATCCCTTTTCCCTCCAGTCCTCAGTGAGGTATAGGAAAGGGGTAAAGTGTCTTTGTCCTGTGGCCTCACACTGTCTTCTCTGGTCTTTCCTGTACTCACTAAGAAGGTGGGACTAGGGGCTGAAGTTGAAAGTGGCAGAAACTCAACTCAGATTGGCCAACCCAGGGCATGAGTGATTCATGGAACTAGAGAACCCACAGCATGTGACCTCCAGGCAGGACAAGAACTTGGGGCTCCAGCAGAGGTCCCAGGGTTTGGTTTCTACTTTTCACAGTTTTGCTCTCTCCCTGTCGGGGTGGTGCCAATTTCACCCTGTTGCCCCAAAAACTTCAGGCTCAGGCCCCAGCTCCTTACATATTTAAGCAAAAATTAAGCCCCAGAATTGAAGTCTTTAAGAACAAACATTTCGAGATAATTGTAGACTAGCTGGAAATTGCAAAAATAGCACAGTCTGTGGTTCCTTCTTAGAACTTCCCCAAGTATCGTGTCATATGTGACTGTAGAGTACCATCAAAGACAGGGAGTCGGCAGTTGTAGACCATGGCTAAGTAGTTTCAAGACCCCTTCTGTTCCACTGCTTTAGATATAATGTGTGTGTGTGTGTGTGCGTGGACATGGGTACAAGTGAATGTGTGTGCTCACATCCACACAGGAGTGGGAATATGATTTGCAAGACCCTGTCTAAATGAAACTACATGGCCCAGTGTTCAGAGTAGTCCTACTTGTGACAGATGGCTGAGCATTAGCCAGGCATGTGGTCCCTGTAGGCACAGGACTCTAGGTGTCACACTTGTGCGATGCTGAGTGTTCTGCGTGTGTGCATGTTTATCTCTGAGTGCTCAATGTTTTAGGGTCTGACTTTGACTGATTGTGCCACTACAGAGTAGAAAACGCAGGCTGACCACTTTGTTTGGCTACTCTTGGATTTAAGTGGCAAGGGACTAGCCACCATCTCCCCCGCCCCCGTTCCTTGTGGCTAAGGGTGGGGAAGGGTGTCTCTTCAGGGACACATGAGCTTCTCCAACAAGGAGTTGGCACAGGACAGACGCAGGGAACAGATAGCACTATCACCTAGGTGCCAGGCTCTGGCCAAGAAACCCTCATACCTGCAGACTTGAAGGAGCCTATGGGATCAGCCTCTGCCTCAGCCTTGCCTATCTCCAGCCCCTTGAGGAACCTACCTGGAGCATCCTTTGGGCTTCCCATCTTTCCAGTTCAGGGATCCCTACTGTCCTTTGTATGTGTGCCTCTGCGCTTCAATCACTAAGAAGCCCTGGGCTTTAGCCCCTGTAAGCTGCACTCATGCCAACCCTCCCTTCTCCCACCCTTATAAGCCCTGGTATAGAACACAGTCCCCAGCTGTGTCCCTTTGAACTGAGTGTACCTTGCCAGCCAGCTGTGCTTGGGAACCTTGAGCTGAGCTGGGAGTGGTGTCGCCAGCTCCCAGTGTTGGATCATGGTGGCTCAGGCAGACCTTGCCTCTTATCACCACTACAAAAAACTCCAGGCTCTGTCTCTTGAATGGGAGCCCTTCTGGACTTCATTTGCTAGGAACTCAGAGTTTAGAAGTGTCCAGCAGAGAAGTAGGGAATATTGGGTAGAGAATGGGGCTGGGGGGGGGGGATCCTGAGCAAGTCTCTGATCCTCCCTGAGCCCCTCTCACTGCTACATTTGAGGCCTCATCCGTTTGCCCTTGTGTACATCCACTTACCCAACTAATAGCCAGAGCCCTCCTGTCCACTGTGCAGGACCCTGAGGCCCAGCATGGGTGGACCTCTTGTGGCAAGGGATGACAAAGAATTTCACCACCACGCTGCTGGAAAGTGCCTGCCTAGTCAAGCCTGAGGGGTTCGAGAAGACAGAATCCCCTCAGTGCCACAAGTCACACAATTTGGCTAAAGGACCTATCAAAGTTTGAGGCTGGCAGGGCCCAGCACCCACAGAGCTCAGAGAGCCATTTTAAAGGGCTCGTGAATTTGGACCTGAGAACTTGTACACTGACTCCTGGCAAAGGTGGAGACTGAATGGTCAGGCAGGAGCTTGCTACGAAGATAATAGCAGCTGGCTGTGGCAAGGAGACAGACCAGCCTGGGCACCCCATGCAGCCTGTAGCTCCTTGGGGACTGCTCACTGGTCCTTCTCTCTCAGGCGCTCTTTGCAGAGGTTCCAGTCTGAAGATGCCCCTAAGATCCACATGGCCCTGAGCATTAGCCTGTTTCTCCTCAATCTTACCTTCTTGATCAACGTGGGGAGCAGCTCTCAAGGCCCCCCAGCTTCCTGCTGGGTCCGAGCTGCCATATTCCACTACTTCCTGCTCTGTGTCTTCACCTGGATGGGCCTGGAGGCCTTCCACCTCTACCTTCTGGTCATCAGAGTCTTCAATACCTACTTTGGACACTATTTCCTGAAGCTGAGTTTGGTGGGCTGGGGTAGGCACAAGCTGGAAGGGCAGAGGGGAAGCTGGAGGGATGAAGGGGAAGAGCCTAGAGAAGCTCAAAGCTTGAGTGATGGCTGGCTGGAGGGACTGGAGATGATCTCCACCGAGGGAGCACTGGCCATGTCTACTTCCTTCCTTGTCCCCAGGCCTGCCCACTCTTGTGGTTATCTGTACTGGGAGTAACAACAGTTACGGCATTTACACCATCCACAACCAGGAGAAACGCACCTCGCTGGAGCTGTGAGTGGGCCTGAGGGGAGCAGAGGCCTTTGACTTCACGGGAGGGAATGGGAGGAAGAGGTCTTAGGGGGTGAACAGTAATGTCAAGGCTGGGATGATAGTCAGATGCAGCTGACTTGTGGTACAGGAGGTGAGTGGAAGTCTGGAGTCAGAAGGTGAAATAAGGGAGGAGGCTCAGGAAAGCCCAAGGCAATGGGGCTGGGAGCAATCTTCTTGGTCACTAAAGATCATCTGGGGAAGTTTCCTGGGACTCAAAAGGTCAGGGGTTTCCTCCCCAGCCCCAGAGGCTATCAACCTCCTCCAGGTGCTGGTTTCAGAAGGAGCCTGCCCTTTATGCTACTGTCCACGGCTATTTCTTCGTCACCTTTCTCTTCGGTGCTGTGGTGCTGGCTCTAGTGGCCTGGAAGATCTTCACTCTGCCCAGTGTCACAGCGGGCAAAGGCCAGGGGCAGACCTGGAAGTCGGTCCTCACGGTGCTGGGCCTCTCGAGCCTGGTGGGCATGACCTGGGGGCTTGCTGTCCTCACACCCCTGGGCTTGTCCACCATCTACATCTTCGCCCTCTTAAACTCTCTACAAGGTGAGGCTCCAGGGAGGCTGTGGGCTGTCTCATGGACAACAGGGGACACTAGGGGTCAGAGAGGGTACTCTACAAGACACAGGGTCTCATAGAAGCCAGCTCAAGTCAAAGATGATAATTTCAGATATCCAAAACTCTTGTTGGACCCAGGACAGCAAAGGTGGCTCATGTCATAGGGGTCAGGGACAGGAAAAGCCACATAACTCAAAGCAGATATCCTCACCTTTTGTTCTGGAGCTGAGTGTTGTCTCCTATCTAGCCTCTGGACGACTCATTCTTCTCTTTCTGCTTTCCAAAATGGCTGCCTAACATGGCTGCCTCAAGCCTCTGTGCCCTGAGTTAGAAGACTAGTTCTATCCAGTTCTAACTAGGAAGGCAGGGTCATGAGATTTGATGTGGCTTGACATAGAATCCTTAAGAAGTTTATAAAGTATTAGTTTTGTTTTCTTTTCTGAAATACCCAATGCAAGTAACTTAATAAAGGCCTTATCTTGACTCAAATTTCAAGAGTGCATCCCACTATGATGGGAGAGGCAGGACACAGCTGGTCACATCATACCTGCATCAGGAGAGAGAGAGAGAGAAAGACAGACAGGTGCCAGCAGTCAGTTCTCTCTTTTTAATTTCTAAACTTACGTTATCATCTATTTGTTTATATATGTATGCACATACAGAAGTCAGAGGACAACCTGTGAAAGTCACATCTTTCCTTCCATCATGTGGGTCCTAGGTACTGAACTCATGTTGTCAGGTTTCCTGGAAAGTGCCTTTACCCACTAAACCACATCACTAAGCCTCTTTTATACTTCTTCCAGGTCCTTGGAATGGTACCCCCTACTTTTAGGGTAGGTCTTCCCACCTGGATTAACCTGATCTAGAAACTGCCTTACAGACAAGCCCAGAGGCTTGTTTCATGGATGATTCTAAATCCTGTCAAGGTGACAATCAGTGTAAACTATTGTCCCACCATTCAACCAGACACTCAGCTCTCCTGTTCCTCATTCAATCTCTAAGTCAGGGCAATCCTTGTTCCTTCCTCACCCCATGTTTCATGATAAATAAGTGTGTGTGTGTGTGTGTGTGTGTGTGTGTGTGTGTGTGTGTGTGTG
>CAJQZJ010032284.1:6685528-6696631 GCA_907164525.1 Lophiomys imhausi
AAGAAGAAGAAGAAGAAGAAGAAGAAGAAGAAGAAGAAGAAGAAGAAGAAGAAGAAAAGGAAATGAAGTATGCAAGGGTCCAAGAATCACTGAAGGAAGATCCCTGACTCAAATAGTATGCAAAAGCAAAGAGCATTTATTCTGCAGAAACAACCAGCATGCTGGGGTCAACCATTCATACAAAATAGCTCTGACCCTGAAAGAAGCTTGCAGGCTCCTTTTAAGACACTTAGGGGATGCTGGGCGGTGGTGGCACACGCCTTAATCCCAGCACTTGGGAGGCAGAGGCAGGCGGATCTTTGCGAGTTCAAGGCCAGCCTGGTCTACAAAGCGAGTCCAGGACAGCCAGAGCTGTTAAACAGAGAAACCCTGTCTCGAAAAACCAAAAAAAAAAAAAAAAAAAAGACACTTAGGGGAATTCCAGTTGTGGCTCCATGACCTTCGTGGACTGGTGTCCATGGCGAGAGATAACTGTATAATTTGATTGGTCCAGATTTGAAGGAGGAAAGATTACCTTATAGGGACTTTTTTTTTCCTAACTCTAGCATCTGACCAGACTCAAGATGGAGGCTTTGAATAAATGGAGTAAGTCAGGTCTTCTCAGTATGAACAGAGTATTGACTTTGGAAACACTTGCACGCAGACTGGGGAGACACCTCAGTGGGTAAAAGTGGTTGTTGTACAGACATGAAGACATGAGTAAGAATCCCCAGAACCTAACACTGAATGTACAAGTTGTTTGCTGTAATCCCAGTGTTCCTACAGAGAGAGGGTGCCTAGAGACTGGAGGCTCAGATACCAGCTGGCCGCCTTATGTAGCAGCAAGCGACAAAAGACACTGTTTCAAACAAGGTGGAAGAACTGAAATCTGAAGTTGTCCTCTGACCTATACATGCACGAGCACACACACACACACACACACACACACACACACACACACACACACAAGATTTTAAAAATTCCAGCAAGCAAAGCAGCACTTAGGTGGGGGTGGCGGGTGGGACAAGGGAGAGAGGGAAGTGAATACCTAAAATGGAGGAGACCCGCATGCAACAAAAGGGGGACATGAGGCCGGCATCACTAATTTTCAGTTTCCTACTCCTCCAGCCTTCATTGCAGGCTCTGTGGCCCTTCTGGGGAATCTGGATACTGTCTAATGATGCATACTGTATATAACACCCTTTTATCAGCTTCCCCTCCCAAATCCAGTCCACTGCAGTTTGGATCTGCAATGTTTGCCAAAGGCTTGTGGGTTGGTCCCCAGCCTCCTGGGAGGTGGTGGGCTCTTCAAGAGGTAAAGGTTTAGGTGACAGGAGGTGTGCCAAAGAGATATTCCTCTCTCATTTCCAGCCATGGGGCCTTTGACACCTGCTTCCACCATGATGGCACCACCATGATGTCACCACATGGTGCCACCACAGGGCCAAAAGTTATAGGGCTTGACTGACCTTGGACTAAAACCTCCAAATTATGAGCCAACATAAACCTCCTCTCTTTTTTTTTTTAAGATTTATTTATTATGTATACAGTGTTCTGACTGCAGGTATATCTGCAGGCCAGAAGAGGGCACCAGATTTCATTATGGATGGTTGTGAGCCACCATGTGGTTGCTGGGAATTGAACTCATGACCTCTGGAAGAGCAGCCAGTGCTCTTAACTGCTGAGCCATCTCTCCAGCCCAACCTCCTCTCTTTTTAAGTTAAAATTCACACTTATTTTTCACACGCTATTGTACATTATTATTGAGAATTGAGGTGATCCAAAAGCTTATAAAATAAAAGGACATTGACAGGATTTCTTTGAACTCATTCCCTGCCCATAAAGAACCATGTTACAACCTTTATGTGTTCCTTTCTCCAAAACAGAAGAATAAAAGAAAAGTCATGGTTTTGAGACTTTACTGCCACAAAGACAAATATAATCTGGACTAAACGTGCAATTATATGGTCATTGACATTCTAATTTTCTTTTGAGTGTGTGTATATGTATGCATGCATGTGTATTAATGTGATATAGTATGTCATTATGTGTGTATACATATGCCTGAATGTGTAAATGTGTGTGTATGTGTGTGTGTGTGTGTGTGTGTGTGTGTGTGTGTGTGTGTGTGGTGGTGGTGGTGGTGGTTTGAATAAGAATGTCCCCAATAGGCTCATATGTTTGAATATTCAATCCTCAGTTGTTAGAACTGTTTGGGAAGGTTTAGGAAGTGTGGCCTTATTGGAGGAGGAGGCATGCCACTGGGGACAGGCTTTGAGGTTTCAAAAGACTCATGCCATGAAGCCTCCCAATGTGCTCTCTGCTTCCTGTTTGTGGATCCAGGTGTGAGCTCTCAGCTACTTCTCCAGTGCCAGGCCTGCCTGTCTGTTGCCATACTCCCCACCTTGGTGCTCATGGGCTCTAACCATCTCAAACCGTAAATCTCAAGTAAACTCTTCTTTAGGTTGCCTTGCTATAGAAAAAAATAGAGCGAGTGTGTGTGTGTGAGAGAGTCTCAGTGCCATGAAAGTGTGTGTGTGTGGGGGGGTGTTACTGGGGAAGCAAATCCATGGCCTTCCATAGCCTAAGTAAGTGCTCTACCATTGAGCAACATGTCCAGCTCCTCTTTAGATGTTAGAAGAAACCAAACTGCCAATCTAACAGCTCAGGTTCTACAACTACCAGGACATCTATAGCATCAATTATCTTCTACATCAAGAGGGCCAGGTTAGCCTAAAGCACACACTCTGTCAGTCAGCCTACCACCCTAGATCCCACACTGACTTCCAAATGTCTTGGTGAATGGTACCTCCCATGTGGCATGGCAGAGGTAGCTTGACAGTGTTTAGTCATTTGCTTCCCAAGAGAAGCCTTGGTCTGTAGCCTTTGCCAATTCCCATGGTGTAAACCACCCATAGTCGGTTTTAAGCTATTGGTCTGGCATCCCTGGATGAGGCAGGGAAGAGGGAAGTAGCTGCATCCCCACCACACCGATATGGCATGGGTCAGCATAAAATCACCTCAAGTGCACAGAAAGGAGTCAAATAATTCAGAAGTGATGAGCTTTCCGCATTGGCTGTTTTGGTTTTTAATATAAGTACTTCATGTGGTGGTTTGAATGAAAATGATTTCCATAGGCTCATATATTTGAATGTTTGGTGGTTTCCAATTGGTGAAACTGTTTAGAAGGATTAGAAGGTATGGTTCATTGGAACAGGAGTGTCACTAGGGCTGGGCTTTGAACTTTCAAAAGCCCATGCCATTCCCAGTTAGCTAGCCCCCAGCCCCCGCCTCATGCCTGTAGGTCAGGATATAAATGCTCATCTACTGGACCGGCCAGCCCGCTGCCATGCTCACTGCCATGATGATCATAGATTCTAACCCTCTAGAACCATGAGCTCCAATAGATTCTTTTATAATTTGCTTTGGTTATATATATCTTCAAAGCAATAGAAAAGTAAGACTCTTCACTGGAGGTTTTTACCACTTAATAATGCTGTGTTTGACAACAGGCTCACAAAAATTTCTGAAAGTTTGGTGATCAGCTCTTGCATTCTGATACTCTACCATCCAGCACACTGTGATGGTAATGGGGGAACAGGGTCCTAGAACTACATTTCCCAGAAACCTCCTCTCACAGGCCTGCCCTCTGTTGTTACCGTGGAGACAACTAACAGATAGTAAGACTGTTCTTGGAGGGTAAGGAGGGAAGCTGGGAACTGGGGGCTAGCTGGATCTGTTTGAGATAGGGAGGAGGAGGAACCTGGGGAGCAGAGTACTTCCTCCTGGGATTGTCTAGCCCTAGCCTGTCTGATGAAAGCTTGGGGAGGGCTGTTTTGTTGGGAGGAGAAGGTTACTGCTGGGAAGAGGCCCCTGGAGGACACTATGGATCAGTCAGTAGCTGAGGAGGTAGCCTGAGTGGGGAGTAGAGTTGCAGGTCTAGACCTGGACCCACTCTTGATGACCCACTCTGTAACCTTGAGCCCCACCCAGCTGGAACTGGTCTGCCCACTGACACCTTGACCTTTCTGTCACATTTCTTTCCTTGCTCCCCATTCCCCACTCTCCTTCATGGGTTTCAGAGCCAGAAATACATGGGTTCCAGTCAAAGATCTGTTCTCCACTAGCTGTAACTTGGATTATTCTCTTAGGCTCTCTAGTCCTTGGTCTTCTCGCCTGTACAGTGGGTCTCATAGGACTAACTACATCAGAGTCTCTTAAGGATGACAGATATAATTTTTGTATAGCCCTAAGGATTGCCAGACAGTCTAGTGAGCTGTGAATGCCTTAGGAAGGCATCACCCCCTCCCTGGTTGTCTCCCCTGCTCCCAAGAGGCAGGAAAAGGGCTTTAAAAACCACACCATGCTACTGGGTTGGAGGTCTGTCCCCAGGGAACAGGAGTCCTGAATGGGCCTGCAGAACTCAAGGCCTCAGCTAGGACTCAAGCAGACTAACATCTAGCCATAGGCAATCAACCCTTCCAGAGCATAGAGCATCAGAATTGAACCAGCAGTACCTACTCCCCTTCCACATTGTAGAAGGAGAAATGGGAGCCAGAAAGATGTGGAGGGTGACCCGTGAGCCCCAGGAGGAACTGCTAGCTGAGCCAAAAAGAATAGCAGAAACCCCCTACCTGACCCTGAGGCCTGGCAGCCCAGACTTTCTCTGCAAGAGTCTGGGGCAGCTGAGTTGGGGTGCAGTGGTGAGTCAGGGCCTTCACTCCACTGCACCCCTCCTTACTTTGCAGTGGTGGAGATGAGACTCAGGGGCTCATGCACACTGGGGAAGCACACCACCATTCAACCACATCCCAGCCGCCCACCCTGACCCTGCCTGTCCTGAATCCTCTTGATTGCTCCTTAGCCTGATTCCTTTCTTGGAGCTGAGGATAAGTCTGGATCCCTGGTCTTATCTCTCTCATCCTCACTATTGTCCTGACCGCACCACTTCCAGGGGGTTGGGGGGGGAGGTTTCTGTGCTACTGAGAGTAAAGCTGAAAGGTAAGTAGAGGAAAGGCCTGAGCTGCAAGGCAGAGGACAGACAGGTGTTTTGGTGGCATGAAACAGGGACCAAGCAGAGGTTTTCACATGTGCTGGAAGTCTGGGCGTGGCGCTAGGTACCCTTGGGAAGTTGACTCTCTCATTCTCCCCTTGCCTTAGCAGGCATCCCTGATACTCCCAGGTGGCCCTTACTAATGGCTTCCCCACCACCTCCCCACCTCCCCACCTACCCCTTGGTGTGAATGTCCCAAGCATAAAGTGGACATAGAAGCGAAGTTATGTGCTTGCTGCCCTCTGCCCTCTAATGTTGTCTTCTCACATTTCACTCACCAGAACTGGGCCAAGTTCCCTCCAAGAACTCATTGCCAGAGAGTTCAGGAAGCAGAACACTTCGAACCTGGTACATTGCTGCCCCAATTCAAACCTGGGGTTCTGTGGTGTGGGAAGGGGGCAGATCTTTGGGTTGGTGACAGTGGACCTTAGTGAGGCCTTGCTCTGTGGCTGCACTTATACCATTTCTGTGTGTGTCATAGGATGATGACAGTCCTCTGAGCTGTGCCCCCCACCCCTGCCACACACACATACACACGCACACGCACACGCATGCGTGCCTTAGTGGTAACTCTGCCTTTTAAAAAGTTAGTCTTAAATTGTGTGGGTGTCGTGTGTGTGTGTGTGTGTGTGTGTGTGTGTGTGTGTGTGTGTGTGTCGTGTGTTTAGCCTGCACGTGTACATGCTTGCAATGCCCATGGAAGCCAGAAGAAGGCATCAGGTCTCCTGGGACTGGAGTTACAGATGGTTGTGAGCTGTCATGTGTGTTCTAGGAGCCAAACCCAGGTCCACTGGGAGAGCAATAAGTGTTCATACCCACTGAGCCATCTCTCCAGTCCTGAAACTGCCTTTGCAAGTTGTGTCTCAGTTTCCAGTTTAGCGAGATGGGATTTCATTGACCTGCTATTTTGTGGATCTTATTCTGAATATCTTCTTTGATCCAGGTGACTTATTGAACTTCATCAATATACCTGAATAGGAAACTATATATTCAGCAATCGCTGCAGCATTAGTGTCATTTGTCAGAAAGAGAAGGTGGCTGCCAAATCCACATTAATAACTTTGGGTTACCTGACACCAACTTAGTCTGATTTTTTTGAGAAGGGGCTTGGCTATGTAGCCTAGGCTAGCCTGGTATTTAAAAAAGCAAGCAAACAACAAAAACAAAAAACCCTGCTTCATTTTCTCAAGTGCTGTGATTACAGGCATGAATCACTGTGTCCCACTCTTCATCTTTGTTTTGAGGGAGGTATTAGAAGGTATTCAGGATGGGCTACCATCAAACCGAGACTTCCTCCCTGGTAGAAGAGATGCTTCCAACGGATGCTGTTCCTCTGTGAGGAAGAGCCCTTCCAGCCACTTGGCATGCACTGGTGGTCTCCATGACTGCTTTCTGGCTGACAGAGGCTACTTTAGGCACACCCGTTCTTCCCTGCAGAGACATTCATCTCTAGCTATCCAGAGATATAAGGATGGAGGTCCTGAAAGAGAAAGTAGAGGAGGAGGAGGCGGCTGAGCGGGAGGAAGCTGCTGAAAGAGCAGAACGGGCTGAAAAGATGGACAGAATGATGAAGCCAGCCGAAGTGAGCAAGGAGGAAACCATCCTGACACAGGATGAGCTTCTAGACTTGGAGAAGACGCTAATGACTATCGAGAGTCCCACACCAGTTGAGCATTCGTGAGTACTGGGGCTTCCCACCCAGCAGCCCTGGAATGGAGCAGGCTGAGGAAGAGCCATGGCAGAATGGTGGCACCCGGGCTGGGAGGGTGGGGTAAGGTTCAGTTTGAGGTTCTGCTTTCAGACCGCTCATCTTTCCCCCAGCCGTACGATCTGGGGAGGGGAGTCACCTGGGGTCTGCCTTCAACCTTTGGCAGCCTCCATGTAGTTTCAAGGATCAAATGAAGAAAAGGCAAAGTTAAAGACAGCCAGGGTGCTTTGAGGGGGCTTCCTGGGGTGCCAAACATGGCCTCACTCAGATTGTTGCCACCCCTGCCGGGACACAGGATCATAAGCAAGGCCCTCATTGATGTCACCAAGCTGCTGCCTTCCTACTGTACCAACTCACCCAAGGAAGAGCACCTGCTGCAGGTGGCAGACACCTTCTCTCGCCAGTACAGCCACCTGTGCCCAGACCGCGTGCCTCTCTTCTTGCACCCGCTAAATGAGTGTGACATGCCTGTAAGCCTGGGGCTTGGAAGGCAGGGCCAGAATAGGAGAGGAGGGTGGGGGGAAAGGCGCACCCAGTTCTCCTCTGTGTCTGGTCCAATCACAGCTTATGTTTTGGAGCCGGAAGCTCCGGTGAATCAGCTCTGGCTTGTGATGGGCTGGAGGAGTATATAGACTACTGCGGGGGAATGCTAGCCTGGCATCTGAATTCGAAGCTGGGGATGAGCCCAGGGCCTGACACATGGTAGGCTAGAGCCCAGCCACTGAGCTACATTCCCCAGCCTTCTTTTTAAGTCTTGAGTTAAGGTGGGCTGTTACTATGCAGCCCAGGCTTCGTCTAGCACAAGCTGTAACTACTAACATGCTGGGAGACCTCCCATGTCTGAATGGAACCATCCTGTGTTAGAGGACAGGTATTGGTGGGGGAAACTGAGGCCTGGAGAGGCTCAGGGAGGTGTCTGGGGCCATGTGGAGGGAAGCAAGAAACTAGTGCCAGGTTCTAGGGCCTGCTCTGCCCCACTTTGTCCTGTTGCTTTGCCCTTCTCTTGAAGGGCTGGCACCTGACACTGGAGACCACCCTAGTTACCAGCTGCCCCTGCTAAGAATCTCTGTAGACTCCGCAAGGGCCTCAAACCTGGTTAGACATCTGTGTCCTTTAGCCCTTTCTTACTGAGTGACCTTAGGCAATTCACTTGGCCTCTCAGAGCCTGGAAGGAAGGGCTTTTCCTGAGTCATTCCAGCCCAGATCCAGAATAAGCTAGTACTATCCCCATGGACTGATGTGAATGGGTCATTCACATTGCCATTGCCATCTCCACTGGCCAGTTCCAGACCTTCCCAGCAAGAGATTGCTCCATCTCCCTGAGGCCTCTTCAGAGGGTTCCCCTGAGAATTCAAGGAAGGAGGCTGGGCTAGCCAGGCACAGATGCTCACAGGCCCCTGCTACATATCCTCCCTGGCACAATCACTCCCTTGCAGAAGTTTGTGAGCACCACCCTGAGGCCAACCCTGATGCCCTACCCAGAACTCTACAACTGGGACACCTGTGCCCAGTTTGTGGCTGACTTCCTTACCATGGTTCCCCTGCTTGACCCCATCAAGCCGGTAAGTTCTACTCCTTGGTTGCATGGGATAAGCACAGCCAGCGTAAGGCAAGGGTGGGTTATAGAGGCTCAGCCAGGCTCCAGCCTTCTGAGACACCTGCTGGGGGAAAGAGACACAGAGAGATAACCACTGTCTCAAGGATACGCAGCAAGCCTGGTCTCTCGTCTGCTGGATTCTGCCTCAGTCTCCCTTTTTAATTTCAGGAGGTACAGCAAAGAGTTAGGAAATACCAAGCTGCCTGTAGCCTGCAGCCCCATCTTGGGGCTTCTGAAAGGTTCAGTCAGCTTTTCAGTGAGAACGGAAGGAGCCAAGAAAGAGGGGTGAAAAACTGAGCATTGCTAGAAAGGTGGAAAGGACGGAGGAGGGGAGAGCCTTGGAAGAGAGCCCAGCAGCCCCTTAACACGCCAGACACACGTGGGTTGCATGGGTCTGTTTGTGCCGTGCCCTTAAGAGGCTGCCAATGCAACAGGGACCCTACCCCTACTGGCGGGTGGTGAGTGAGTGGCAAGGCTTGAGGCAGGACTGATGGGTGTCCTGTGCTCAGCCCACGCACCTGTACTCCTCGACCACCGTGCTCAAATGCCAGAAGGGGAACTGCTTTGACTTCAGCAATCTGCTCTGCTCCATGCTCATCGGCTCCGGCTACGATGCGTATTGTGTCAATGGCTATGGCTCACTGGAACTGTGCCACATGGACCTGACGAGGGAAGTGTGTCCACTCACTGTGAAGCCCAAAGAGGTATGCTTGGCACATGGTAGCCCAGAGAACGCACGGTCCTGGGGCTGCCCATCCATCTTAGAAGATCAGGGCCCCGCCTTAGAGAAGCAGGGTCCACATGCAGGCTTGTCTTTATACTTACGAATTCCTGCCCCATCACCATGCATCCTCTCTTGCTCCAGACTTCCTATTTCAAACCTGTGGTATTTTCCTGTCCTTAGCACCATCCACAGCCCAGTTCCCAAAGCGGCTGTCCCTCTTGCCTTGCTCTGTCTCAGTGTAAGGTATTGTGCGTCCACTGGCAAATTTCATGACTCACATGGCTTCTACCTTATATCCAATTATCACAAACTTGTCCACTTCCCTTTGCATCTGATAAAAGACCATATGGTTGTTTTAACAGTGGGAAACAATGGCCAAGTGGGAGCTTGTTTCTCAGCCCTCCTCTCACTCGGCTAAAACACACATGCACTCAGGTTCATGTGTGCACGTGCACACACACACACACACACACACACACACACACACACACACACACACCCCTGTTGTGGTTCAAGGATGGAACCAACAACCTTGCCCATGCTAGGCTAACATGCTAGTCTGAGCTACATCCCCCGCCCATTTAGTGGGAAAAAGTTACCACTACCCCCAATGAGTGATGGTCAAGTTTTCTGTCTACCCATTAAGAATTTGATGATCACCGGTGTATCTGCAAACAAAAGAAGCACTTTTCAGATTTAAAAATGTTAAAGTTAGTAAATTTTAGTAAGGAGTTTGAATGTAGTTATGGTTTCGGGTAATGAAGGCATTTTGATGCATGTTTCATGTCAGAATCACACATGCAAAAACCAAAAACCTCTTTACACATGGAAAAACACCATGCTGTGCACAGAAAGAGCTTTCCACACCCTGGGTGGATTCCAGGGCTCTGTGACAAGAGTCAGGCCCCTCTTGCAGCTGAAGGAAGGTAAAGGGAAGGTGCCAGGCAGCCAGCTTGCTCAGGTTTGGATCCCCAAGCAAGGTGTCTTAGGGTTTCTCTTATTGTGAAGAGACACCATGACCATGGCAACTCTTTTTTTTTTTTTTTTTTTGGCTTTTTGAGACAGGATTTCTCTGTGTCACAGCCCTGGCTGTCCTGGACTCGATTTGTAGACCACACTGGCCTTGAACTCACAGAAATCCACCTGCCTCTGAGTTCCAAGTGCTGGGATTAAAGGGACCATGGCAACTCTTAATAAGGAAACATTTCATTGGGGCTGGCTTACAGTTTCAGAGATTTAGTCCATTATCGCCATGGCTGGAAGCATGGCAGCACACAGGCAGACATGGTATTGGAGATGAAGCTGATGGTTGTACATCCCAATCCGCAGGCAGCAGGAGGAGAGAGACACTGGGCCTGGCTTGAGCATTTGAAACCTCAAAGCCCACCCCCTAGTGACACACTTCCTCCAATAAGGTCACATCCACTCCAACAAGTCCACCCCTCCTACCCTATAAGCCTATGGGGTTCATTTTCAGTCAAACCACCACACAAGAGATGAGCAAATGCTCATATGTCTTTTCCTTCCATGGCCTCTGAGCTCACACCTCCTAGCCCTCTTGTTTCAGCCGCACTGCAAAGAACCAAACTGATACCAATAAGTACCAAAGGTGGAGAACTTTCTGGGTGATAAACAGGTTTAATGTGGACATAGGTTGACTCAGTGGCTACTCAGGGCAGCCCTGGGCAGCTGGTATTATCCTTCTCAATATACAGAAAGATAAAATGACATGCTCAAAAGGAAGATGTGATAACAGTTTTGGACTCACCAAAATGTGATAACGTGTTTTGGAGAATGGAAACCCAGGTCTGATCCCCAACACTGGAGACTGACTTTCTTTGACCGTCACAAGCCCACTTCTGTTGGCCCTGAAGAGTCCTTTCCTGGGAACGTGTATCATCATTTTGTACATATTTATATACACATGTGCACATACATACATGTAGAAACACCTGCAAGTTCTTCTCTGGCCTCCACATGCATGCATTGGCACCGGTACCTGTATACACACACACACACACACACACACACACACACACACA
>CAJQZJ010032284.1:6700184-6717984 GCA_907164525.1 Lophiomys imhausi
CCTCCCAAGTGCTGGGATTAAAGGCGTGCGCCACCACCGCCCGGCACTGTTTCATTTATTTCTATTCTGATCTTTTTTTTTTTTTTTGGTTTTTTGAAGCAGAGTTTCTCTGTATATCAGATCCCTTACTGTCCTGGATTCACTTTGTAGACCAGGCTGGCCTCAAACTCACAGAGATCCGCCTGCCTCTGCCTTCTGAGTGCTGGGATTAAAGGTGTGTGCCACCACACCTAGCCCTTATTATTTTCTAATACTTGTTTTAAATTTCATCAATTACTTTCTTAAGTGGAAACTTCAGTAAAGCCTCTGGGCTGTTTTGTTAGTAAAGACCTTCATTTCACTCCAGGGAGCTACTTTGCTGTAATCCCATGCATTTCAATAGCCTGTGGACTCACTCTCTTTCAGTTCAAATTTCTCTCTCATTTTCCTTTTCTTCACTCCTTTGATACGATCCATCAAAGTGCCATTGCAGAGTGTGGGGATTTGCCACCCTTTTCCTCTTTGGGGGACTCTACATTCTGATTTCTGCCCCTTAGAACTGTGGGTAAACTGAAAGCCGCTGCCGCTGCTCCCTCCTCCTCCTCTTCTAAGGCAGGCAGCCCAAGTGAGTCTTAAACTTACTGTATAATCGAGGATGACCTGGGACTGCAGAACTTCAGATTTCCTTGCCTCCAGTTCCCAAATATTGGGATTGCAGTCATGTGCCTCCATGCCTAGTTTACGTGGGTCTGAGGATGGATCCCTGGGCCTCATGGATGTTGGGCAAGCATTCTGCCAACCCGTGGTACATTTCCACCCCTCCCAGAAGCTCTTCTTAACTGCCTCAGACCTCTGCCTGGAGAAAATCACCCCCAAACCAGAAACACCTTTCAGGCTCCCTCCCCACCCAATGTAGATGGAACCTGGGCCTCACACGTGGCAGACAAGCCCTCTACTATTGAACTACTTCTCCAGCACAGCTTCTTAATTATTGTGGGGTTTTGGTGTTTGTCTTTGAAATAGCATCTTCCTTTATAGTCAAGGTTGGACTTGAACTCACAATCCTCCAGAAAAGTGTGGGGTTACAGGTCCACCACCATACCCAGCTCTCGTGGGTCTACTTGTGGGGGAGAAATCTTTAAACGTGGATTGACATAAGAGAAATGTGGGGGAGACTGCAGTCAGGGGACTGACATGTGGCTAACTCATCTGGTGGGGTCATTTTGCATGGGAAAGTAGCAATTCTGGGAGGGGAAGTGGTGTGCGCGAACTCTTCATAAAGTATCTGCTGTGTGCCAGGTCCTGTACCTGGTTTAGGAACACACAGAAAATGACACAGGCCAGATCTCCATCTTTAGGCACTTCCTGTCCAGTGGAAAGGAAAATCAACAAGCCAGTAGAATGGAACTGAGGCCTCAGACCTCCAAGTCCAGTGCTCTCTTGTTATTCTCAGTGCCCCCTATTCCTGACTGGATAGAACCCTGTTGCAATGTGCCTATCCAAGGGATGACATTGGCCCCTTGGGAGCCAGGCAGGGTGGACAGTCTTCCACTAGGTGGCCAGTAACTCTGTGTCTGTGAAAGGAAGAAAGTTGAATTCCTGGGATAGAGAAACACCTGTCTCAGCATCCTATGTAACTCATGGCCTAACTCCAGGGCCTTTCAGCCTTTGTGTCCCTCACAGAGAAACAATGCTCAGAAGGTGCTTGTTATAGGTCCTGGGCGTTTTACAAGTGTCAGCTCTGTTACCTGGTGTGACAGATAAAGAAACTGACACCCAGGCTAACGAGATTTACACCATGCTATGCAGACAATGTGGAGTCAAAACTGCCTTTCCCGGGGTCAGGCTCACAGTGTACAGATGCTTGGCACCCCAGAAGGATGATGGCTCTTCAGAGTTGGCTGTGTTCCTTCAGCCCCTTCTTTAGTGTGCAGGAGGCCCTCCTCCTGTCCTTTCAACTTCCACCACTGCTCCAGCGCACACCAACGCCATGGGAAGGTCATTTATGGCAGGCAGGAGTGAGGCCGGGGACCCAGTTCTGAGTCATAATGACATGGAAGAAGACACCATGACACTAACCTGTATGGGCACTGCTAACATAGCCATGAGACTTTGTTCCCTTGAAGAATCTTGAGTTTGTCCTGGGGCTTGGGGAAACAGGGCAGCATCCTTACAGAGACTACCTGAAACAAGTACCCTGGGAACATGGGATACAGCCAATGTCCACCCATTGGCTTCTTTCTCTTGGAACAGAACCTGGCATTGAAGCAATAAAGCATGTATATGTAGCTACTGCGAGCCACTTATAAAAGTGACAAGTTTTAGCAAAGACTAAATGATATGTGGCCATCTATGCCGGTGGACTCCTCCCCTTTACTCTTGATCCTCAGTCACTGCTGTATCCTGGACCTCTCCTCTCCTCCCTTCCTTCCCTCTGTTATGTCCACTTCTCCATCCCTACTACCAGACAGAGCACAATGCACGGAGCCCTCTCAGGACATGACAAGACAGTGAACACAGGACCAGGGCCACCGCCCAATGGCTGGGTGCCCAACCTCCTTTGAGCAGCTGTTCTTCAGGCTTCAATCTCCCTCTGGAACATGCCACCTAGGGAGATGATCCTGGAGCCCCGGGGCGGGGGTGGGGGAGCAGGTGGAGAGGACCCCACTTGGTGCCTGTAGTGCTTCAGGCTAGGCACCTAAAGAAACAAACATTCTTTGATTTGCAGTTCTGGAGACTGGTAATCCAGGACTGAGGTTCTGGCAGGGCTGGTTTCATCTGAGATCTCTTGTATCCTCCTGAGCCCTGAGTAGCAATTGGCTCCTGGCTCCTGGCTCCCCGACTAGCGGGAAACATAAACAAAAAGAAAAACCCAGGTTGCTCACTTTAAACCAGTTATTTCCTAATAGTTTGCCTGCTTTACATACTGTCCCCAGCAGAGGGCACCGATGAGTCTCTTCTGGACATAGTATAGGATTTCTTCCTTGGGAAATGGGATGGGAGTGGGGCCTCGGTTTCCTGTTGAAGTGAAGAACGTGGCTGGACTCTTAGAGACTGGTCGGAGCCGACATTCTACACAGCCCCTGATGGCCTCTGGGACTAGCCACTGCCTTGGGAGCAGGCACAGTCACGGGGTCCAGTGGGTACAACTCGGTTTGTTCCCTCTCTATCAGGACTTGGTCTTCGACTTGGGAGACCCTGTGAGATGGGAATACATGCTCTTGGGGACCGATAAGCCTCACCTGTCCTTGACTGAGGAGGAAGACGAAGGGCTGGATGATGATGATGATACTTTGCAAGATCTGGTGAGTTTGATGCATGAGGGTGGGTTAAGGGGCTTTACCCAGTATTGCATCAGGCAGCCTGACAGACATCCCTGAAAACATGTGCATAGATGGGGGAGTCCAGATGTAGCAACCATATATTCTCCAAACCAAGAGGAGTCTTGTAGAGCCCTCATTTTACAGTGGGGTAAACAGCGGTCCCAGCATGTCCAATGAGCAGTCCAGAACCTCCCAGTAGGTTAGGGGAGGGACAGTTCTTGAATTCAGTCTCTCCCATCCAGAGCCCAGTTCAAGAGTTTGGCCTGTTCCTTAGAGAGCACATCTCTTTGGAGTGGGAGTCCCATGGCTAGCCACTCTGCTTGCTCTTCCTTAGTCACTATTGCGATTATCTATCAAGCCAGGTCTTTCCTTCCTGTCCTATCAGATCTCCTAACGACCACTGGCCTGGGTATTCCCTCATCACCCTTCCTTCTGTCAACTAGCAACAAGATGTGTGTGTGTGTGTGTTGGGGGTGGGGAGGTGCTTCATGAGATCCTGTGTGAGAAGTCAGAGACTAGGAACCCCGGGGGCCCTTAGGCAAACTCCCCCTGCTTTGGGATCTTCCATTCCTCGCTTACATGTAAAATTAGGTGAGGGTCGCAGTCTGGGTTTGGTATCTGTAGCAACAGTAACAGGTCTATCAGTTGGCTAGCACTACAAACTGGGAGTCCCACACTGTTTGTTGGAGGCTAGAAATTCCGGATCAAGGTGCTGGCAGGGCTGGTGTCTTCTGAGATCCTCTGGGTTTATTGATGGCCACTAGTGCTGTATTTAATCTGGCTGTCTCTCTATGAATCTGTGTCCTAATTCCTTTTTCTCATAAGAACACTTAGCATGCTATACTAGGGACACCTAAAGACCCCATTTAGATTCCATTGCCTTATCTGTAAAGACCTTACTTCCAAATGCAACTGGATTCATTGGTACTGGGGGTGAGGGCTTTAGCATATGATTTTAGAGGGAGGTTGAGCAATGCCCATAGCAACAGGTAACACTGAGGGACAGGCTCTGTTTTCAGCGCAGAATCTGAGTTCACTCAATTAAATCTCTGCCACCTGGGAAGCCAAGGACAACTTGTATACTAGCAGGACAAAATGAGACACCAAAGGCCCCACCCAGTAAGTGAGAGAGCTGGGAGCTGAACCTGAACAGTCTGGCTGCATATCTGGATTCTTAGTGGTGACTATACAGCTCTTCCTGAGGATGACCGAGGTTACCCTGTTCTCCAACAGCTCATTTCTGAACATGGCACCCCTGCTGGCTGTGGGTATGGACCGACAGTGGGTAGAGCATGCAATCCAGAGTGGGGAACATCCTTTTTTTTATTTTTTTCCTTTATTTTTTATTTCTTCAAGTTACATCTCAATCGCAGTCCTCTCCCTACTCCCCTCTCCAGTCCCACTCTCCCACCCTCAACGCCCCATCTTCTTCCTTTTTTTTTTAAGTTTAAGGTATATCTTATTTCCCCCTACAGTTTCCCCTTTCAGTCCAACAAATGGCTCTTTCTCTTATAATAATAAATACAATACAAAACAACAGAGGTGATTAGGCCACAGTTATGAGGGTTATATGGCTTAGCATACATTCCCAATGTCCAATCCATATGTATTTGTCACCTGTCTTTAACATTCTACTATCTAACCATCTCCATGAGTTTAAAGTTCTATATCTAACTCAACATTCATACTAACTTGCAACACAATTCTAAAAGCATCTTCTTAGATCTATAACACTCTCTTGACTCCTAAACAACTCAAAATTTAATTATGAGGCTCTAGCTATCTGTTCTTCAACCTCCTCAGAGACCTGAGAGGGATAAATATATCTGATTTTATAGGAAGTACAGGGCCTGCAACTTCCAAAACTAAGAAATGACGTACCAGTGGCTGCCTGGACAGTTCCCATTTTCTCTCCATACATTACAGCATCGATCTTCAGTCGTTTGGCCCCGTTTCTCTGACAGACATTGATTTTAGAGCAGGAATTATGAAGGACTTACCTACCCTGTCTTGGCAGAGATAGGCTGCCGACTGACCTGCTTCCAGGTTTTGTCCTTTTTGGACAGCGTTGTGTCTACAGTTGGAGCAAGGGGCTTTTCCTACCAAGAGATAGGCTTGCGACTAATTCAGTCATCTCCCACTGGAGATTCTTCGATGCTCATCTTCTACTTGGAGGAGAATAGGGGGTGCTGTCAGGAGTTGATATGTCTTGATATAAAAAAATCTAAAGGTACGAAAACAGCTTTGAATGCCATATTCTGCAGATCTCTTGAGGTTTTTGAAGAGGCCCTATCTATCTCTTATATTAGGGTAAGCAGATGTTGCTTGTCTCTTAGCAGCTTTATTTCTGATTAGCTTAGAAAATAACTATAATAGGCTGTCATAGTACCTAACAGAATGACCGGCTTGCATAACTATTAGTTTGCATTTCTTAATTATCCTAAACAGTTTATGACAATTAGTAGTAAAAGGCCGAAACATCACATTTCATTTTTTTTCTTTACCTCCTCACCCTTCCATCCCATTTCTCTGGGGTGGGGTGTCCTTATATAACAGTCCCTCATCTCAGTTGAGAGGTCGTATGAGGGCCAAGAGCCTCCTCATTCATTGGGGGTCTACGAGGCAGTACCACCAGTGAAAAGTGTCTCATTGCCCGGGAGAGAGAACTAAAAAACAAACAAACAAATAAGCAGACAAATAGATAGAAGAGACTAAGAAAAAGAAAAAAATATAAAAATATATAAAAAATAAATAAATAAAAATAAAAAATAAAAAGTCTATGTCCAAGTTCCCTTTGGTGTGTTAGTTGTAGTATCGATACCTTCTACTATATAGCTAAAATCCTACTATAAGTGAATAGATGCCATATGCGTCCTTCTTAGTCTGGGTTAGCTCACTCAGGATGAGCTTTTCTAGTTCCATCCATTTGGCTGCAAATTGCATAATTTCATTGTTCCTGATAGCTGAATAATATTCCATTGTGTAGATGTACCACAGTTTTTTAACTCATTCTTCGGTTGAGGGACATCTGGGTTGTTTCCAGTTTCTAGCTACTACAAATAAGGCTGCTGTAAACATAGATGAGGAAACTTCCTTATGATTCCGTGAAGAGGCATTTGGGTGTTTACCCAGAAGTGGTATGGCTGGGTCCTGAGGCAAAGCTATTCCAAGTTTTCTAAGATATCGCCAGACTGACCTCCATAGTGGTTGCACAAGCCTGCACTCCCACCAGCAATGGAGGAGGGTTCTCCTTTCTCCACACCCTCGCCAGCATGTGCTGTCATTTGAGCTTTTGATCTTAGCCATTCTGACAGGTGTGAGATGGAATCTCAGAGTCATCTTGAGTTGCATTTCTCTGATGATTAAGGATGTTGAGCATTTCTTCAAGTGTCTCTCAGCCATTAGGGATTCCTCCTTTGTGAATTCTCTATTTAGCTCTATCCCCCATTTTTTGATTGGATTATTTGGTTTCTTGGCATTTAATTTCTTGAGTTCTTTGTAGATTTTGGATATTAGCCCTCTGTCAGATGTGGGGTTGGTGAAGATTTTCTCCCAGTCTGTAGGCTGTCGTTTTGTTCGAATGACAGTGTCTTTTGCCTTACAGAAGCTTTTCAGTTTCATGAGGTGTGGGGAACATCCTTAAGCCTAGGCTATGTCACATCCCTAGAATGAAAATCCTTGTTCCCCAGCATGGACAGATGATACACCCTGAGAGTCAGTGCTCAGCTGTGGGACCAGCCGTGAGATTCTCGGGCTGTCTCAAGAAAGTTCAGCCAGTGGTCCCTGCTGAATGATCTCCTTGTGTGTTCCCAAAAGAAGTCACAATTAGATGAGCAAGTGTCCAAGATCTGAGCATTGTTTGTGGTAGGACGTGTACACACAGAAAATCTTGAGCCTGGCTTGAGGATCATTTGTATAGACCAGGCCTTATTTCACAGACGGATGAAGGAAGGACACCTATGCAGAGCCCATTCACGGCATCTTTTAGTTTTCTCAAGAGGTCCAATTAACAGCTAAGGATACCTAGACTTAGAGTGGATGAAGAACTTACCCAGCCCTCCTTACCAGTTAAGGGTAAGGCTCCCTCTGACTCAGGATTCCCCTCTTTGAGTAGCCATTATGGCTGCAGGTGTTTTGTCTGGAAGGGTTGGGGTATGAGAGCAGGTCTCTTAGAGTAGGCAAGTAGGATATGGGGGTCTGCCCAAGCTGCCTCCTCTTCTTCCCTATCCTGGACCATCTCCTGACTTTGGGCTCTTCTGGGGATACTGGTAACACCCTTAGCAAGTCTGGGTCTGGGGTAGGGGACAGAGCCCTGCCAAGGCCTCTGCTCTGAGGCCCAGGCCAGCAACCACTTCCTCCTCTCCTCACAGGGCAAGGAGGAAGAGGATAAGAGCTTTGACATGCCGCCTTCGTGGGCCGCCCAGATTGAGATCACCCCAGAAGGTCTCTGTCATCCACTAGTTCTCAGCCCACAGGGAGTTCTGTGGCCACAGTTCAGCCCAGAGGCCAGAGCGACTTCCTGGGCCCTTCTTTCCACCCCTCTCAATACCCTGCCAGCTCTGTGCCCAGGGCCTGACACCACTGGGCACACAATTGGACTGTAAACATCATGACCACCAAGGTCATGGCCTCTTTCCTTCCCTCAGATCTGTACAGAGGAAGCCATAGGCAGTACATTGTAGTAGAAAGGATAAGGGGGTCAGGTCCCAGGAGAATGAGTTACCTTTTGCCCCATGTCTACATATGCCTACCTGGAAATGCCTAGACCCGGAAAAAGGGTACAGACTGTTCCAGCAGGTGGCAAATTTCTAGAGAAGTGGCCATGAAACCTGGAGAGGGAGCACCCATCAAATCCTAGATGAGGAGGAGGTAAAATGGGTCTCAAGAAGGAGGGGCCACTGGGGGTGGGTTTTGAAGGATTAGAAGTTATCCTAGCACGGTGTTCTCACTGGCAATGGCCTGGCAGGGGTGAGAGATGGCTGGATCACAGATATGATACTTAGATGGCTCTGGGATTCTGGCTGGCCCAAGAATACCTTGGGCAGAGTTGAAGCCAGCACTGGTGACTATTTTCTTCCTCCCTGGAGCTGGTTCTGGGCCTGAAGGGACTTTATAGGCAATACAGAGAATGAATAAGTATCCAGGAAGGGTGGGAGGAGAGACCAGCCCCCTCTGCATCCACAGAGTTTGAGACCCGTTGCCCCAATGGGAAGAAAGTGATACAGTACAAAAGGGCACAGCTGGAGAGGTGGACACCATACCTCAACAACAATGGCCTTGTGAGCCGCCTCACCATCTACGAGGACCTACAGTGTAAGACACCTTGTGGGCTGGGATGGGGGAACAACCAAATGTGACTCTGGGCACACCATTTCTACTTTCTTGCTGTCTATGTGGCAGAGGCCAGAGGAGCTGGTCTGCCTGCAGCAGCCATCTTTGGGTCCCCACAGGTACAAAGGTTCTGGAGGTAAAGGAGTGGTACCAGAACCGGGAGGACATGCTGGAGCTGAAGCACATAAACAAGATCACAGGCCTGCAAGTGGACTACTTCAAGCCGGGCCATCCCCAGGCTCTGCGTGGTGTGTGGATCCCATTGTTGGGAAAACCAAGAGCCCTGGGGGAGAGGGGTTTACATGTAATGACATGTACATGTCATTTACATGCAATCACATTGATGGGAAGAACCAGTCCCAGGTATCAATGAGATTCTTGGGTGGAAAGCATGGACATTGCCTCTGTAAGATAAGGAGGTATGCGGACAGCCAAGGAAGCTCAGAAAAGGAAGACATCGTGGCCAATGGCTCTCTAGGAAAGCCAAAGCCAGGCCCACATGCTGTTCTGTGGTGAGATCAGGCCGGACTCTCCACCAAGAGGGCACATACACGGCATGGGTCACATGTAAAGGAAGGGTCTAAGAATGTTGGGCAATAAAGCCAACCAACATCACCACCAAGGGCAAATGCAGGAGCAGAGCTATACGGTCCATTGTAAAGCTATGGCTCAGTTCATGTGGTTGGGAAGAGAGGAAAGAAAGAGCATGCCTTCTGCGATCCACACCCTACCCTAGATGTCAGTAGAGAAAATCTGGAGCCAACAAACACATGGAAACACATCAGCCACATTTGGGAGCTGAAATTTTCAAGATTAACCAACAAGGGACCATGCCACAACCTGTGTGTGGGCAAACGGTCCTAACCTGATGTGTGAGCTCGGGGTTGAAAGCAGCAGAAAGTTGTTCCCTATTGATATCAGCAGGTCTCTCTCTTCTTAGGAATAATTGAGCTAAATGTGTTAATAACAGGGAGATGTATGTGGCTCAGTGTAGAACACCTGCTTAGTTATGCCTGAGGCCCCGTGTTCCATCTCTAACAGCAACAATGATGGCCTTAAAATGTGAGCCCAGTTTGACCCGGTATCTCCTCTGCTGAGAATTTATTCTTAGCAAATGTATGCTATAGTTCTTCTTCACGGTGCTGTTTATAAAAACAAAGAATTAGACACAACCGAAATACCCAGAAAGTGTGGATTGGGTACCTGACTAATGCCCATGTGTACAGGAGAGCTGCCCTCTCCCTGGGCCTAGGATTGGGTAACAGAGCCAGCTGCCACAGCTCCTGGTGCTCACCCGGCCCCTTCCCTGTCCTCCTTTGCCCCCTGCCACCCACCTTAGCTCACTCATACAAGTCTATGCTGCCTGAGATGGACCGTGTCATGGAGTTCTATGAAAAGATCCGTGTGGACGGCCTGATAAAACGCGAGGAGACACCCTTGACAATGACGGAGTACTATCAAGGGCGCGAAGACTTCCTTTGCTATCGCCACATCAATTTTGGACCCAGAACCAAGAAGCTCACGCAGAACAGCGCAGAGTCCAACCCGAGGCCCATGGTGGTGAGAGTGCATTTGGGCTGGGGGCTGGCTGCCCACGTACCTGCCCTGGCAGATAGAAAGGGATGGCAGGACAGGCAATTCCTGATTCTGGGATGGTGTTAAGGCCTGTGATATTCTCAGGGCTCTAAATGCGAAAGGAGCACTTTAATAAATGTGGGTAACTGGGCTTGCTAGGGCTAAGCTGTGTCCCCAGCCACTAGACAAAGAAGCTCTGCTTCCTCACTGTGATGAACAAATTACACACTTATGACCAGACATCTGGAAATATGGGAAGTTAGAGAAATGGAAAAATGTCTCAGAATGACCTCTCTCCAGTATTACTGTGGTCTAGTAGGTTTGTCCTTGGCTGGACAATGGATCCCAGCATTTGAGAGGTGGTGGCTGAGGGATGAAAAGCTTGAGGCAAGGCTGGACGTGGTGGCACACACCTTTAATCCCAGCGCTTGGGAGGCTGGGGACATAGCTTAGCCTCTGAGTTCGAGGCCAGCCTGGTCTACAAAGCAAGTTCCAGGACAGCCAGGGTTACACAGAGAGTCTTCCCCCCACCCCAAAAAGTAAAAAAAAAAAAAAAAAAAACATAAAAAAAAAGTTCAAGGCAAGGCAACCCTCAGTTACATAGTGAGTTCAAGTCTGGTGTGAGCCACATGAAATCCTGTTTCAATGAACCGAGGAGATACACTCAGTAAAGAAGACCCCAGTTCGATCCCCAGCACTCAGGAAAACATACAAGCACAGTGGCAAGCATCAGCAATGTCACCACCAGTCAGTCAAGCCCAACCAGTGAGCTCCAGGGTCAAGTGAGTCCAGGGTTTGACATGGAAGCCCAAGAAACAAGCTGGAGGGCAACTGAGAAAGACAGTGTCAATCTCTGGCCACCACACAAATGCGTGTATGCACACCAAGGCGCGCACACACAATTTGATCTTCAGAGTGTTTTTAATTTTATTGAGATCTGGGGTGAGGGTGAGAACCTCTTGGTTTTCCCCACTTTATATCAAATGGAGCTTTGTTTTCCTCTAAGATGTTACAAAGTTCTTGACCACTGAGCTTCCTGGCCACACACCAAAGGTGCTCTTTTCCATAGCAAGGGTTATCTGGTAATGGGTTAGGCTTTCTGGGGAAGTGGTGAATTCCCCATCTCTAGGCGCAGGCAAGCAGAGTCCTGTGGAGAAAACTGGAGAGAGATCCAATACCATGTGAGGCTGGGCCCTGGAAACCCACGGCGGGGAGGGGGTGTCACAGAATCCAGACCCTGACTAGAAGGGACTGCTGAGGGCCCTTTGCTCTTGCCCACGGAGCATGCACAGAAATTCCCCTCCCTCCTCGGTATATTCTCGACACACAGAAAATCACGGAGCGGTTCTTGCGCAATTCAGCGAAGTCCGCGGATGAGGACGTTGCTGAGCGTGTGTTTCTGATGTCGGAGGAGCGCATCCAGCTTCGCTACCACTGCCGGGACGACTACATCACTGCGTCCAAGCGTGAGTTCCTGAGGCGCACGGAGGTCGACAGCAAAGGCAACAAGATCATCATGACGCCCGACATGTGCATCAGCTTCGAGGTGGGTTGGTGACTGCCTGGTACAGGGGAAGGTGGGGGCACACTCTGGAAACCATGCATCCAGCTACTTTTGGCAACTGGAGAAACCCCAGGTGGATTCCTGTTAAGGCTCTGCTGGGAAACCCATCTCTGTCCCTGGTAACCCGCAGAGCTCCCTTGCAGCTCCTCTGAAAATCATCCCATTTCCTCCAAAATGAGAATCCAGCAGGCTGAGACTTCTTCATGGTCGCTGCCTGCACCTCTGAGGAACCTAGACCCCAGACCTCCAGGGACCCATCCTGGAGGTGGCATGGTACTCTTATGTCCTAGAATCTTGAGTGGTCTTACCTCCCTATTCTAATTAGCACAACCGTAAGCCCCTCTGCATTCTTTGGTTTCCTCTTTTGTTACTGCATTTTTTTTTAAGAGATGCTGGGGTCCGGAGGTTAAGTGCCATGCTTGAGGTCACACAGAAAAAGGCAGTAGATTTAAACCAAGTGGTCCCCAGACCTGAGCAAACGCAGCCTCTCTGTCACTGTGCTGGTTCTGCCCCCCAGGTGGAGCCAATGGAGCACACCAAGAAACTTCTCTACCAGTATGAGACTATGATTCACCTGAAGAGTGAAGAAAAGCTGTCCCGACACCAGGCCTGGGAGTCAGAGCTGGAGGTAAGGTTCCTACCAGAGGGAGGATGTGGCAAGGAGAGGGGGTCTTAAATGTGCATACTCTCCATTGTGTGCAATCAAGGTGCTGGAGATCTTGAAGCTCCGGGAAGAGGAGGACGAGGCACATACGCTGACCATCTCCATCTACGACACCAAACGCAACGAGAAGAGCAAAGAGTATCGGGAGGCCATGGTGAGCCTCCCTGCCTTTCCCAGGTCTCCTTCCCTTGGAGTCCCGCCTCAAGGGTAGGGAGAACATGGGAACCCTCTGTAAGGGATGATGTCTCTGTTGAAGTATTCTCGTTGACTATCACCCACCAAACCGATTGCATTGATGGGTCACCCCAAAGAACATTCAAGATCCAGGCTAGGTGTGCTTTATCCAGGACTGTGGCCAAGTGAAAGCATACCTTTAGTAGGAAAGAATGAAAGCCACACGCCCACCTCTATCAGGGCTTCTACCGAGGCTGTTACCTGAGCTAGGAGTCCAGCCAACTGACTCAGGGACAAGTTGAGCACCTGAGTCAGCAATGTAGGGCTTTGGCTCTACCCCGTCCCCCAGGGTTCCCAGTCTGGGTTCCCTGGCTCGCAGTGCAGATCTGGAAAGTGGTTTGGAGTTGCCCTGCCAAGGATGGGCTTTGGATTCATAGGGAAGGGCAACAGCCCCGTCTCTAGTTTCTCTGGCTCCCGTGTGCCCCATGTAAGGCAGTGTGGGCAAAAGAGAAAAATGCTGGGTGCTCAGTGCCTTTGCTAACCCACCACTGTTCAGTGTGAATACCCGCTGTGGACTTCCAGGCTTGGGCTACGTGCTTTCCAGACCTGAGCTGGCCTGTTTTCAGAGGAGGAAACTGATACGCAAACACAGATAAATTCCTGTCAGAAACAGGAATTACATACACTTCACCCTTAAACGTGGCCCAAGATGGGGTTTGAGAGATGGCTCAGCAGTTAAGAGCACTGGCTCCTCTTCCAAAAGACCCAGGTTCAAATCCCAGCACCCACATGGCAGTTCACAGCTATCTGTAATTGCCGGACACGGTGGTGCACACCTTTAATCCCAGCGCTTGGGAGGCAGAGGCAGGCAGATCTATGTGAGTTCGAGGTCAGCCTGGTCTACAAAGTGAGCCCAGAACAGCCAGAGATACACAGAGAAACCCTGTCTCAAACAAACAAACATGGGTCAAGAGGCAATCCTATCTCATGGGAACTATGCTGGGACCTAGATTCCCGGTCTAGCTTTGTGCTATTGTTTTGTGCTATTGCACCATGGGGCCAGCTGCTCGGGAGGCCTCCTGGATGTCCTGCTCTTTCATCTGGTTCCCTGGCCCACAGGAGCGTTCCTTGCATGAGGAACACCTGCAGCAAGTGGAGGCCCAGCTGGACTACCTGGCCCCATTCCTGGCACAGCTCCCTCCAGGCGAGAAGCTAACACGCTGGCAGGCAGTACGCCTCAAGGATGAGTGTCTCAACGACTTCAAGCAGCGCCTCATTGACAAGGCTAACCTCATCCAGGCGCGCTTTGAGAAGGTGTGGCCGGGACCCAGGCAGGGGAGGTGACCTCACCATCCTCAGCCAGAAAATGGGTCCTGAAGTCTCTGCTCAGGGCCTCCTCGCAGATCTGTGAGAGACAGATGGTTGGGATGAGTGTGTCTGTAACTGGGGCTTCCAAATACCTGATTTCTTCTCCCTCTTCGCTGTTGGATGAGTGGATGGATGGTGGGTGGGTGCAATGGATATGGGTGGGGATTAGGGGATGAATATGGATGGATGGATGAGTGGATGAATAGGTAAGGGAGTGGGCAGATGGGTAGATAGATGACCAGACAGAGGGGTAGAGGAATGGATGAGTGGGCTTGTGTATAGATGGACTGATGGATGCCGCATTATTACAGCTCCTAGTCTTTGGACCATTTCTGACATAGATGAGGAGCATACCATGTGGTCCCCATGCATCATCTTGGTCTTCACAGAGTGCGTAGAGCAGAGCTGGGTGGAATGGGGCACAATAACCCTTAGTTCTGGAGATGAGCCACTGGGGGCTCTGAGCACATCAGCAACTTGTCTCAGTCATGTAGCTATTTTGTGTGTATGGGTGTTTTGCCTGCCCATGTGTATGTTACACCACATATGTGCATGCCTAGTGCCCTCAGAGGCCACAAAAGGTCATCAGATCCCTTGGGACTGGAGTTGCAGATGATTATGAGCCTCCACATGAGTTTTGGGAATCAAACCCCAGTCCTCTGGAGAGCAGCCAGTGCCCTGCTTTGTTTTTTTGAGACACAGTCCCACCCTATAGCCCTGGCTGGCCTGGAAATTGCTATGTAGACCAGACTGGCCTTAAACTCACAAAGATCCGTCTGCCTCTGCCTAATGAGATCTGGGATTAAATGTGTGCGCCACCACGCCCAACTGTTTTGATTTTGTATATGAAGTGCTAGGGGTGGAGCCCAGGGACGAGCACTAAATCACACCCCTCGCCCTGACTATTTGGCCCTATTTTGATTTCATGCACATGCTGTCCTTCAAATCATGACTCCAGCAGTTCCCACCCAACATATTTTGTGATCCTCTAACTCTGTCCCTTTCCTTGGGAGGTGGGGATGGAGGTGTAATCCTCTTGGGGCTGCCTGGCCATCTATAGGCCTGCAGCCTGACTGCAGATCAGTTCACACATTCCCCATGCTCATCTCCATGCCCCTTCAGGAGACCCAGGAGCTGCAGAAAAAGCAGCAATGGTACCAGGAGAACCAGGTAACCTTGACACCCGAGGACGAAGACTTGTATCTGAGCTACTGCTCTCAGGCCATGTTCCGCATCCGCATCTTGGAACAGCGGCTCAATCGGTAAGGGGCAGAGCCAGGAGGACTCCCGGGAGCACTCTGATAGCTTGGATATCCCTCACCTTCTCTTTCCTCACTCTGCTCAGGCACAAAGAGCTGGCTCCACTGAAGTACCTGGTGCTGGAGGAAAAGCTCTACAAGGACCCACGACTGGTAGACTTTGTGAAAGTCTTTGTTTGATGGCCCATAATGGGACAATGGCAGACGCTGCCGGAGAATGGAGTCCCTCCCTTCTCCCTAGCCACTGTGACCCAATACCAGCCACACTGTCACACTACCTCCCCGCCCTTCAAAATCTCCCTCAAATAAACATACTTTCTATTTTCCATTTATACTTTGGTCCCCACCACCCTAAGTCTTTTCTCTGTTATCTCTGCTGGAATACCAAATGTTCACCTCTCCAGATGGTCCCACAGCTACCTGCCAACATCTGGTTAGAGCATCACTGTGTTGATGGTGGGCCAGCTCATAAAGTCAGAATGGCCTGGCTAAGGAGCACACCCCAGGACTGGGAGGCTTGATGTTAGAGGACAAGGGACTGAATCCAAGTTCCTCTTCCCTTTACCACCTGTGAAATAAGGATGGCATTGTTTCCTGAAATAAGTCTTAAAAAGCAGAGAAAGTTGGGCATGGTAGTGCATGCCTGTAATCCCAGCAGGACGTGGAGGCAGAAGGATCTGAGTTCAAAATCTGCCTCAGCTAACAGATGGGATTTGAGGACAGCCTGGGCTACATAAGTGACTGTCTTTAAAAAAAAAAAAGTAAGCCGGGCGGTGGTGGCGCACGCCTTTAATCCCAGCACTTGGGAGGCAGAGGCAGGCGGATCTTTGCGAGTTCGAGGCCAGCCTGGTCTACAAAGCGAGTCCAGGACAGCCAGAGCTGTTAAACAGAGAAACCCTGTCTCGAAAAACCATAAAAAAAAAAAAAAAAAAAAAGTAGAGAAAACCTTGTCTGTAATCTCACGGGCATGACACAGCTCTTGCAAAAGATCTCACAGCAGCTGTGGTTGCCTGTGCAAGCCTGGGCCAGTGACAGGCAATCATGGATCACGGAGGGACTCATGGGAGCCCTGTCTCTCCTTGTTGAACTCCTGGCTACTGATGAATTATGGTGGAAGGACACTCATTGTCTTTGCTCAAAGGTGAGCCCACCACCAGGCTTCAGGGCATAGTTCCAAACCCATGGTTAAAACCAGGGGGCTCATGCCACTCGTGGTGGCACATGCCTTTCTTTAATCCCAGCTCTTGATCTCTGTCAGCTCAAGGCCAGCCTTATCTAGAAAGTGAGATCCCAATAGAGAGAGGGGGGAGGAGAGATATATGGGACAGAAATAGGATGAACCTGAAAAAGCCAATTTGCCAAGAATGTTGGATCTTGCCTGACTCCTCATTAAGATATCCCACCTAATGTGTGTGTGTGTGTGTGTGTGTGTGTGTGTGTGTATGTGTGTGTAGAAGTCCTACATTATCACTATGCATTCTGCTCTGTCGTTCTTCACCTTATTCCCTTGAGTCAGGGTCTCTCTCTGACTCCTGGGTTAGGATGACAACCAAGAACCCCTAGCAATCCTCTTGTCTCTACTCCCCACAGTGCTGGGGCTACAGCCATTTGTGCAGACTTTTACATGGGTGGTGAGGATTTGAACTCAGGTCCCCATTCTTGCACTGCAATGGCTCTTACCCACTGAGCCTCTTCTCTTGCTTCTGTGAAGTTTTTATTTCCAGTGTTGGGAATTGAACCTAGTGCCTCCAGCATACTGGTCAAGGATCTCTCTCTACCACTGAGCCACATGCCCAGTCTTGTTCCTACTTAGAAGATATTATGTATAAGGAGATGATTAAGGTCATTTTAATATAGTCTGTATGTTAGAGGATTAAGTTATTTTGGGGGTGGTGACATGGCTTATATGACTAAGGGCCCTTAAAAAACTTCATGCTCAGTGTTGCCATGTTTGAAAAGATTGGGATCAGTAATGTTCAAATAGTTGTACATAAACAAAGCAGATAAGGTAAAATGTGTCAAAGTCAACATTTGACCTTTTTTATAATAAAAAGTTGAGGGAATAGCAAGCTACGAAGTTTTGATAGAATGTTAATCTCCAAATCCAGGTCTCTTAATAATTCCCAAATTCTACTCAGGGCTGACTTCCCAAGTATGGGAGGCTGGTGGATGTCTTTTGTCCCTGAAGAGGTTTTGCATTTAGTAGGGATTTCACATGCTTTGACTTTAAGAACAAAGGTTCAAGTCTTGGGGCCGTTCTTCCAGATGTTTGGTCTTTTCCACCACAGCATAGGTTTCCATAAAACCCATATATATATATGGATAATTCCTACCATTTAGGGGTATGTGGAGCAAAACGCCAGACATAGCAGCCCAGACCAAAGGCACTGAGTGGAGGGCAGACTGGGGTTGTAGGCTATTTCTGCAATGGGCTGGGGTCCAGTTCCTCCTCAGTGAGGGAGCACCCGACTCATGATGGGTTATGTAGCCCCGATCCCAACCTGCCTGACGTGTCTCACACACACACACACACACACACACACACACACACACACACACACAC
>CAJQZJ010032284.1:6717994-6744076 GCA_907164525.1 Lophiomys imhausi
CACACACACACACACACACACACACACACACACACACACATACACACACACACACACACACACACACACACACACACACACACACACACACTCTCTCTCTCTCTCTCCTGGGCTCGACATGTAATCAAGCCCTGTTTCCCTCGAGGCCTCCATGAGGGAACTCAAGCCGATGTGTGGATCCAAGTGGAATCCAAGTCCTCAGACCACGCGGGCAACACCCACAAGCTGAGGGCGGGTGGGTCCAGGCGCTCCTGTTTCAATATGGAAGACCTGCGACTTCATGATGCTCTAGAAGTTCCCTTCCCATTGGTTAGCTCGGAATTGGTTCTCCAATAATACTGACGTTTATTGGTCTAACTAGGGCTGTTGCTGAAGTGATTGGTGTAGCATCCGTCGGGTGGGGCTCGCGGACTTTTCAAACATAACCGGGTTCCAGGAAGCGAAGGGAAAGGGCGGAAAAAGCCTGCCCGAATGGGGGCGGGACTAAGGACACAGAAGCCCGCATTGGTTCTTTTGAGACCTAAGGGAGGTCCGTAAACGCTTCTTTCTCGTGATTAGTCTGAGTCGCGAAAAGGAGGCGGGTAAGTTACCTAAATCGACAGAAGCGCTTGCTTCCATTGGTCAATCCCAGAGGAAGGCGGAGCGTATGTGGCGACTGATTGGTGTAAGAAGTGAAGTGGGCGGGACCCTAGACCGGAGGTTTTGTTGTGAGGGTCGGTTGTCAAGCAGCGACCAATCAGGGCAGAGGATGGAGGCAAGTGGGGGTCGCGCCTGGAGGGAAGCCTTGGCCTCCAGAGCTACAGCTGCAGGTAGAGTGGCTCTTGGGATCTTGGAATCAAGGGGAAGATAGCCCTCGTCGCTGAGCCTGGAGGGGACAGTCTAGTCACTGGCAGAGGGCTCTCGGCCAGGGCGGACTGGAGCCAGTGTCGCTCAAGACAGAGGGACGGAGGAGGGTTGGGCGAAGATGAAGGACCAGTGGCAGATTTGAGATGAGCGAGCAGGACGGGTGTGTGGAGGCCGGGATAGGGAAAGCTAGTGGGCCGGAAGTAGAGCTGAGGGTGTGCGGAGGACCGTATTGAGTTGGGGCTCCAGAAACAGGGGAGCGAATGAATGGGGGGACTCTGATAGCAGAGGGGGAAGAGAAGTAAAGAGTGTCTGGCTAGGTGTAGCCAACTTAGGAAGCTCAACATGTGCCAGAGTGGGAGCACAGGAGACAGGAGAAAGAATGCAGCTTGGCGGTTCCTAGACCAGAGGTGAAGGGCCATGGCTGTGGAAGGCTCCATCCATGTTGTGGCCTTTTAGAATTGAGGAGTCATTCCGACCCACCTGGCCTGGAAACTCAATTCCTAGCTATGTCCTTGAGAATTGCAGGGAGTGGGCGTGGCTCCCTTACCAGGAGCTGGGGAAGAGGGGAGCAAGAAGACTGGAGACTCGGGATCCTCTCGAAAATCACTCCGACCCCGAAAGGCCTTTACTATCAGTCTCTCTTCACTCTCCTGTATCTGTCCGTGCTCTCTGTCTCTCTGTGTGTATGTGTGTCTGTCTCATCTGTCTTGTCTCTCAGGCTCTCTTATCTGTCTCTGTGTCTCTCTCCCTCTTGGGAGCCTCTCATGGGCCCCTAAACATAGCCTCAGACTCCAGCGCCCCATCCAATACAGGAGGTGCAAATCTCTGTGAACTGTAGAAAGTTGTCCTCCCTGTCCCCTGCAGGTGCTGGCACTTAAGACAGCCAGCATACTGGACCACTGCTCTAGGCCTCTGGGAAGTCAGTCAGAGGCTTAACATATCTCTCTCTCTCTCTCTCTCTCTCTCTCTCTCTCTCTCTCTCTCTCTTCCCTCCTCCCTCTCCCTCTCTCCTCCTCCTCGAGATGTGGGTCTCATTATGTAGACTAGACTGGCTTGAATTGCCGGAGATACACCTGGCTCTGCCTGGGCTTCTGAATGCTGGGGCTAAAGACATGTGCCACCAGGCCCAGCTACTTAGGGAAGGTCTCTTATCTTCAGGATCTAAGTCCTGGTCAGGTTTTCAGACCCAGTGTGCACTGCATCTCCAGGCCCCGGGTTCTTTGGTGGGTCTGTATCAAGTGGCCTTGCTGACCAAGAGAGTTGCAGCTCCCCTCATGCACTTCCTAACACACCATCACCTCTGCTTGTATTCTAGCCCAGTGTTGAGCTGAGATGGCCCAAGCCTGACATTCCATGATCTGGGATCCTGACCTATGTGTACAGGCTGCTGCTCAGTAGCGGATGATCTAAGCCACCAGGTGGTCCTGGGCCAGGAGAGGAGGGCTCTCTGCCTGGATGTGTGGGAACTCCCTGCCAACTTGATTGTCGGATCTGGGGGGGGATCCACCCCCACCCCACAGAGAAAGCACAATCCATTTTGTGGGTGGGGTCTCAGGTGCCACCCCCTGAAGCATGGCCACCCCTGTGGTCACCAAGACTGCCTGGAAGTTACGTAAGTACTTATCACCTGTCTTTCTTGCACCGTTGTCTCGTGAGCCGCTCATTGCTGGGTAGTCTGAACCTCCAGCACTGTCTCCTCTCCTTGGCACAAGGGAAACTCATCAGTCCTTGTTTTAAGGGAGACAAAGTTGCAGCTCACGTAGGGCAGGTGACTCAATCCCTCTGAGGCCGAGTTTCCTCATCTGTGCAGCAAAATAGTTGCACCTATGCTCTGAGATTCAAGTGACCACCTATCTGGTCTCTTCGTAAAGGATTTCCAGTCAGGCTGATGGATGGAGTGTTTTGAGAAAGGCTGAAAGGTGTTCTAGGAATCTCAGACATGTTCCAAGTCCCCTTTCCTCCATCAGATGAAAGTATCAAGGGATAGGGGTGGGAGGGAGGGTGCACAAAGATGCTGGCAGGCCTCCGAAGTGTAATCAAGCAAAAATAGTTCTGGATCCTGTACTCTAGACTCTCATCATCTTCTTTTCCTTTTTTTGAGATAGGGTGTCCCTATAGCCTTGGTTGGCCTGGGGCATGTGCCTCTGCCCCCTGCATGCTGAGAGTAAAGGACTGTACAACCACACTTAATCTTTTATATTCTTAAAAATCCTTGAGGACCCCAAAGGCCTTTCATTTATGAAAGTTATGCTTATCCATATGTACTGTGTTAGAACACAGTACTGAGACGTGTGTGTGTGTGTGTGTGTGTGAATTCTCAAACCTGACAGTAGTGATGATGTCATCACATGCTGTGTGTCTTCTCAGAGACTCCTCTGGGGCAAATGAGAGTACCAAAGGCCAGTGCTATCTTAGTATTTGAGATAGCTTTGTTCTTTTGGAGCCTCTAAAAGGTTCTTGAGGATCCTCAGAACCACATCCTGTTTCCAGTCCTGCTCTGATTCTGAACCTGTGTGTGTGTGTGTGTGTGTGTGTGTGTGTGTGTGTGTGGTTTGAATCAGTGAATTACTGATGAGGGGAGAGGCTTTGTGAGCAGCAAGTGCAAAGGCCCGGGACAGGCTTGGGAAGGTGCTGTGAGCTGTGCTGGAGGGAGGGAGAGCAGCAGCTGTCACCTGGTCTGCCTGGAGACTGAAGAATGTAATCTGTTTGCATGAAAATCCAGTACCCATGTGTGGGCCATTGCTGTTTGGTGTTCTCCAAGCCAGGCTAGAGAGGGAACCTTCTGTGAGGGCTGTACGTCCCTTTTGCTGGTGCCTGTATGTCTGCACGAGCTCCCATCAGCCCCTGCTTAAAGGGGAGTCGTCATACTCCCATTCTCTGCCTGTGACTCTTACTGTTCCAGGCCCTGCCCAGGATCCATCTGATCCCCACCTGGAGCCTGAAGGCAGGAAGCTCTCCTTCCACAGCCTCCCAGTGCCAGGCCTGGAGCAGATGCCTGGAAGTTACACACTCACAGCCATCTCTGGAGGTGGTCCTGAGGCTCACTGAGGTGGGACTCAGTTAGACCTTTCTCTCTGTGCCTGGAGAGGGTGAGAACCAGGGCAGATTCCTGGAGGTGGGCGTCTCCCATGAATTCAGGGTGCAGCTGCAGAGACAGGGGGTTGAGCCTCCAGAGCAGAGTGCTGAGGAACAGCTGCACTGCCCTACTGCTGGGTTGGACAGATATATAAAGGTTTATGGCTCAAGCTTATGGGCAGCTGTCCCCAAGTGGGCAGAGGACAAGACTGGTTGAGATGAGAACTAGAGCAAGACCATACTCCACTGGGTCCAGATGGCAGGTCTTCCAGTACCTAGACTGGAAGTGTCTGGGCTTACAAGGAACTCTCACCCTAGTTGGGCCAGATGTGCCCTGCCAGCCCCTACAGAGAAGTGCCATTTTAGAAGTTGTGCTTTAGGCTGGGATCCTGAGCATCTTTGGAAGTCCAAACTGTCTGTATTTCCTGGACCTCTTTTTGAGTCTCTTTATGGTCTGCAGTTCACACAAGAGGCACCCAGGCTGGGTAGAGTAGGACTTTAGATGGGGGAAGGGCCCTTTACTAACAACCCTGACATCCTTCTCCATGTCCCCCAAGCCAGACTCCATTTCCTTGGGGGCATCTGCATTTTGGAGTTTACCTTTGCCTGTGTGAGAGACCTGCCCTCTCCTTTCCATTTGTTCCCAGAGGAAGTTGGGGACCAGGCCCTGGCTTGGTGTCCTGGTCAACCTGTTGATTCTCTGCTGCTTTTGTTTCTTCTGGAGCACTGGTAGAGACCTACAGTTCCTGTCTTTGTTCCTCACTTTGGCCCTCCCAGCACAGTCCAGGCCAGGGGCTCTGGCGAACGTAGGCCTTATCTCTCATTCTACAGGGTCAGCTTTTCCCCACCCAGCTCCTGCTGTGTCTGCTGCCTTCTGCCATTATTTTTATGGAACCTGTGCCCTGCCTGCCTGGGACCCTGATGGCCACTCAGTCCCGGTGGCCACTCTTCTGTCTGCCCCTCGGCCTGTTCCCAGTGACCTGGCCCTTGAGTCATCCTGTTCTCCAGACAGGAATCCTCTCTCAGAGGGACAAATGACTTATCCAAGGCCATGCGGCTGGCAAAGTTCAGATTAGCACTGATTCAGGATTCTGAACTGGGAGCTAGGGACAGCCGTCTAGGCAGAACTTGAATTCTTCTGAAGGTGTGTCCCAGGTGGGCTTTGTCTGTATTGGCGGCACCTGAGCAGTTGAAAGGCGCTTAGGTAGCACATGGATCCATTTTATTTTTAATTTTTTATATCATAGAAAAAGTATTAGATATTTAGTGCTTAAGACAAGGTAGAGCTAGGCGTGGTGGCAAATTCCTTTAAGCCCAGCACTCAGGAGGCAGAAGCAGGGGGATCTCTCAGATTGAGGCCAGCATGGTCTACAAAGCAAGTCCAGGACAGCCAGGTCCTGTTACAAGGTAGATAAGAAATAGGAAGCCAGTTTTTAAAGTGAACTTAGTCTTCCCACAGTATCTGTGGTGATTGGTTCCAGGACCCCTCCACACAGATAGCCAAGTCTACGTTTGCTCAGTCCTTTATACAGTGATGTGTTTGCGCAGAAACCTGCATTTCCTCTGGGTACCTTGACTCATCTCTGTTAGCTGTGATACTTAATACAGTGCAATGTTGTTTAAATATTTCTTGCATTGTATTGTTTATGGACTAGCAGAAGGAAAAGTCTGCACATCTGGTAAGTACAGGTGCGTGTTTTGTTTTGTGACAGGGTCTTGCATGTAACCCAAGCTGATCTGGAACTCATGATCCTTCTGCCTCACCCTCCCCTGTGCTGAGTTTACAAGTGTGTACTATGTGCCCAGCATTACAGATGCACCCATTTCAAGCATTCCCCATCAGCAGTTGGTCGAGTACGTGTGTGTGGAAGGCACACTGTGCAGTCTGTGTTGCCAGCTGATGTGAAGAGAAAGGGACTTGGAAGGAGGCCTTAGAGCAGAGCAGGGAGGCTGAAGTGGAGTCATCTCAGTTTCTGGCCCACCCTTTGTCCTGTTGTTGGTTCTGAAGCCCGCAGGGGTTATCTGGACATCGTGTTCAGAGCTTGTGGCTGTGCATCCTCCAGATGACCTGTCAAAGTCCCCTGACCACTTTCTTCTTCTTTCCTACGCAGAAGAGATCGTCGCCCATGCTAGCAATGTGTCCTCCTTGGTGCTGGGCAAGGCCTCGGGGAGGCTGTTGGCCACTGGTGGGGATGACTGCCGTGTCAACCTGTGGTCCATCAACAAGCCGAACTGCATCATGGTAAGTGATAAACTGTGCCCCACCCGGAGGGGCACCCCTTTGCAGACACTGGTGATCCCAGGTCACCAAGTGGCCAAGCACATTATTAGTGCTATCCAAGTTGTCTGCTTAGTAAGGCCCAGGACAGCCCAGGACAGCTGAGATGGTGATCAGCCCTCAGGAGGAGGGATGGCACGGGTATGGGACAGAACTCCAGGGTATTCATGGGAAGGTTTAAATAAGCCCCACTCTCCATGTGCCACCTGTGTGTGGGTATTTCTTTGTCTAAAGGAAGGATCGGAGGGGACTTAGTTGGAGACCATCCTTTAAGCAGTTTTATTGGCCACACACCATATATGAGGCTGCTTTCCAAGACAGGCCAGCACAAGCAGAAGGGAAAAACAGAAATTTCAGGCAGTTCTATCATCCAAAGATGAGCAGATTTTAGTCTATGCCTTTCTAGATAATGGAATAGAAGCACATACATGTGCATATACACATGTGTATCTCAGAATACTATCTTACTCCTGTGTGACCTGGTTCTTCAGAATGACAGTGTCATGAGGATTTTCCTATGTCAACAAATACTGATTCACAGCATGCTTTTAAATGGCTTCTTGGTATCCATCACAGGGATGAGCTGTATTTAGCTTAGCCACACCCTGTCATCAGCCGGGCTGCCAGCTCCAGCTTTTAGTCTCTGCTAAACCACACTATGTCAAACATTCTCATTTATCCAGACTTCTGAGCAGGTCTGAGATCACTGTGTCGAGGCACAGAGTATGCAGTTCTGAAAAGTTGTCACAGCAGGCTCCAGAAGCCACTTCACATTGTCATCTACAGTGTGGGAGCATGGCTGTGCCCTGTGTCCTCGTCACCTTAAGCAGTTGTCACTCTTTTGACCAAATGAACAAAAAGTGGAAGGTGATAGCTGTTAGTGAAAACATGGTTATGTCAGTGATCTTTGTGACATTGAAACTGAGACCCTCTCAGAACATGGCCAGTACATCAGAGTTCAATAAGAGGAAAAATCCGGCCAAATGTGATGGCGCATGTCTTTAATTCCAGCACCCGGGAGGCAGAGGCAGGCGGATCTCTGTGAGTTCAAGGCCAGCCTGGTCCATAAAGCAAGTCCAGGACAGCCAGGGATACACAAAGAAACTGTCTGAAAAACCAAAAAAAGAAAGAAAAAAAAAAGAGGAAAATGCTTTGTTTTGTTTCTCCTTAAGTTATATTTCTTTTGGCTGGGTGTGGTGGCTCACACTTTTAATCTTAGCACTCCAGAGGCAGAGGCGGGCAGATCTTTGTGAGTTCGAGGCCAGCCTGGTGTACAGAGAGTTCCAGAATAGCCAGGGCTTTACAGAGAAACCCTATCTTGAAACTTGCCCCTGACCCCAAAAAAAAAAAATAAGATGTGTTTATTTTAATTTTTCTTTTTTTTTTTTTAATTTTTTTTTTTTTTGTTTTTCAAGACAGGGTTTCTCTGAATATCTCTGGCTGTCCTGGACTCGCTTTATAGACCAGGCTGGCCTCGAACTCACGGAGATCCGCCTGCCTCTGCCTCCCAAGTGCTGGGATTAAAGGCATGCGCCACCACTGCCCGGCTTATTTTAATTTTTCTTAAGTGTATGGGTGTTTTGCCTGCATGTGTGTCTATGTGCCAAGTGCACGCAGTGCCTATAGAAGCCGGAAGGTGGCACAGGATCAGCTGGAGCTGGAGCTGGTTGGTAGCTGCTGTTATTGCTGAGCATTGACCTGCTCATGCAGGTCCTCTGCCTGAGCAGCCAGTGCTCTTAACCCCTGAGCCACCTCCCCAGCCCCTGTTTTGTTTTGTTATTTGTTTGTTTGTAGGACTCAGATGTTTTCATTGCCCATCAAATGCCAAAGTAATATACATAAATTGAAAAATAATCAGCATAGGTTGGAGATGTAGCGCAGTGGTGGAGTGCTTGCCTAAATGTTTAAAAAAATAAGATAGAAATTCACCAAAAGCTAAGAAAGTAAATGCTGAAGTATTTCTCCCTTAAGTGCCTTCTGTGTCCTCCCTGGAGATAACTAGGCCTCCTTCTGTGTGCTGGAGTTTAGTCCATGGACCAGTACATAAATCTGTTTCCATGTAGCGGTCTCACTCTGTGTTCACCACTGTAGTCTCTCGGAGCTCAATCTTCCTCATGTTTAAAGGGTTACTGTGGTGGACATTTACGTGGACTTCAGTCTCTTGCCATGACTAACTTGGGTTTGTGCTTGCAGAGGATTAGGCCCCTGAAAAATTGCTGTGCTATTGTTTTTCTGAGTCAGGGTCTTACTGGGTAGCCCAGGCTAGCATTGAGCTTGGAGATTCTCCTGCCTCAGAAACCAGGGATGATCCTTACTGCTGAGATCTCAGATGTGTGTCACCACAACCAGCCTTAGGTTGTGGGTTTGAGGAGAACATGCATTTCTCATGGAGGTTGTTTTTGCCCAATTGTGATCTCGAAAACCTGGGCCCGTGTAGACCCCTACCATTTGTCCGACAGGAGTCAGACAAGCTGCTACAACTACAAGGCTTCAGGCACTGGTGCTGAGGAATGTCCTGTTTTCCACATGTCCCCATCAGGAATGTTGCGGTAGTAGACACCAGTGAAATGGCCACAGTGCTTTGAGGGGCCAGCATTGAATCGAGAGTGACAGACACCGTGGACCTAGGTTCTGACCTTCCCTCCCACTTTACCTGGCCCAGCCTCTCCTTGCTCTGGGTGCTCTAGATGTGCAAGAAATACCTATTCTTCAGCAGACCTACCCAGGCCCCTGGGAGTACAGAGCAGGTAGCCCCCACAGAGTCAGGCATCCAGGGGGCAGGCAGTAGAGATGCATTCCTAGCTTGCTGTGGCCTCTGTGATCAGACAGAGTAGGTAAAGACAGGGATAGCCCAGATGGGGTCATTCAGACTCCAGGTAAAGGTTCAAATCCTCTCATCTTGGACCCCTGTTCCCTTCCAGTGGCCCAGAGCTATTTCTATAGGTGATGCCCATACCAGGAGCACTGTAGACAGGATAGGGTTGAGGGAAGCCTGGGGTATGAGTTTAGTTTGCCTCCTGTTTTTTTTTTTTTTTTTTTTTCTTTTTAACTCTTTAGTTTATGTGAACTGGTGTTTTTACTGCATGTATGTCTGTGTGAAGGTGTTGGATGCACTGGAGCTAGAGTTACAGACAGCTGTGAGCTGCCATGTGGGTGCTGGGAACTGAACCCAGGTCATATAGTACACTTAACCCCTGAGCTGTCTCTCCAGCCCCCCTCTTTTTTTTTTTAAGTCAGGGTCTCAGTATGTAACCATGCTGGCCTGGATCTCAGTGTGTAGTCTAGACTGGCCTGGAACTCATCCTCCTGCCTCTGTCTCCCAATTGTTGGGGTCACAAGTGTTTGAGGGCTGCTTTATTAATTGTGCTGATGAGCCACCACCCTCATCATGTATTAGGGCATAGGTGGGGCCCCAGAGAACAGCTCAACACACATTACTTCATACTGAAGTTATTCTCAGGAAACCCTAAAAATGGGTTACCTCTGCAGTTCACTAGCACTGCCACCCTCTCTCTGCAGAGCCTGACGGGTCACACGTCCCCTGTGGAGAGTGTCCGCCTCAACACCCCTGAGGAGCTCATCGTAGCTGGTTCCCAGTCGGGTTCCATCCGTGTCTGGGACCTGGAAGCTGCCAAAAGTAGGCCTCCCTGCCTTCCATTCCTTTGTGTGTGGGCCCCACTTCAGGTTTGGCGCACTGGACTGCTGCCTCCTAGAGGTTTGGGTGCTTTATTCCCTAAGCACTGACCGTAGTGGGTGGCATGTCATCCGTACCACTCAACCCAACAGCGATGGTCACCGCCATCTCCCAAGTGCTGGCATGAGGGGGTGCCCAAGTAATGAACAGTAAGGTGTGTGTATATGTGCATATGGGTATTCAGAATCTGAAAGGACATCAAATCCCAGAAGCATGTGAATTAGTAGATTGCCATGTGGGAAGAGCCATTAAGATACTGGGGAACATCCCACCTTGAAGTAAGTCTCTTGGGTGGCTGGATCTTCTGTTTGCTTCTCTTTCCTTTGTCTTCATTTAATTTTTACTTTGACAGGAATAACACATGCTTTGAAAAGTTTATTTTAGCATGAACCTTGATGGTACAAAGATCATGAATGAGCCCTTTGCCCCAAATCCTTCCCCTGTTCTAAAAGCCTCTGTTCTCCCTTCCTTGCTATTGTCCCCATCACCACTACCACCATCCTTTGCCTAAACCTGTTCTGCTAGGAAAGGCATTGCACTTTCTTTTTCTTTAGAACAAAACAAAAACAGGGTGGTCCCTTACAGTGATGCCTGCCTAAAATCCCAGCATTCAGGAAGCTGAGGCAAGAGAATTGCTGTGAAGTTGAAGGCCAGCTTAGCCTGTGGTGTAAAACCTCCACCTCAAACAAACAAAAACCCCTCAAATTAAAAAAAAAAAAAAAAAAAGTACCCTCCTGCAATGAGAGGCAGGACTTGGCTCTCAGCGGCTACCCCAGGCCTGATCCCACTGCCCATGTTTCTCTTCCTGCCTTTGCAGTGCTACCATTTATTTACATGATCAGTGTTTGTGCCGTAAGGACATGTGTTTCTTTCTGTAACATGGTTTCCCTGGAGTGAACGGTTGTTCCTTTTTCCACGAGGAACATTTTCAAAATCCCTGTCACAATCAGCGTCAATCATCATCATAGGTGCACTGCTGGAGGAGTCAGCTCCGGACCACTCCTGTAATCCAGCTCTCTCTTTCCCTCAGGCCCAGTGCATGTGAGACCCGAGGTTGCATCTAGCCATCACCATGGCCCCCCCTTGGCTGTCCTGCAGTCTACTGTGGTTTCCTCCTCTCCAGATGGAGCACTTTCTTCCCTGATCTGCTAGGAAAGGCTGAAGGGAACTTGGTGTGGTGTCACACGGCTGGAGTCCCCGAGCTCTCAGGAGGCAGAGACAGGCAGATTGCAAGTTCAAAGTGCAGGGGCAAGTGCATAGTTTAGTGGTAGGACCCTTGCTTGGCATGTATGAGGCCCTGGTTTAGTCTCTGGCACTGAGGGCAAATGGAAGGCACAGTGTTAGGGACCCTCCACAGCTGAAAGTGACTCTGTTCTTTAGAGTTCAAGTGTCGGATTCTGTTGGAAATAGAATGGCATTTTGAAGGTGCCCCTCACTGCACTGCTTTTAGGTTCCAGAGTTGCTAGCAGAATCCAGTGCTATTTTTCTGCTAGCCCTTTACATAAGATCTGCTTCTTCCTTCCCTTCCTCGGTTTGTAGGATGTATCCTGGCCTCACTGCTGCAAGCCTTTCTGTGGGTAGATTCTTAGGTCTGACTTGGAACTCACCTGTTCCTTTTGATCTAGAAACTCTGGCCCTGGGTTGTGGCCACACTGAGTCCCGCCTTATCTGTGGGTGTCACCAGCCCCAGTAGCCCCACAGATTTGTCAGAAAAATCTGGAATTTGATGTGGAACCCCCTCCCCCCTCCTCTACAGGATTGACAGCTAACTCACCATGTTTTTACCAGCCACTGCTCAGGCCAGCCTCAGGAGACCCGAGGAGAGTTGGTTTGCTTGTTTCTGGGGCCACCTGCTGCAGCTCAGAGGCTCCAGCCTTCCTTGTCCAGTGAGAGCTCCCTGAGCCTAGCTAACCCTAAAAGGCCCTGACACAGACCCTGCCTCAGAACAGCAGTAGCACTGCATGCGTGCCCGCAGTGATCTTAACTTCATTTGGGAACATTAGCATTGCATGTGTTCCCGCAGTGATCTTAACTTCATTTGGGAACATCTGCACTTTTGTACTGTGGCCCCTGGGAAAGACGTCATCCCCTAGTCCTCTGGAGTGACTGCATGCTGTGCCCTGTGCTCAGCAGAGGTTCTTTGGGCAGACCACATCAGCCCTTAAAGCATTCTATGCTTATATCACTGGCCATGATGACAGGCTTAGACTGAGAAGCCAGTCAGTCCCCAGTGGCTGTCACCAATCTTCATGATTCACCAAAGAGCCAAGGGCCAAAGGAACAAGCTATGAAGCCACAGCCCACCTCAGACTTCCTTGGCCATTGTACTTCTCTTGGGAGACAAGAGGGATTCCTTCAAAAAACAAGGTAGAAATGAACCATGAAGCCTGGTGGGCAGGGACCTCCATTTTGATAGCTGGGCAGACTGAGACCTTCAAAGACGCAAGGCTTAGTGAGAACACTGAGGCTGTAGGTGGCAGAACCTGGAACTTGAATCTGGTGTCAGTACTTCTGCCTCAGCGCTCTCTGCTGTCCATCTACTGCCTCAGGTTGGCGATTCTCTAGCTTGCCCCAGAAGGGAGAGCTAAGACCTCAGGCCCACTGCCACCCACCCCACTGGCCAGACGATACAAGAATCTGAAGAAGCTTCAGGTGCATAGGGGCTGCTGAGAGAGCCATAATTAACACCAGAGGACATGGGCAGAGGCTGAACAGCCAGTGCACTGGGAGACCTTGGAGGTCCCCACATGTACAGACAGGTCCAAGTCTCCTCCACTCTGCAGTCCCTAGAGCCTGTGACCAAGGCTAGGCATCCCCTGGGAAAGACAAGTAAGGGCAGAAGTCATGGCAGAAGAATGTGGTCCTGCCAGTTTTCCACAGTACAGCTGGGAGGTAAGGGTGCAGGCTCAGTGGATCCCACAGGAAGGCACCTACCCTCAGGAAGCTGGCCTATGATGGGTAGGCCCCACCACAGCCTCTAGTGTCTGAGTTTCCCTTGCTGTGGCAACAAGGCAAAAGGTGGCTAGGAGAGCACATTACCCTGGCCTCCGGAACGTGTAGCAATCAGTACAAGACTGCTAAGGGCCTGGGAAAGCCGAGGGCTCAGTATGGGATGTAACTGAGTTCAACATAACCACAGATGAGTCAGGTGCCTTGGCAGAATCCTCAGGAATGAGAAAGCATCATCTAAGCTGAAGTGCCCATCAGAAAGCAAGCATTGAGGCTAGATGGACAGGGGACCAGGACCCCAGATGATACTGGCTAGGGCAGCTGTTCCCTTGTGCTCTTCCTGCCTGGGCAGCTCTGGCTCTGCTTCACTCCTGAGGCCCAGGAAGAACTCCAGAGGCGGCACGTGATCTAGCTTCCATCCATCCTCTGCAGTTCAGCCTCAGGCAGGACACCTCACCATGAGGCATCATCCGCTCACCTCCTAGCATTGTCAGAGGGACTCTGAGCTAACGTATAGTTGGCCCCCTGACACCAGAAACACTCAGTGGATTTGCAGTGACGGGAGGCACCTAGATGGCTGTAGCACTGAGTAGCACATCCTCGCTGAGACCAGAAGAGGAAGAAGATGCTCTGAGGCCTGGGGAGGAGGAATGAAGGTCCAGAGAACAGATCAGAGGGAGTGAAGGCAGGCCTCTAGGAGGAAACTAGGATGGGAATAGTTGAAACCTGCATAGTCCCATTCTGAGTGTTTGGTGCTCAGTCTCTTAGTTCTCATTGTAAGCCAACCTGAAGGTCAGAGAGGATAAGGGACAGCCTTGGGTCACACAGCAATTAGGAAGCAGAGCCAGAACTGATCCTAGTGTTGTCAGGCTGCCAAGCTCATCCTAGTGATGGGCTGAACAGTGACGGGTTGGTTCTACAGTAGCGTTACTCAGTTCATGTGTGCTTAGATCTTTGCGTACCTGTCCTGAATGTGAGAGCTCACTCCCTGTTAAACCTTGGCACAACCTAAGGATTCCTGGACTCTACAACGCCTTGGCCTACCAATCATGGGCTGGTGGGCTTTATTTGGGCAGTAGAAGTACAAAACTTTACAAAAGCGACACAAGAGATAGACTTGAACGTTACCTGGAATACTCTGAGACACAAGTTTGCCACCCGGCCTGGTCTGCCAGACCTTACTTAATAGGTTAGCTCTGTCACCGGTGCAGGGTAGATCAGTCTCTTCTGGCTGTGTCTCCCCTGTATCCTCCATTCCCACTTGCTTTAGGGCCATCCCACTGGGCATGTGAGTCCTAGCCATATCCTCTTCTTGCCCATGACTGCCACCCACCTGATGTTGTTCCTTGTCTTCCTGGATTCTTTAGCCAAACAGATTCCTCTGTTGCAGCCTCTGTGCTCTCTCCTTGGTACTGCCCTGGGGGTTGTTTGCCCTGCATAGTAGTCCCATGGCCACATGGCCTGGACCAAGCATTTTGACTGCTGCTACCCAGAGGCCTTGGTACACACAATCTATGGGGAATGCCATGCATTTTTTCTGGGGACTTGAGTAGTGACAGAAACGGCTGTAGACTTATTTGGGTGGCAGGGCTCTGGTTGATCTCCTGCATTTTCACATCAGCATCCTAGTTTCTATGCCAATGGGTACGTACACACAGGTGGGCTTGGCTGCCTTCTGCCGGCCAGCTGACACTTTACATGGCCCTTCTGCTTTGTTTTGCTCCATTAGTTCTTCGTACACTTATGGGGCACAAAGCCAACATCTGCAGCCTGGATTTCCACCCCTACGGCGAATTTGTGGCCTCGGGTTCCCAGGACACAAATATCAAGGTGAGGTAGCACTCTGCCGCCCATCTCCCACCAGACTTCTTCCTATGCCAAATGTAAGGGAATCCTCCCTCCCTGGCAGTATCCTCACCATCCTTGGGACAGGGGCCCTGTGGATTCTGGCCAGACTTGGGATGCCCAGCTTGGGCAAACCTCCCTGTAACCGAAGTTTTTAATTATTATTTAACACTTATTTATTTATTACTATATTCACTTATAACAAATAACAATTATTTTTTAATTATTAATCCTATAAATTCCTACAACCCCTTTAACCTATCCACTAAACCTATTGATAATTATTTTTTTAACCTTTTAGAAGGATACAGTCCCTGGGGCAGGTCCTCAGTTGTCAGGAACACAGTCTTTGTTGTAGATTCTTTAACGCACTTAGCAGTCCTTTTTTCTGGATCTCTCAGATGTATATTCATCAGGGTAAGTTGGTTATTGCAGTCTCACCTTAAATAAGGCTTGATGCTTTCTTCTCTCTGGGAGACCCCAGCCCCTTCGCATCAGCAACTCTGCCGCTCTACCTCAGATTCCTTAAAGCCAGGCACAGTTTCCTTTAGGCCACTGTTCGGACAGATCAAACCCCTCTAGGCAAAGGCTGAGCCACAGGGTTTAGTCCTTGGCCTTTTGGTGTCTTGCTCAGGCTTTCTTTGCTCACCAGCTTCTTTCTGCCTCAGGGAGAGCTGGCCAACACTTTTTTCAGCAGGACTCTCAGAGTTCTCTAGCATCAGGGGCCTCTTCTCCTTTTTAGGGCGCCATGCACTGTCCTTAAATAGGAGGAACTCTGTTTCAGCTTAATTTGGGCTCCACCCACTTAGAAGCTGAAAACAATGTCAGGCCAGATACTTTGTTTCTTTAAGTCCATTAAGTCTTTCCTGTTTTTCTGACAACCTTGTTTTGTCAGTCAATTAAGTCTTTGTTTTTCTGACTTCAACCTTGTTTTTCAGTTCATTAAGTCTTTCCTGTTTTCCTGACTTCAACCTTGTTTTTCAGTCCATTAAGTCTCCTGTTTGTTTACTGTTTTTAGTCCACACACTGATAATGGTCTTCATGTCCCGAATTAAGAGACAGTATCAGAAACCCCTATATATTTTCTAAATCTAATTTAATTTATCTAACTCCCTACACCTCCCAACTTTTCTCTTTGGGGCTGTCATGACCTAGAGGTACCCAGAGTCCTCTCTGCTCACAGCTGCACCATACCCTTTGGCCTAACCTCCAGGGGCATCACGACCTCTCATGATCCACCCTCCCTACCCCACCCCTGCTTCTCTCCCTACAGCTCTGGGACATCAGGAGGAAAGGCTGTGTCTTCCGATATAGGGTAAGCATGGCCTATGCCAGTTACCTAAGACCTTATGTAGCATCCATCACAGCTTGGGTCCACACTACAGTGGGGCTAGGGAGTGGGGTGTGGGCTGCAGTCCATTGCAAGTGAAACCTCAAAACAGACCTGAAGTTAGGATGAAGTATCTTGGGTGGTCTGTTTGGACCTCAGCTTTCCACCATTCCCCAGAGTCACATAAACTATCTCATGCTTTGCTTTTGCAGTCAGGTAACTGGTGTCCCTGGGTGGAGGGCTTCCTGTTCATAGGTATGTGACAGTTATTTAATAACAGAATCCTTCTTTAGAGCTTTTGGAAGAGGCCATACAATACTTCTGACATGTAACAGGCTGCACATTATGATTTCCTGGAGGCCTGGAGAACACATAGAAAGAGCACATAGAAGTGTTCCTCATGTCTCCCCGTAGTGATCATTCACCCTCTCTGAAGCTGGCCCCTAGGAAGGCCCTGTGTTTTAGAGTAGGCAGTGGGGATGGGGAGGAGCCATGGGACCCAGGCCCCTCCAAAGAGCTTGTTTCATCTTTCTCAGGGGCACAGCCAGGCTGTGCGGTGTCTCCGGTTCAGCCCTGACGGGAAGTGGCTGGCGTCAGCAGCAGATGATCATACAGTGAAGGTAACTCCTGACAGGGCCTGCAGGCTGGGCCCGGAGATATGCTGACCATACTCAGGCTGTCCTGACCTCTCTGTTGACTGGGCTTATGTGCCCTCAAAACTTGCTGAGAGGAGTGCAGGCCTGAAATGAAGGGCACTGCTTGGCCCTCACCCCTTCCCACCCTGCTCCAGCTCTGGGACCTGACAGCTGGCAAGATGATGTCCGAGTTCCCTGGTCACACAGGGCCTGTCAACGTGGTGGAGTTTCACCCCAATGAGTATCTCCTAGCTTCTGGCAGCTCTGACAGGTGAGGAATAAGGCACATCGCCTGACATTTGTCCCCACCTTATCCCATCATATGCCTGAAAGCCTATGTAGACTAAATTTAAGCCAGGATTGGTTCCTGGTCCCATCCCTCCCCTGGCTAGTGTCCTGCTCTTGTCCTCTCCTGACCTGTTAGGATCCACACTCCCTAGTGGGGCACAGTGCAGGGAGGCCGTGGCACTCTAACTGGGCAGGGCTGCCAGGCACTGCCTAGCTTATCTTCATCCTCCCTCTGCATGCACAGGGCCATCCCTGCCCCAGACAACACTCCTAGTGGTCCTGCAGGGAGGGCCCTGGAGAGGCCGTGGACAGCATAAGGACTGGCTTCCTGTGGCCATCTTTGCAGGACAATCCGCTTCTGGGATCTGGAGAAGTTCCAGGTGGTGAGCTGCATTGAAGGGGAACCAGGGCCCGTCAGGTACGCAGAGCACATGGGCCTCTGCCCCTCAGTCGAGGAGTGGGATATTGGCAAGAGTGATCTTCCCTGCCTCTGCCTCTGCTTCTCTGTACTGGGCTCGCAGCTAGGACTGACAGCCAACTCTCACCTGGCCCAGGAGCGTCCTCTTCAACCCCGATGGCTGCTGCTTATACAGTGGCTGCCAGGACTCACTGCGTGTCTACGGCTGGGAGCCTGAACGCTGCTTTGATGTGGTCCTTGTCAACTGGGGCAAGGTGGCTGACCTGGCCATCTGCAATGACCAGCTGGTGAGGCTCAAGTCACTCACCACCCACCCTGCCCCTCACATTCCCACCTTCTGGACCTCCTGGGGTCTGGCCCTACTCCACACCAACTCTGCCATATCTGCAGATAGGTGTGGCCTTCTCCCAGAGTAATGTCTCTTCTTACGTCGTGGACCTGACAAGAGTCACCAGGACAGGAACTGTGACCCAGGACCCCGTGCAGTCCAGTCAACCTTTGACACAGCAGACCCCCAACCCTGGTGTCTCCCTCCGCCGCATCTATGAGCGGCCCAGCACAACCTGCAGCAAGCCTCAGAGGTGGGTGTTGATGGCCCTGGAAGGGTGTGTGTCCCAAGAAGTCCCCTGGGCCTCACTGAGGACCCTGGCCTCTTTTGTTTGGCTCTGCACCCGCTAGGGTGAAGCACAACTCAGAGAGTGAACGGCGCAGCCCCAGCAGCGAAGATGACAGGGACGAGCGTGAGTCCCGGGCCGAGATCCAGAATGCTGAGGACTACAATGAGATCTTCCAGCCCAAGAACAGCATCAGTGAGGCTACCCTGTCTCCCGCCTCACAGCCCGGCACCTTGCTGTTTCCCCCTAAAACTTAACTGGTCTCCACATTCTTATACTGGGCTGATTTCTAAAATCAGGAACCTGATCACTTAAAGCAAAGGTCAGGCAGCCACTCCTCACTGGTGGCTCCTTCCCAGCCCTCTGCCCTGCTCTGACAAAGAGTGTCTATAGGTGCATATGAGTCATGGGGCCAGGATCATGTGCTTGGGGACCACCTTCCAGCCAGCCAGCCATCTTAAGACCTTGGCTACACAGGACCTATTCCAAAAGAGCTTGTGGGAACCCAAGTATTGGCCCCCTTTGCCTTGGCAGGTCGGACACCGCCCCGGAGAAGTGAGCCCTTCCCAGCGCCCCCAGAAGATGGTGAGTTGGGCATTGCTGGCCTCTGAGGACCAGACCTTGCCTCTCGTGGTCTACCCAGTTAGATCTTGTCCCTGTGCCTACCATGCGGCTGGCCCCTGGAGGAAGCATAGGCAGGCAGGCAGGTGCATCCTTGAAGCCCATGCCTGAATGCTTGGAAAGAGACACACAGGTGGGCCTGTCCCTGGGGTGTATGCTCCTGAGGACTGGGTCTACTGTAGATATGGGGCAGCAGGACTCAGAGAGGTCTGAGGGCTGGTGAGCAGAGGGAGGGAAGAGCTGGGGTGGGGAGGAATCAGGATCATCAGGATCCAGACCTGGAGCAGAAGCCAGAGAGCCAAGTTGGAGGTCAGATCCCTAGAGCTCTGGCCAGGAATTTGGGACTGAAGAAAGGCACAATCCAGTCTGCTTTAGGATGGCAAAGGTCTGTCCTGCATACCATCTGTGTCCTCCTGGCTTCCCTTGGGGACCCAGTGCCTCTTCTTTATCTTAGTGAGACTGTTTCCTGAGAATCTCTCCGTTTCCTGTTTACTACCCACTCATCTGTCTTGTCCTTTTCACACATTCCACTCAGGATTTCCCTGAAGCTACTGGGTCCCATCCACACACATCTGAGGACAGCCCTGCCTCAGCTTCCCAGGACCCCCACCTACCAATGGGCTCTCAGCTCCCTGGTTCCCTCTGTCCATCTGCTGGTGCCCACTCCTTCCCAATCACAGATGTCATGGAATCCCACCTTGTCCTCTGACCTCTTCCCATCAGGTCCTTCTAGGCTGGCTGACTGAGAGCTTTTCTTTTCACTCCTAGACACAGCCACAGCAAAGGAGGCCTCAAAACCCAGCCCAGCCATGGATGTGCAGTTGCCAGTGCCAAATGTACGTCTGGGCAAAGAGGGCATCTGAGCTAGGTTTGGGACCTTCCTGTCAGGAGCTGAGGGGAGGCTCAGGCTGGAGCTAGCTCAGCCTCTGCTCCCCACAGCTCGAGGTTCCAGCACAACCTCCAGTCATGACTTCCACTCCTGCACCCAAGGGTGAGCCCGTCATCATCCCTGCCACGAGGAATGAGCCCATTGGCCTAAAGGCCTCTGACTTCCTGCCTGTGAGTGAGACCTGCCCAAGAGGTGGGGTCCAGGGCTGAAAGGAGAATGGAGTGTGCTCTCTGCTCCTGTGCCAGCATCTGGGTCCTGTCCCCTAGGCCATGAAGGTCCCCCAGCAGACAGAGCTGGTGGATGAGGATGCCATGTCACAGATACGCAAAGGCCACGATACCATGTGTGTGGTACTCACCAGCCGCCACAAGAACCTGGACACTGTGCGAGCCGTGTGGACCACGGGAGATATCAAGGTGAGGGTGACTCCTTAGCACCTGTTGCTTGGGATTTGGACTGAACAAGAAGCCACACAGGCAGGGCCCTAGGGTACGGCAGCCTTGTGGTGTTACAGCGTCCAGCTTCCATCAGCTGAGCACTGCCATGAGGCTGCACCTTGCCCTCCTTGGCACGGTCTGTTAACACGCCTCCAACCCTGCCCACCCCATCCTGTGCTACCCTCTTATTGGAGCTGTCTGTAGACATCAGTGGACTCTGCAGTGGCCATCAGTGACCTGTCAGTTGTGGTGGACCTCCTGAACATCGTCAACCAGAAAGCGTAAGTGGCCTCAGGACAAGAAGGATGGGTGGTCAGGGGTAGCTGACGGTATCACACCTAGCTGTCTCTCTAGCTCCCTATGGAAGCTGGACCTGTGTACCACAGTGCTGCCGCAGATTGAGAAACTTCTGCAGAGCAAGTATGAGAGGTAGGGAGCCCCTCCATGCCCTGCAGCCCTCAGAGTGCAATAGGCAAGTGTGTGCATGTGCCCCATCTGTGGAGGATCCCTGCCTCTCTCCTGTCATCTGTCTGGGACCATCTGTGTAAGACTCCGCCCATCTTGCTCCTGAAGCTATGTCCAGACCGGGTGCACCTCCCTGAAGCTGATCCTGCAGCGGTTCCTGCCCCTCATCACTGACATTTTGGCAGCTCCACCCTCTGTGGGTGTGGACATCAGCCGAGAGGAGAGGTCAGGGCTATGGTGTACTCCTCACCTTCATTTGTGGGTGGCTGTGCCCCAACAGCTTACAGAGAACAGTGTGTGGGAAGTACTCGGAATGTTGTATGGGTATGGCCAGAGCATGGGTTCCTCCAGGGCCTTGCTTGTCCCTGCACACTGGCATGGCTTGGACTTTTTGGTGCTCTAAGCAGGAGGGACTGGAGTGCTTAGGGGAGCAGAAGCCCAAGGCCTGGCAGGGACTGTGGCCAGGTGGGGTGAGACTCCATCCTTAGGTGCTGCCTCTTGGCCTCCAGGCTGCACAAGTGCCGACTCTGCTTCAGACAACTCAAGAGCATCAGTGGCCTCGTCAAGAGCAAGTCGGGTCTGAGCGGACGCCATGGTAGTGCCTTCCGTGAGCTGCACCTACTCATGGCCAGTTTGGACTGAGGAGCTCGTGGGCGGGAGCACCAGCAGCCCTCACTGGCTTGGCCCTCACACTCTAGTTCGCTGTATGCCCATGGCCCATGAGCCTCAGCCTGGCCTCCACTCTTGCCCTGATGGCCAGCCTGGAGGCGCCGTTGCCAGCCCACTGACCACCTTCACAGTTGTGGACTCAACTTCCTCTCCGGCAGCAGCTGCAGTCTTGCACAGCTCTTGCTTCTCAGGGCAACTCCAGCCTCGGAGCTGCTGCTGTAACTTATCAGGCAGATTTATTAAATTTATAACTGTTCCTGACTTCCTTGTGAGAGGGATAGCCTCTGGTTCTCCCAGACACACTGTGGCCTGGGAGTCTCTGGAGGCTGAGACTGTCCTACTACAAGCCCTAGTGCAGCTTCTGGCGTGGCCAGCAGGGGACAGCAGAGTGACAGGCACAAAGCAAAGGGCCACCTGGTCAGCTTCACTCTGGAGAAGTGGAAGCTGAATAGGTGAGGCCACAGGCATCTTAGCCACACTCTCAATCCTCCTTGGGTCTAGCTACCACTAGGTTGGCTAAGAGCCTCTTATCCCCACCCCCCGACCTCATAAGACTGTGGTTTGCACAGCCCACAGGAGCCCACCTCTGTGCTTGCTGGCTGGCTGAGGGCTGGCCTCTGTCTTGGCAGCATCCCTTGAGAGTCTACCCTCCAGAACAGCTTGTTGATGCAGCCAGCAAGAAGGGCAGAGCCCTTTGCAGGCCCTGTTCTCCAGGGCTGGGACCAAGCACCAGTATGTTGGTAGAGAGTAGGGCCATTACTAGTGACCACAGTCCCAAAGCCTGGGAGGAAAGGCCAGCACAGGGTGAGCTGTGGAGCTGGCAAACATGATAGGTCTTTGAAGCTCCCCAAAGCCTTAGTTTTCCATCTGTGACATGAAAGTGACACCACTAAGGAATGGGACAATAGTTACAGGCACACAGTGGAGACCAAAATGATAGGAAAGGCATGGGTATGGTGAAACTCCTGGCTCCCAGTGGGAAGCATGTGGACTTCAGTGGAAGCTTCTGGAGTCTGCATGGCCAGATGGCAATGGTGGCAACAGGGCATGCAGTCTACTCTCCATGATTATCTAGCCACAGGCTCTCCCAATACCAGTGATTCAGACTGTGCTCGTGTAAAAAGACATTAATTTTAATGAGTAAAAATGGCTAAGCTTCCAAAAGTTCTTAAATAGGATTTGAGGGGAGGAACATGTTGAGAATCAGTGGGCAGGGAAGAGTGCCTGGTGTCAGACCTCTGAGCATGACCCAGCACTTCCACTGGCCTCCGCCAGCCATAAATACAGCCCAGAACCCTGACAGGGTAAGGTCCTATGTACACCTAGAATTTTTATATACACACCCCATTTGAGAGCTCCCCTCCTTAGGAGGGCGGGCAGGGATGTTCTTGCTCCCCTCAGCCCACAGCTGCTTCCTCAGCCTTCCCCACTAATAGGGAACATCTAGCCCACAGGCCAGGTAGGGAGAGGGCCCACCCTTCCTGCAGGGGCTAGACTTCCATGGCCTTGGCCTACCACCAGGCAGAGTGCCACCCTTGCCCTTCCAGAAGCCCATGCTTGCGGTGCCCAGAGCCACACAGAGACTCGCTTCCTTCTGAACATGTTTCTCACATCTGAGGAGAGGCAGGGCGGCAGAGCCTCCACACTGGCCCCATCTCCTGCATTCACGGTGGATGTTATAGCAGGTAGCCAGGCCACAGGGCCTGGCTCAGGCCTGGCAGGGTAGCACATCCTCACACCGGCACTGGCTTCAACTTCCCTGAAAAAGGAAAAGGAAGCTGTCAGCCTCCTGCCTCAGCAGGCATGCCCACAGAAGATACAAAGCAGGAGGCCAGCAGAAGCACATGGACAGAAGGCAACAGAGGACAGGACTGGTGCTGTACAAACTGAGCCCTGCAACCGACAGCAGGCAGCAGGCGGGCAGCCCCAGGCTGCTGGCCCCCCACTTACCTGGAGACCGCAGCCCCAGCCGTCAGGCTGAAATCAAAGTGATAGACATCTCACTGGGGGGTTTGGCTCAGCTGCCACCACCCCCTTTGGATCAGTGAGGGGCCAGGCCCCAAGTGAGGAGGCAGGAATCCCAAGTCACAGCCCTGTGGTGAGTCCCCCTTTCCCAATGGGGATGTCTAGCTGCTTTGTGGGAGGTGTGGGGAAGAGGCAGGTATTACAGGAGGCCTGCCAGGGTGGGGGCTCCTATGGACGCAGTGTGGGCCTTGAGTCGGTGGCACTTGCCAGGAGCTTCCAGGGCCAGATTCTTTGTCACCCTTTCCAGGGGCTTGAAACTCAGTAAAGTAGCTCTGCCTTCTGTCTCCTACCCAGGGCAAGGTAGGGAAGGAGACTAGTTCTAAACATGGTTTTGTTCACCTGAGGATGGAACCCAAGCGGGGCTTCCCACATGGTCGGCAAGTAGCTTCCCTTTGAGGGATAGTCACGCTATACACCCTCACTAGTCTAGAAGTCACTATGTAAACCATGCTAGCCCATTACTTCCAGTCCTTCTGCCTCTGCCTCCCAAATGCTTGGGTGACAGGCACAAGCTATCATGCCGGATTCTACCTCCTTTTTAAAATTCTGTTTTGAGACTATATTGACCAGATAGTCTGGCCTCAAACTTCCAATCTTCTTATGTCAGCCTCCCCAGTGGTTGAGATAACAGGTGATGTTAATATGCTGCTTCTTCCCTTTTAAAAACAGCTTATCCTTAGCTTGGAAAGGGCAGCCTTGCTACCCTCCCACACTCCCACCCACAGACAGGCTTACCCGACGGCTGCAGCTTCCTTCGGATGGAGCCTGGGCGGCTACTGGTCCCAGAGCCAGGGGCAGAATGGGCTCGTACTGTAGGCTGTGGTGACTGGCAAGCTGGATCCCACTGTGAGCAGAGAAGGCAGTGGGTTGTGGGAGCCAAGACTGGCCTGGCTCCTCTCTTCCATCCACTGTGTTTCTCATCTTTCCTGACAATGTTTCCCCATCTACAGAGGGGACCGATGACACTACTGCCTCGAGAAGTCACAGCACAGGAATTAAACATTACCCACAAAGGAGGAAATTGATTTATATTGTGCATCTACCATGGGCCACTGTCGGCCCCTGAAATACACATGGCCTAAGGGGCCACTGTGGCTGGGGGTAGTGGCATTCGCCTTTAATCTCACCAATCAGGAAACAGAGACAGGCAGAACTTTGTGAGTTTGAGCCTAGCCTGATCTACAAAGCAAGTTCTAAGCCAGTCAGTGCTGCATAGAGAGACCTTGCCTCAAAAATAAATAAATAAATGCCGCTGGGTTCTAGTTTCACCCACCTTTGTGGCAGCATCCTCTCCCACCACTTCCGCCTTGTCCACTGCCTTGTCCACCCCTGCCCTACTCAAGTCCCAGCCTGAGTCACGCTGCTCACAGAGGGTAGTGGGGGGGACATGTACCTCCAGATGCTCCTGGCTTGACCAGGAACCCAGCTCGGTGCGTCGGGACCCGGGGCCCAACTCTACGGAGCGAACCCTCTCAGCAAACTTGAGGGAGTACAGAGTCTCGCTGGTGTTCTTCTCTACTGGGGACACCTAGGGGACAGAGCGCTCAGGTCCAACCCATGGCAGCTTGGCTGCCTGTATGGCACAGGAGAAGGCAGCATGGCCACTGGAGGGTGCTTCTGGTCAGGGGTGACCACTGGGAGCAATGGAGATGGCAGAAAGCCAGAGCCATGGGGAGGGACTTGTGTGCTGCATAAGAGTGTTGGGCCCATGTGAGGGCTGGAGCTGACAGCCTGGGGAGGCCCTTCCTGAATGAACCCCAGGCCCTCCTCACCTGTACCACCATGAGAGTCTTGCTGTCTCCACTGAGTGAGTCCTGCAGCAGGTAGGTGAGCTTGGAGTTGCGGAAGGGCACATGGCCCTGCCGGGAACGCAGGGCAGCAATGACGTCCCCCAGGGCAGACAGTGACCTGTTGATGTGCTGTGCCTCTCGCAGGCGGCTGCCTTCAGCCCCTGACTTGCCCACACGCTCCGAGCCAGCCAGGTCCACCAAGTTCAGCTTCCCTGCAGGCAGGGCAAAAGGCAAGTCAGTGCTGCTCAAAGGAGACCTGTGGAGCGCTTGGCCAGAACACCCACCATGTGGCTCTCACCCGCGGTGCGGAGGCCTGTGGTGCAGTCCACGCCTCGCACAGTCACAATGAGCAGAGCATGGGAGCGGGAGCTGTGTTCGTTCAAGTTGGTGAACTCCGTGGTACGGTTGTTGTAGCCAAACTCAAACACCTAGGGGCAAAGGCAATGGGGCTTCCTTGGGAAGGGTAATGCCACCGTGTGTGCTTTATTTATACACTGAAGTTTCTTTGGGTTTTTGTTGTTTGATTTCAGAGGGAGGCAAGTCTTACTGTGTACACTAAGCTGCCGTGTATCTCACAGAAATCTGGCTGCCTTTGCCTCTAAATACTGGGATAAAAGGGTGTACACCATCACATCTTGCTATATTTTTAATTTTTTGTTTTGTTTCGAGACAAGGTCTCACACTATGTAGACTTTGTCTGGCCTGGAACTCCCTATGTGGACCAGACTGATCTCAAACCCACAAAGATCTGTCCACTCTGCCTCCTGAGCACTGAGATTAAAGTTGTGCAGAACTGGCCATGTGACATTTTTTTTTTTCTTTTTGAGACAGGGTCTTGCTAGGTAGTCAGACTGGTTTCAAACTCACAATTCTCCTGCCTTAGCCCTACAGGTGTGCTCCTATGCCTGCCTTTTCTTTCAGATGAGGAACCGGGCTTGGAGAGGCCTGGGGAGTCACCCAAGCTGTATAGTCGTGTGGCAGCAGAGCCCACCCTTGACCCCAGTTCTGCCCTCTGGAGCAGCTGTTGGAGTTCAGGGTCTCCCACCACCTCCCCTGTACTCCTTACCTTGTTGATGTCACCCACACTCTGCACCTGGAACTCAGTCAGCCCTGGCACATACAGCTGCCCACTGCCATCTGGGCACAGTCGGATCTCCAGCTTCTCCTGAGGCTCTTTCCCTAGCAGGTCTCTGGAGGGGCAAGTGGTACATTAC
>CAJQZJ010032284.1:6744086-6770351 GCA_907164525.1 Lophiomys imhausi
TCCTGAGGATGGCACACCCCCTGGCTGGGTAGGGATCCCCACCCCTATCCCTACCCAGTACAGTGAGCCCACAACAGGGAAAAGAGTCTCAGATAAGGGAGGATCCACCCCCAAAATTTGGGCAGAGCCTCTTCCCAGCCTCATCTAGAACCTAGACTTGGAGACCAGGAAACTCCCCTACCAGCCCTTCAGAGCTCTGGCCCAGGCCCACCTGAGGACCAGGAAACCCCCCCCCACTTCCCCTACCAGCCCCTCAGAGCTCTGGCCCAGGCCCACCTGAGGACCTCATTGTAAATCTCAGCTGCGCTGACAGTGATGTCATACTGCCAGTCAGACGCCTTTTCCTGCACCTCGGAGAAGAGCAGCTGCAGAGCCCGCTGGTTAATGCCTGGGTTCTCAGGGGTTCCCTGATGTCAGAAGGAAAGGCCCAGTGACCCTACAGATGCTCACACAACATCTTCCACCCCTTGCCCTCAGGTACTCCACAGGTAAGCCTCCCTGCTGAAGCTGCCTGCTGCATGCTGCTCTGCCCTCAATACCCTCTACTAGGTATAAGCAAGTTTCCATACCTTTAAGGTAGCATTTCCCTGCCAGGAAGGTGGTTAAGAATGAAAAGAGTTCAGTGTGGTGAAGGGCCTGGCATACCTACCCTTGTGGAGCACCAGGACTTATGGTCTACTGGGCCTCCAGAAGGGGCAGTTGAAAATGAACAAATTGCCACCTGTTGCCCACCGGGAGGCTCCCTGTCAGGGAGGCCAGAAGCCAGGTTTTATGGATGAAGTACCTTAGGCTGAATGAGATAGCCACCTTTCAGAAGAAATCTGGAGCCTACCTGGGCCCTAGAGACCTTCTGTCCCCTTTGAAGGCACCCCCCCTCACCCCATTCTTGTGTTAGAGCCACTTCAAGTAAGCTGGCTGCCAGGCACACCCCAAGGCCCTACAGGTACCCTGTCTGCAGTCCTTCCACAGCAGCTCCCTCGGGGCCTCGAATGCTCCTGCAGAGGCTTCCCCTGTGCCTCAGGTGCTTCATCCCTGCTGAAGCCTCACTGACTTTGCTATTGTCCCTGTCACCTGATGGGCACCTCCTCATCTGCTGTGCTCACTGCTGTCCCAACTGCCAGGTGGGACCCTGGCAGACTGTTCTGTCATAGCAAGTCCCTCGGGCCTCAACATAGAGCTCAGAGGATGGGCACTTTGGGGTTCTTGGTAGTCACCTGAACTCTACACAGCCTGGGACAGAGCTAAATACTCTGGAGCCACTATGCCCATTCACCTTTCTGCCCTGCCCTGCTAACCAGTCCCCCTGCTTAGAACTCAGGGTATAGGGTTAGGGGGAGGGGTGTTGGGGGATGGTCACAACAGGTGCCTGATGGCCTGACCACCAGGACCTGGGACATGCTCTCTTGTGCCAGCTACCCCACCCCCCCTACCCCCGCCCTATGTGAGGGAGTCCTCAGCAGCCTCTAGGGAGTCAGTGAACTACTAACAAGGCAGTACACTACAGGGCTAGAGTTTTCTATTTCTCTCTCTACTCCAGATTCTTCAACTCTGGGCTGGGAGTGTTGAAGGCAGTACACTATAGGGCTAGAGTTTTCTATTTCTCTCTCTACTCAAGATTCTTCAACTCTGGGCTGGGAGTGTTGACACACACCTTTAATCCCAGCACTCAGGAGGCAGAGGCAGGTGGATCTCTGTGAGTTCAAGGCCAGCTTGGTCAACATAGTAAGTTCCAAGACAGCCAGGGCTATATAGACCCTGTGTCAAAACAACAAAACGAGATAAAATTCTTCAACCCAAGTGCCCCAGTCCTTGCTCATGAGGCCTGCTCTGGGCGCATGCCATGGATGAAGCCTTTCTCTGAGAGCCCAGCTTCTCACCACTATGGTCATGTAGGTAGCCAGTCTCTCCCATGCAGGGCCTCCCTCAGGGCTGATACCATTCTGTTCATCCCAGTATCCTGGGAATATTGAGCCTAGTCTGAGACAGTAACACTCCAGGAAAGAGCTCAGGGAATATATGCAAGAAGGCCTGGCCTCTGACCTAGGCTGGAGCCCTCTGATGGTGTGTGCCCACCTCCCTGAGACATGCAAACCTATGGGACAGGCTGTAGGTACCTCGGAGCCAAAGCAAGGAGCAGCAGTGCAAGGTGTTACGAGAATAAGACATCACATGCACTGTGCCCAGTGATCACAGAAGGAAGCTAGGTCCCTAAGTCCCTCCCCACTGGGCGCACACTCACCTCCATTGTATATGTCTTTCCGGCACCTGTCTGGCCATAAGCAAAGATGCAGACATTGAAGCCATCGATGCAGGAGGTAATAAGGGCCTGCACCTCCTGGAACACCTAGAGGGACATGGGGCGGGGACCAGGTCACCTCCCAGCTAATGTCTCCATCAACGAGAACTGTAACACTGTAGAGGATTTAATCGCTGTCACCAGCGCAGGGGTTGGGGCCCAATCCCTGCTTGTTCATTCTCAAGGAAGGCTTGACTAAACCAAGGCAGGGGATAGCATGTTCCTGGCACATTCTCTGGCTTGGGCCTGCCTGATTCCCCAACAGGACAGAGCAGATGTGGGTTGTCCCTGAGAAGAGGGGAGCGTGAAGCTGTGAATCTGATGGTGTTCATGTTGCCCAGACTTGGCACTGGGGGAAAATGGGGGAGTTCTAGAAAGTTCCATGGGACAGTTACAGGAAAGGAAGGACAGTCTCCAAGGGGAGGCCAGCCTCCAAGGTCTTGGGGTGGGAGGAGCCATGGGATGGCAGAGCTAAGGTCCCTGGGGAAGGCAGGTTCTGTGTAGATCTCCCTCCCTGAGGTCTCCAATTGTACCTTCCCACCGTCTTCTTCCTTCCAGATGGAAGAAGAGCAATCCATGCTCCTACACTCAGGTCCTGTTTGTTTTTCCACCTAGCCTTGACCCCTGTCCCTGTGTGTCTGTCCTTTTGTCTGGCTCCTTCCATGTCCTTGCAAATGCCCTGGTCATGGAGCCATACTCACATCCTGCTGTGAGGCCAGTGGGGAGAAGACCTTGTCCAGCTCAAAGGACACGGGCTTGCCCTTGTGCAGCAGGTGGATGATAGAGTCATCATCAGGATCAAAGGTCACAGCGTTGGTTGATTCAGGTCCTTCCCCATCCTCCTTGGTGACTGGCCGGACTCGTGCAATCACTCGGATGTTTCCTAGATTGGTTGAAGATGTAGTGGATCAATGCCAGACTGCAATTCTAGATAGTCTGGTGGCCTAAGGCCCAGTACCGATGAATTATCAGCCACTCAGGCTATTAATTATGAATTAACTTAGTACATTTTCTTCTGGGCAGACAAATTCAGGGTGCTTTGCCTTATGGCCAAACACTGCAGCCAATCTTGGTAACACTCTCTGCGGACTTGAGTTTCCTCATCTTTTCAAGGAGGAGTTTGGACTCCATGAACCTAGGGATTTATTCTATTAATCTAAAGGGGCATAGGGAATGCTAGGCAGCACAGGTACCAGAGGAGGAAAAAGGACAAGGCAAGAGAAGGGGTGGTTGTGGCAGTGTTTCCAGGGGGCACGGGCAATAAGACAGCTCTATATGTGCTCCCAGCCCTGGTGACGGGACACTGCTGGAGTTCTTTGAATGACTGGAGATCACTGTCCCTTCCCCCAGCCACCATGGACATGGCAAGGGCTGTGGTCTGGGGACACAGCTGACTCCCCAGTGTCTGCAACAGCGGCTGGCACACAGCAGGTAATCTCTGATTAGTGAAGCCCTGACCTGGACTTCGTGCCTCCACTGCACAATGCCCTCCCATATCCCCCAAGCCTGGGGAGAACCTACTGTAGACAAGAAGATTTGAAGATGACCAAGTTCAAATCCAAGGTAGATCATTTACTAGGTTTGCGTCTTTAAGCAAGTCTCCTGGCTTTTCTGAGCCCCCGAATCCTCAGCAGCAGCAAGTATAGCTCTGAGGATAACTGCCGTGCAGCTGAGGACACTCACCCTTCAGCCGTACCAGCTCATTATGGCATTTCTTGCGCAGTTGCAGTTCCCGGCGGTACTTGCGCAACAGTTCCTGGTTGTTGCTGTTAACCTCCTCAATGGCCTGGGCAATCTGGGGAGCATGCACAGTGCCATCAGAAGCCTAGCTCTGTCAGCTTCCCTTCACTGGGCCTCATGGTGTTACCCTCACCTTCCTGGGCTAAGTAGCTGACACAGCAGAGCAAGACCAACCTTTCCCAGTTACCCCTCTGAGGTGGTTTAGTCAGTACTATCACTCTATGGATGAAGAAAAAATGAGCTCTAGGCTATGAATGAACCAATACCTGAGACTTGAGAACCTGGCTATAACTTGACTCAGCTACTCTCAGATGTACCCTTTCCTAAAAGGGACATAGAGACATTAACCCCTGTGTTTGATTCTTTACCACATCCCTATATTATTGACTTAATTATTTAAAGAATTTTCTATTCCCAGAACATATCTGTCTCGCAGAGCTGGCATAGGAGCTTGAGAAGCCAGTGGCTATAAAAGGCTCAGCCACATGGGAGACACTTGTTCTCACACTGTATAAGGATGGCTTTAAGAAACCAAATGAGAACCTAGGGGTGAAGGCTGGCAGTAGAGCACTTGCCTGCCAGTTGTGAAGCCCTGGACTCACTCCCTAGCACAGCAAACAAGCAAGAACATAAACACAGCAAGGCAGGCACAGTGGTGGATTCCAGTAACTACAACACCCAGGAGGCGGAGGCAGAAGCATGTGGAGTCAAGGTCAGCCTGGACTAGGTAGCAAGACCCTTTCTCAAATAAATAAACAAACCTAATGGATATAGGGACCCTGTGGGGAGGATGAGAGCTCGTGCGAGGACTGTGTGTATGTGCGTTTGTATGTCTTTTGGGAGTAAGGCAAGACACTGTTGTTGCACAGGGACTCTGAATAAAGGTGACTGGCCTCTCCCAGCTAACTCCCATTAGGCTTGCTCACCTCAGCTTTGACACTCCTGAGAGCCTCCTGCAGCAGGAAGGGGAAGCCTCGCACCTGCCGCTTGAGCCCATTGTAGTCATTGGTGAGGGTCCTTAGCGCAGGCTGCAGGGTCAGCAGGTTGGTCCTGACACCTGCGAGGCAAGGGTGTTAGGCATCTGGGCTGAGAGGCAGAGGCCTGGGGATGGGCAGAGCCAGCTTCAGGCTCACCTGCCAGGTTCTCGTGCACTGCCTTCATCTCCACCTGGGCCCGTGCAAAGGCCTCCTCAATGGCACGGTTCTTATCCTCCTCCAACGATTGCATCTCCTCCAGCATCTGCCCATGTGCCCGCTCCAGCTCTGCCTCATACATAGCAATCTGAGGGCCAGGAAAAGGTTCAGTGGCGGGGCGGGACTTAAAAAGGGAAGGGCAAGTGTGTGAAGGAAGCCCCCCTCCCTCCAGAGCATGGACACGTTATGGCTGGTTGGTGGTGTAGAGGGAAGGAATGGCCTGTTGCTCACCGCAGGGCTGTCATAGCGATCACTTCCCTGTATTAGCCCCAGCTCCAGCTGGTCTGTGCACGTGACAGGTGACAGACAGGCCACGTACCCCCAAGGCACATGCCCAGGAGACTGGAAGGAGCATGATGCCACAGGCAGCAGTAGGACCTACTGAGCACATCTATGGGTTTCTGGGGACAGCCCCTTGCAGTCATTTTCCTGTGTCCCCACTGCAAAGGGGCTTCTGGGGCCAGCTCATGCTACAGATGAAGAAATCAAGCTTGACCGCATGGCCAGGGGGAAAGGAAAAACTGAACCCCGAGTCTGTTGGGTCCCCGCTACATACAGCCCTCTTGGCCTGCACACCTGAGCCCGCAGCTGTATTGTCAGCTGATGGGAGTTCTGCAGCTGCTGTTCCATCTCTTTGAGCACCTGCCGCTGCAGGGCCACTTGCTCCTGCAGGTGCTGGTTCTGGGTCTGGGACTCGCTGAGGGCCTGCTTGGTCTTGGGTGACTCCACTTCCACTGTCTTGATGACGTACTGCAAAGAGAGGGAAGGACAGAGCGCCCAGAGGCAGCTGACCCAAAGAGACTCATCCCAACAGCAGCTGCTGGAAAAACTAGAGGTTTTGAGAGGCCCTGGTTCTGCAGACTGCCTTGGGGCCTGCTAGTGTCTTCTGACTGAGCCTAGGCTGGGCACAAAGTGACAAAAGGGACAAAGACAATAGCAGGTGCCTGGCAGACAATGAGCATCTTCCCAGAGTCTGCCTGGCAGCCAATGAAGAAGGAGCAAACTGAAGAACAAGACTGAAAGGAGCCCTTCAGCTTCACACACCTGGCTCTTCACTGGGACAAGGCCCTTTTAGGGACAGGCCCTGCCCTGGGCCCAAGATTCCCTCAGGGTTGGGCAACCTATCTGGCCACTCACCTTAACAGGGGGGGACTGGGCCCTCAGACTGGCGATAGTCTCATGGCTGTCTCGAAGCCGCCGGCTGAGCCGTTCCTCCTCCTGTGCCTTCTCAGCCAAGCAATCCTTGAGCCGCAGCTCGACCTCTGCTAACCGGTCAGTCTTCTGCTGCACCTCCAGGTTCAGCTCTGACAGCATGCCTTTGTTCTCGGCCACTTCCAACTGCAGCTGGGACAGCTTGTCACGGAGCTGGGTGCTCTCCTGCAGGTGGCCAGGACAGCCAGGATGGGAGTGGGGTCATCTCGAGCAGGTGGGCCCACAAGCCCAGGGCCACGGCTGTCCTGCCAGCTTACCTGGCTGTGCTCGCAACCTTCGCAGGGCACCACTGGCTGTGCCCGAAGCTCCTGAAGCTCGACCTCACAGCGCCGCAGTTCCTGCCTTAGCTGCTCATTCTCCACCATCAGCCTGTCCCGGTGCTTTTCCACGTCGGTGCCTCCCTGTGGAAAGCCGAGGCCCAGAGGAGGCATGAGCGAGGCCACACCAGGAGAGCTGAGATAAAGGTAGCAGAACAGAAGAAAAGAGAAAGGGGGAAAGAAAGGGCCAGGCAGGCAAAGGAAGGAGCCCGGGCTCAGAAAGAAGTCAAAAGAAAGACAGGAAAGAAGGCCAGCAAAGCAAGGCACGCATGCTCCCTGCTGCCTCAGCCCCGCTCAGTCTATTTTCCTCAGTGTGAAAGTAACAGAGTCACATTTATGTACAGAGTTCACACTCCTATTTTACGTCAGCAAATGAGATCCAGCCCCCTGCTCTGTGGTGAGAAGTGGCAAGTCCTTTAAGAGACAGCGTAAGTTCAGGTAGGAAGGGAATGGGGACTCAGAGTCAGCCACACCCCGAGGTGGAAGAGCAGCCCCGGCTTGGCACCCACCCCTCCTGAAGATGGTACAGGTCCTCACCAATTCTGATCTTAGTCGGTTCACTTCCTGGGCCTGGCTAATGAGCTTCTCCTTCAGATTCTCCACCTGTGGGCACAAAGCCAAGGGTACCGTGAGCCCAGGTCCTCAGCACCAGCCCACACCCAGGCCTCTGGCCTAGCTCCGGTGATGGCCAGTGTGGCCCCTCTGACCGCAGGACCTCAGGTTTCCCTATAGCAGCACCAGGCTATGCCAGGAACTCTGGTAAGCTAGCCTATTCTCAATGGCCTATAGTATCCACCCACGCAAGAATGTGCCAGCCATGACTCCGCAGGAAGGCCTGAGAGGTTATCTTGGGAAATTGAGGCTCCTTCACTGGCACATGCCCCTTCTGAAGCCCTAGTTCTCTGCCTACTACTTATCTGTAAAAGAACTGTTTTAATGTTCTCCTGCTTTAAGAGGACTCTGAAGTTACACAAACAGTTACAGTCGCTGGGTTCAGTCTTGCCCAGCCCCCAGCATTTTCCACCTTGGGCAGTTTCTAGTGGGTCAGCCCCGGGAACTATGCCTTCTGCAGCCAGGCCATGGCCAGACCTTGAAGACCTATGACCAGGAAGGTGGGAGTGAATTTGGGCAATGTACTCAGTGAAGGGGAACCTCTGTGGTGACAATGCCTTGAATAAAAACCCTAGGACAATGAACCTTCCTTGGAGCTGCCTTCCAGCAGGCTGCTCTCCCTGAAGGACCTAGACCCTGAGCCCACATTAGCCTGCCCCAGGAACAAGCCTGCTTCAGGGAATAGGCTTGACAGAAAAGAGCCCTAGCAGCAAAATTTGCCCAAGCGTGTTGGGTTTCTCCTCAAAACATTCTAGATGACTGTGTCCAGCCTGGGAAAGATACGGGGAAAGCCAGGCTGACTCTGGTGGGTTAGCAGGCTTATATATCCTAGTCACAAAAGTATTGAGTTCTGACTACTTAGGTGAAGGGGAATACGGCCTACAGGCACCAGGCAGATAAGGCTGGTGACCCCACCCCTAACACAGAACTAAACTCCTTTTTTAAAAAAAAGTATTATTTATTTATTATGTATAGTGTTCTGCCTGCATGCATGCAGGCCAGAAGAGGGCACCAGATCTCAATATAGATGGCTATGAACCACCATGTGGTTGGTGGGAATTGAACTCAGTACCTCTGGAAGAGCAGCCAGTGTTCTTAACCTCTGAGCCATCATCTCTCCAGCCCAGAACTGGCCTCCTAGAGACCACCCAAAAAAACATCTACAATGTAGTCCCATGGGCCACAGTCTGATGGGAACTCATACCCAGTGCCATGAATTTATCTCACAAGAGAGGCCAGTGCTGGGCATGGTGGTGCATACTTTTAATTCTAGCAGAGGCAGGCAGATTTCTCTGTGAGTCTGAGGCCTGTCTGGTCTACATAGGGAATTCCTTGCCAGCCAGCACTACATAGTAAGACCCTGTATCAGAGAGGGGGTGGGGTGGGCCCTGGATGTTTGGATGTGTAAAATCTCAGATGAGACAAGGCTCTGAGTAGCATGTAGAATCAGAGGTCACTGTCCCCTAGGGCTGGACAAAGTGGCTAGCTAGGCAAGCTAGCTTCTCTGGTCAAGTCAGGAGGAAGAGGGTCATGAGATTCTTTTACACCTCTGCTGCAGACCTGGCAGGCCAGTGCAGGTCAACAGTTGGTGGCTATCCTACTGAGAGACTGAAAGGCCCAGTCAGGTTGCCCACACCACCAGGGGACAAGCAGGTAACCCAAAAATAAGACTGAGAAAACTTACCTCTGTCCCCCCTCTAGGCACACTACTTCCTAGTAGCACTCCCAGCCATGGGGCGAGCAGGAAAGCAAAGGCCATGTCATTTCTCTGTCCACTACCACTGCCCATATGGGGCTGAGAACCCAGTGTGTGTGTGTGTGTGTGTGTGTGTGCGCGCGCGCGCGCGCGCGCGTGCGCATGCATACATGCATGCCCTTTGGCCCCAAGCAGAGTTAGGTAGCCATAAAGGCAAGCTGGTCTGAAGTCCCACCATGGGAGAAGCAGCTAGGTCATCTAGGTACTTGTCTACAAGGCAACTGTAAAGCAAGTACTTGCTCATTGGTGTTCTGAGGGCGAAGTTTGAAGTCTGAGGTGACACCTCGCAGCTGTGTCTCCCAGATCTACAGCCTTCAGCCCCTGACAAGCCCAGCGTGGACTGGGTACATAGCATCTCTGACCGGAGGGGCCTTTTTCCAGTCCTTTTCCACAGCTCTGCCCTGCCTCCTATAGCCTGTTCCACAGCAGCTCCCTGGCATCTTATCAAAGAAAACCTTGTGTGGACAATATGAAGGGGCGTGGGGGTGGGGGTGGGGGTGAGGGCGGGCTCCAGGCTGTAGAAACACAGTTGATGGATTCTGCATGACTTCCAGTCAGGTGTTAAGTGTATGGGTTTCTCTTGCATTTCCCTCACCCTAAAATAAGAGCATCTATCCCCTACCTATCCACATTGCCTCACCTCACAAAAGGATGAAGTTCTGGCCTTGGCTGTTTCCAATGCTGGCTGATGCTGGGCTCTCAGCCCTGCTGCAGTGAATGTGGGGCTGGCAATGCTTCCTGGGAGTTAGGAGCCCTGGCCTATCTACAGCCTAGCTCCTTGCATCACAATGGGAACTCAAGTGCTGCTGGCTCTCCTGGGACCAACAAGGGGACACAGGAGATGGGAGTGATGGGACAGACTTCTTGACAGGAAGGGACCACGAAAGACCCTTTCAGTCTGAGATATCAGACACTGTTACCCGTGAGCTCATCTCAGAAAGCAGAGAAGGGGAACCTAACTCTGCTGGCCGTAATGGCCATTAGGGTAGCCATTGCCCCCCATCAGGCACAGCCTACTAACTCCTTCATGGCTCCTGAGAACCAGCTGCACCTGGGGCAGGGCAGCTAGAACCTGCTGCCAGGAGCGGACCCTGCTCTGCACTTGGAGGGAAGCTCTGCTTTGGAAGGGCTTGAGGGCAGAAGAAGCAAGTGTGTGGAGTCTGGAAAAGCAGGCAAGTTTCTGAAACAAATGGAATGCCCAGAGAACTGGATGGAAGACAGGAACAGGAAGAACAGAGACCAAGGTACCACAACCCTGCAAGCCCAAGCCTCCTCCACTCCCACGGCCTTTGGGGGGAGAGCTACATAGGTGCATGGGGCCCCTGAGCACAGTAGATGCTCAATGAGATCCAGCAGCAGAGGGCACTGTGCATAACTCCTGAATCTAAGAGCTGGGAACTGGAGAGTGTGGAGTCTGCGGTGAAGGGGCCACCGCTGGCCTTAGGCGACATCCCTCTCCTACCAAGGTTATTAGCTAGAAGCAGCTCTCAATCTGTGTCATGACCCTTTGGCAAGCCTCTATCTCCAAAAATATGTTATGATTCATAACAGTAGGAACATTACAGTTAGGAAGTAACAATGAAAATCATTTTCATGGCGGGGGGGGGTTCATCACAACATCAGGAACTGTATTAAAGGGTTACAGCACCAGGAAGGTTGAGAAACTATGATCTAGAGAAACTGAGGCAGGGGACAGAGCCAGTGGGGCCTGTTTGTCTACTGACCTGACACAAACCTGCATTTACCATGGCAGAAGTGGCTGGGGTAGGGGTGGGGTGCCCGCTAAGGTCTGCATTTTCTTAGCTGTCTGTTCCCAACCCAGTGATTACCTCTGTACCTCCCACCGTGCCTAGGCAGCATGGTCAGCAGCTATCTCTAGAAGAAAAAAAGAGAGGGCCTGCCAAGGGTACTACAGAGCCTTACTGAGTTGATATTTCACCTGGAACCCCTGGGGGAACCAAGGCAGTAACCCCCCACACACAACCACCTGACCCATTCTGCTGCCCCAGCATGCTCCCCAGTCAGGAGGCTGGCCTGGCCTGGTTAACACATCTACACCCAGTGCCAAGCAGTCCCCCCCAGTTCCTCTACCCCTGAGGGACAAGAGTAGCATTTGAGAACACAGTATGTCAAACCCAACCAGATCTCAGCTCATTAGAGTAACCATGGACAAGTCCCTTCACCTCTCTATGCCTTTCCGCTCCCACACCTGCACCATGATGCAACCTCATCAAGGCCTTCAGACTAAATGAGGGAATCTGTGCAGTGTGCTTGCCCAGGCCCAGCACACGAAGTATTCTACAAACTGAGCAGCTGGCATGTGAAATGCTTAGGACCGGAAATTTTCAGATGCTTAAATTTTTGCATATAGACAATGAGACGTCTTGGGCATGGGACCCAGGTCGAAGCAAAGTTCACCTGTGTTTCAATATGCACCTTGTACACAAAGCCTGAGGTCATGTTTACAGTATTTTTAATCACATTTTTGGGCATGGAATAGACTTTGTTCAGGCTTAGCTGTCAGAACTGTGGCATCCTGTCGATGCATGGTTTTGGACTTTGAAGCATTTGGGATTTGGGGATTAGGGATGCTCACACTCACACTCAGGGCTAGCATTAAGAGACCTGTAGTGACCCTACTGCCTTGCGCTAGGCTGCCACATGGGAATGTCAGCCCAGAGGACCCACATCTTCAAATGTTAGAAACAAAAGTGAAGGCCAGGGCCTGGGTGTGATTAAGTACCTGCCTAGCTCACAAAAGGCTTTGGGTTCCATACCCAGCACTGGAAAAGACAGGAGAGAGGCATATTTCCATGCCAACAGATTTAAAGCTGGCAACTAATTTGATTTTAAAATCAGGCCAGTAAGAACTATTAACTTCAGCAAAGTAACAGGATATGGACTCAACTCAAAAATCAGTTGTGTTGCTATAACAACAGACAATCCAAAGTAGAAAATAAAATCATTCCATTTACAGTAGCTTCCAAAAAAAAAGAAAGAAAAAAGAAAGAAAGAAAGAAGAGAAAAAAGAAGAAAAAGAAAATCTGAATAAATTTAAACAAGAAGAGCTAGAGAGGTGGCTCATTGGTGACATGCTCGCCGCTCGGGCATGTGGACCTTAGCTCAGGTCCCCAACATCCATGTAAAAAGCTGGACATGGCTGGGGCTGGAGAGACAGTTCAGTGGTTAGGAACACTGGGTGCTTGTCCAGATGATCTTAGTTCAATTCCCAGCACCCACAGAGCAGCTCATGACCATTTATCTGTATCTGCTGTCCCAGGAGATATGACACCCATTTCTGGCCTCAAAGGGTACTGCCTGAATGTGGTGCACAGGCACACTCAAGACAGAACATTCATACTCTTAAAAATCAAATTATAGGGGCTGGAGAGATGGCTCAGCGGTTAAGAGCACTGGCTGCTCTTCCAGAGGTCATGAGTTCAATTCCCAGCAACCACATGGTGGCTCACAACCATCCATAATGAAATCTGGTGCCCTCTTCTGGCCTGCAGATGTACCTGCAGACAGAACACTGTATACATAATAAATAAATCTTTAAAAAAAATCAATTTTTATATATATATTATATATAAAAATTGTAACACACACATATATATTACATGTAATATAAAAGTGTGCAGGCATGTCTGCACACACTTGTAATGTGAGTGCTGGAAGGATAGAGACAGGAAGATAGATCTCAGGGGCTTGCTAGCTACCGAGTCTAGCTAGTCTAGCGGAAATGGTGAGCTCCATGTTTAGTGAGAGACCTTATCTCAAAAACTAAGGTGGAGAGAAATAGAGGGAAACACCCCAGTCAACATCCAGCTTCCACCCACACATGCCCAGGTGCAAACACAGACCAAGAAGACAACACTTAGTGAAAAGTGGGCTGCTAAGGGAGATTAAAGACGGCAGTAAAGGAGCAGCACCGTGCGTTCATGTTGAAGACCCAATAAATAGGGCTTCAGCAGTACCTAGAGCATTCTAGAGAGCCAAGACAATTCCTACCCAAAACACTAGCAGCATTTTCTAAGACATCTTTTAAAATGGTAAAATTCATATGCGGACTCAAAGGATGCCAAACAGACAAGTCTTGAACAAGAAAAATGAAGGTGGAAGTCTGTAACTTGGCTTCAAGAAGGACTTGGGAGTCCAGAATAAACTTCACATGTATGTTCTAATGATTTTTGACAAGTGTGCACACAATAGCAAAGAAATATCTTTTTGACAACTGAGGGTGCCAAACTGGGTCTCCACATGACAAATAATGAAACTGGGCCCTTACCCACATACCATACAGTAATATACAAAAAGAATCGTAAATGAATCAAAGACCTAAACACAAAAAAATTAAATGATAAAACTCTTAGAACAATATAGAGAAAAACTTTATGACACTGAATTTGGCAGTGATTTTTTTGAAATGGCCCCTAAAGCACAATTAAAAAAAAAAAGTTAAGTGGTCTTTATAAAAATTAACTTTGGAGAGATGACTCAGTGGTTAAGAGCACGGGCTGTTCTTCCAAAGGACCCAGGTTTAAATCCCAGCACCCACATGGCAGTTCACAGCTGTCTGTAATTGCCGGGCGTGGTGGCACACACCCTTAATCCCAACACTTGGGAGTCAGAGGCAGGAGGATCTCTGTGAGTTCAAGGCCAGCCTGGTCTACAAAGTGAGTCCAGGACAGCCAGGGGTACACAGAGAAACCCTGTCTCAAAAAAAAAATTAACTTTTGTACTTCTACAACTCAGCAAAATTCACAGGTTCGGGGGTTGAGAGATGATATAGAAGTTAAGAGCACTGGCTGCTCTCTCCAAAGACCCAGGTGTAATTCCTAGCAACCACACAGCAGCTAAAAACTGTATGTAGGGAGTATCTGGAATCTTAAAAAGCACATGTTGTAGAAACTGAGCACAGAATGGTGGCCACAGGAGGTTGGGAGAGTTGCAGGGAAGGAGGCGTGGAGAGAGACTAATTGGTTGGTGCTAAGTTACAGTTAGGTAAGAGTAAATTCTGATGGGCTATTGTCAAAGAACAGAACTATACAAAATGTTGATGGTAATATAACTTTGAAACAGCTAGAAGAAAGGATTTTGAAAGTTTTTACCATAAGGAAATGATAAATGTTTGAGGATGTAGACATGTTTATTTATAACTCATTGTAAACATTACTCAATGTATATATGTGTTGAAATAATGTACATTACCTTATAACTATGTGCATTTTTGTGTTTTGGTTTAAAAGCTTTTACAAAGAGAAGATTGTTAGTGATTATTCATATAGATAGAATTTGGGGGAGGGTAAGGTTAGTTGCTCATGTGCTTTTAGGATTTTTTTTTTGGTTTTTTCGAGACAGGGTTTCTCTGTGTAGCCCTGGCTGTCCTGGACTTGCTTTGTAGACCAGGTTGGCCTCGAACTCACAGAGATCCGCCTGCCTCTGCCTCCCAAGTGCTGGGCTTAAAGGCGTGAGCCACCACACCCGGCTAGGATTTTTAAATGTAAACACAATTCAGAATTTTAAAATCAAAAATTAGAAGTTGAACTACCTATCACTATTGGAAACTTACCTGAAAAACAAAACACAAAAACCCAAAGCCCTAATTATGGCAGTGGCACGTGTAAGGATGACAGATGCAGCGTAGGGTCCAGAAAACAAGACAAATAAAAAAAAACTGTATGTAACTCCAGGCCCAAGGGATCTGACGTCCCCGTTCTAACTTCTGCAGATACCACATGCATGTGATACACAGACACATGTGCAGGTGAAACACAAACACATTTTTTAAAAAAGTAAAAATAAAACATTAAAAAAATATATATCACAGGTAGAGAGTTGCAAGTATCATCCCTGAAACCAACAACATCAAGCGGAGTGACAGGGAACTGTCGAGTGGGAGGGAAACATGCAAATCAATTACCAAAAAAGGTTAAAGCCTGAAGACTTCAACTGAACAACAGACATCAAATCACTGGACTGAAAAATGAAGACCTTGGCGGTGGTGGTGGCGCATGCCTTTAATCCCAGCACTCAGGAGACAGAGGCAGGTCGATCTCTGTGAGTTCTGGGTCAGGCTGATCCACAAAGTGAGTCCAGGACAGGCAAAGCTACATAAGAGAAACCCTGTCTCGAAAACAAGAAAACCTCAAAACACAATGAGATGCCACTCCACACTGGAATGGCCGTTAAGTGTCGAGGAGGGCACAGGAGGAAGCAGAACCCTGAGCAGTTGGTGCACACGGGAACTGGTACAGCCGCTGTGGAAAGCAGCGTGGTGGGTTCTCAACAAATCGAACACTGAGCTGGGCGTGGAGGTGCATGCACATCTATAGTCCTGGCCCTCAGGAGGCTGAGACAGGACTACTGCCTGAGTTCAAGCCATACCAGTCTTTAAGATAGTGAGTTCCAAGCCTGCCAGGGCTGCATAGCAAGACTCTTAGGAAAAAAGAAAGAAAGAAACAAAGAGTAGAATGATAATTAGGACAGAGTGAGTCAGCTATGTGGCTTACACCTGTTCTAGCAGCGTACGAGAGGCAGAAAGCAGGAGGGTCACCCCAAGTTCAACAGCAGCTTGAGCTAATCCAAGACCCTGTCTCAGTAAGGCACAGAAGAACACATCTTTAATCCCAGCACACGGAAGGCAGAGAGAGTTAGATCTGTACAAGAGTTCGAGGCCAGCCTGGTCTACATAGGGAGTTCCAGGCCAACCAGAGTCACACAGTGAGACCCTGTCTTAAAAAAAAAAAAAAAAAAAAAGGAAAAGAAAGCCCTGTCTCAACAATAAACAAACAAAATTAATGAAACCCTACATGATTCGGTAATTTCAATTCTAGGCATATACACCAGAGGACTGAAAACAGGAACTTGAAGGGCAGTTGTGCATAGGTGTTGGTAGCAGCTTTATATACAGTGCCCAGAAGGAGGGCTCCACCCGCTGTGGACTTAATGGGAAAAGCAAGATAGCAAGGGCTAGTTGGTGTGTTCCGGGGCACACTGGACTAGAAAGAGAGCGTATCTCAGAAAACCAATAGCCAACAACACAAAACCCACTGTGAGGCTACATAGGAACAGTCTACCATGGGATACCACACTTTATAGTTCATAACCAATTTCCTGTCCATTCTTGTTTGTGTTTTGGGTTTTTTTTTTTTTAAGGTTTTTCTACACAGGGTTTCTCTTGTGTAACAGCCCCGGCTGTCCTGGAACTCACTCTGTAGACCATGCTGGCCTTGAACTCACAGAGACTCGCCTGCCTCTGCCTCCCAGGTGCTGGGATTAAAGGCATGCGCCACCGCCACCACCCCCAGCTTCTTGTCCATTCTTATGACCAACCCATCTGATAACCATAAAACCACATTCTTCAGCCTGGCTAGTAATCAGAAAATGGAGTTCACAGGATAGGCAATGCTTCCTACAGCCCCACAGCCAAGACAGCATCGGACAGATCTATCTCCAGGGTTCCTAAGCCACGTCTGCCCCTACAATACACTGAAGCACGGAGCAGCACTGATTGCTTCCTGGGACATCCGGATTCTGTTGTCATATCCGTTTACAGATGAAGAAATGAGGTACAGATTGATAGTTACCTAGCCCGGGGTCACAGGGCTAATGGATACTGCCAGACAGAGGGGTTTGCTCCTGGCTCCAGGCCCAGGAAGTTGGCCCTGTCTCCACAAGATCAGACCCTACAGAGAGCAAGCAGCTCACGGGTAAGGAGCCAGAGGTATTATCCCTTAGGAACATTGTAATAAATACGTAATCAAAAAGCTCACTGATAAAAAGCTCACCTGAGCAGAGGTTAGGTGCATTTTGAAATCTCAAGTCATCTCAGGCCTGAGGGTGGCTTGGGGATCCTCCTTAAGGTGATGAGGGAGCAGGGCTAGGGACACCAGAAAGGCACCTCACTTTTGACTTCCCTTCTTAATAAGCGAGTAGATTTCATCAGTTAGAGGGGAAAATGTTTATGGCTGGGAACATGCTCAGGTGCTAAAGACACTTGTTGCCAAGTAAGATGAGGAGTCTGAACCTCCTCGTCTTGTAGCATCTTCCCAACCAGAAGAGTGCCACCATCCGACTTCTCTGGTGAGGTCCAGGCAATGTCCTCTGACCTGCTCCACAGAGGGCAAGTGAGTGGCCTCTGCTGGTCCCTGCCTCCCCAGGTACCTGGTTCTGCAGCTGGGTGGTTGTGGCTTGCCGGTCACTGTCATGGAGGGCCAGCCTCTCCCGAAGGACTACCAGTTCCTCCTGAAGCTGGGACATGGCCTCCACGGTCCTACGTACCACGGGGTCTGGGCCTGGTGACCCCGACAGGCTTGAGCACCTCCCGATGCCAAAGAGCCGCCCACCTACAAGCAAAGCAGTGGCCGGTCAGCAGGACAGTGGAGGTGTGCCTGGGGAGGAAGGCAGCCATCACAACAGAGCACACCATCAGGGTGGAAAAAGGATGCAAGGAGGCGGGGGCTAGGTCTTAAGGCTACAGCAAAATGGGATTGCAGGGGACCTCCAGGATGGCCTTGGGGAAGTCTCTTTAACAGTAGTTTCTGGGGGAAAGAACTGCCTAAACCAAGACTTGGAAAGCAATTTTTGCTGAACTCCCTCAAAGCAGTGTTCTAGGCCAGAACTAGTGCCTCTCTCAGTGGGTGACCTTCAGGCAGTTTCCACTGGGAAAGAAAGGAGGCTCAGTCAGAAATGGCTCTTCATGCTAATCCATGCTCTCAAAAATCATAGCAGAGAGGGTGGGCTTTCTCAGCTGCTCCGTGGGGAGCAGTCACCTATAGGTGCAGGAGCAGCAAGGGGAGAATGTACAAGCACAACACAGCAGGGCAGCCAGGCACTCTCAGGCTGATGCCTGCACTTGGGGACTGACCACACGGGCATGAGAGGGGGCAAACATGGAGTCAGGCAGGGCCCCAGCCGGAGTCGTCCTCCTCCAACACCTCCGACTGTGGCCTGCGCAGTGAGGGACCAGCAAGTGGTTCAGGGGAACAGGAGGATTTGCCTCCTCCCCTCAGCAGCCCAAGTGGGGCCCTGCACAGGGTCTGGGCTTGCAGAGGGCCGCTGGTAGCCAGTGAGTCTTCCACTTCAATGAGGACTTAGCTTTTGGTTTTCTGAGCGGTGAGGGGCCTCTCTGTGCCTGACTCCCACCACTAGCACCCTTGACTACAGTTCTGCAAAGCCCCAGAGTGGCACAGGAAAACGGGAGGAAGCAGCTGTAGCTAGGATGACAGGGGTATGGGGTTCTGCTCCCATGGGTGGGGCTGGTGTCCCCTCCTTCCAGAGAGCTGAGGCTGGACAATCTGTGCTTGGCAGGTGGCCCCAGCGGTGTGGCTCTGATTGTGGTGGCCCCAGCGGTGTGGCTCTGAATGTGACACAGTATGAAAGTCACACAGAGCTGGCCCAGCTTCTGTGATCTATTCTAGAGGGAATAAGGCGAAGCCCGACGCTTCTAGGCCGGCACACGGGGCTGCCATGTGATCACTGTGGCCGCAGGCTGCGTTGGTTCAGGCAGAATGTGCTGGGCTCGGCTGAGAGCTGGTCTTGCATTTTGAGTCACATGGGAGGGACCCTGCAGGCTCTTCCAATGTGAAAACAGGGACAATGTGCCTAGCCCAAAAGCAGCCGTGGGAAAGGGGCTGGGAATCCCTTAGGCGACACAGGCATGAGGGACTATCACAGGCCTCAGCAGCTCTGTACTTGGAGGCTCTGAGCCCCAGGTCTCAGCATGGTACCCTGTGTTGGGGGTCAGGACTTGAGATGAACCTATGGTGTCATGGGTAGTGGAAGAAACACTCTTGAAAGAAGCCAGGGGATGTGAGGCCCAAGGGTACTTGAGCAAAACAAGACCTGCGCTGAGGAAGCTACCCCCTGACAGGTCAGTTTCTAGAGGCACAACCCACCACAGGGTGGAGAGCTCGGATGCTGTGCCAGTCCTCATTGCTAAGAGGACCTAGCTTTCCTCTTTCCTCACCTAGCTGGCCAGACGGTGGCCATTTTGGAAGTCTGGCTGCCCATTACTTACAGGGACCCTATGCCTGCCCCGAATCTAGATGGACCAGGGCTCATGCAGAACAGGCACTGAAAGCAGTGACCTCCTCCAATAACCCCGGCAAGTTCAGACATGCAGACTCTGAGGAGGCAGCACCTTTCCCCACACTCCTGGCCTTTCCCTGAGGCTCCCAAGGGTGTTCTTTCCTGGTGATCAGCAGCCAGTACTTACTGCCAAGAACCCAGAGGACTGCAAAGGGGCCTGGGGAAGCTTCTAAAACCAGTTGGCTCTAGGTGTCTCACTGGGCAGAGGACAATGGAACCACAGGCTTAGTTTTCTCAGCCTGAAGGGAGGGGAAACAAATCCCAGCCCTCTGGATCCTCTGACCAGAACACAGCCAGGCCTCTGCTGAAGGCACTAGTGGCGTCTGAGAGGCTGGTCCTGGGCCCTGCTTTAGATGGGCATTGGGAAAAGACAAAAAGAAGGGAAATTCAACCCCAGCCTCCAGTGGCCAAGGTCTCTTATCACTGGGTGAGGCCCTGGTGTCCGTGGGACAAGGGGCAGGACAAGAAAGAGGACAGACACATGGCTGTCCATGGATCTGGAAGAGGCTGACCAGAGTCTCAGGTTTGTATCAGGTGACCAGTCCGGCTGAGCCACCTCCAACTGTGGGACAGAGTACTGGATAGCTAGGACTACACAGGAGCTTCTCTCCTGCACTAGCTCAGCCAGAGTATGTCCGACGGCGGGGCTAACCTCCTTTACCTGTTTTTTCTACATTCATGGTACCACCAGCTTCTGGGGCCTCCGGGTCCCGCCTGGGGGCCGGTGCCTGCCTCTTCGGGAGCTTGTCTTCTTTCGTCCCCTGACTCTTGCTCTCGCAGCCCTTGTCCTGCAGGGCCTGCTGCCAAGACACAACCAGAATCCTCTCGTGAAGGGCACTGTGCTGAGGAGGGACCCTCGCCTGGGATGGTGAGCATCCTGGTCCCAGGGCCCAGCAGTATCTTCACCATGGAAGTGTGGACAAAGAGATCTGTCTGAGATTTGGGGAAGCCAGACTAGCATCCCACAGGAAGATGACACTATGTTTTTTTGAGCCCTACAGTAGTCAGCCTTGGTACCAGTAAAAAAAGGTTCTAGGTACCTATGCTCCCCAGGTGAAGTATGTGGCATCCCCTGCAGGCTGCGGGGGTGGGGGGGCAGGAGTCACCAGCATCACATCAAGCCTCAACACAGGCGATATCCAGCCCTGCCATGCACACAACAGTCTTGGGGCAACTCCCCTGTAGTGTCATCTGCTGCAACACCTTGACAGACGGCCTCCCACCTAAGAATGCCATTTCCAGGACGAGGAGGCTGCACATGAGTCCATCTGACCAGGAAAATGACCACCCTGCCTCCTTCACGCTCTCTCCCATGGGGCTATCCAGCGGCAATTCAACCCCACGTCCTGGCCAAGGCAAAGGTGGCTGGACTGGAGCAGATGAGTGGAGGGTGGAAAAGGGGTGCTTCATTCAGAGACACCCCCTATAGCTCACAGGGAGAGATACCAAGCAAGGGTCAGAACAGTGTGGAAAAGTGTGAACCCATTTGAAGGTAATACACAGGATACAGATGAAAATGAACTGGAGAGCTCGCGGGCGGTGGGTCTCTGTGTGCGCTCCATGTGGGGGTGTTGCACACATGGAGACCTGCTGAGATAGGAACAAGAGCAATTTAAACTTGGGGAATGGAAACAAATCTCAAGGAGAAAAGGATTTGAGCAGACAGGGTCTTCTAAGTCATTCTTGGACCCATCTGAGGTTCAACTTTTTCATCTCATAAACACAATTTGGTTATGTCCACAGAGGCATCTGGGAAAAGGCTCTTATGTCTTTGTGCTCTCTCAAGTCAAGTGTTGCAGAGATGTCCTGCCTCTGCCTCCTCACTATTTAGAATTAAAGGTTTGTGCTGACATCCATCCAGGGACACATGCTGGGCTTTTTGTTTGTTTTTTTAATGCTCATTACGGGGGTGGGGGGGAGCCCAGAGAGAGATAGCATGTCACCTGCACGCTGTGTGGCTGTGGACAAATTCTGCACCCTCCCTGAGGCTGTTTCCCTCCTTCTCAGTCTAGAACCACTGATCTCTGCCCTCTAGTACCAGTAGGCAAAACAATAACCACAGCAAACAAAGCATACTTAACAGTGCCTGGCATACAGTAGACGCCACATAGATAGCTGTGGTCGCTTAATAGTTTCTCTAATCTCCACTCTTTTACTTTGAGCATAAAAAGGCCAATCAAAAGATTTGCAAGAGTGAAAATCGGCCCGCCAGGTGCCTGGTTAGCCACGCCCCCGGCCTCTTTCTCCTTCATCTCTTGTATTTAGGAAAATTCTCCTCGGCTTAATTTTGTCCCCACCCTACAAAAACAACTGCTACACAATCTGGAGCAAGCTCAGGGAGGTGGGGGTGGCAGGGACGGCAACAGTTGGAAGTTTCCACTCGCCTTCAGATGGGAGCAAAGGTTACACTATTTCTGGGCCCGCTGGCCGAAGCACCGGAAGGGACAGCCATCCCCCGGGGGCTGGGAATTCCTGCAGTGCCTTTGGAGGTGCCCCTCAGGCTTTAGTAGCTGGAGTAAGGCTGGACTGACTGACTGGGCCTGTGACCTACAGGTCGCCTCACTGTGCTAGGGACACACTTCAGCACACATCCGTACCCATAAACAAGGCAGAACTCTGCTGGGGCCGGAAGGACATGAACTTGGAAGCCAGTTGTTAATGGCTCCTGGATGGAGCGTCAGCAGAACTGCTGAGCCCAGGCCTCCGAAGCAGCCACAGCCCAGAACCCCATAATCAAAGCTCAAGAAAAGGGCCACCACCCAGCTGAGATACAGTTCCTGACCGCAGCCTCCCGATTTAACTTCCCTCTGGTTTCCTTAACTGCAGTCTCACCAGACCCGCTCTCCTGACAGACCTCACAAAAGAAAGAAGTTTGGTCCGGTTCAGCTATCACAAGACTCTCATAAGAACCAGGAAACATGGTGAAAGAAAGGCTGTCCCTGAAACGCTATCATCCCTGGGGTTCTGCCCTGCAGCACCCCAGGACTGCTGGAAAGAGGATGGTTCAAAGGTGTGCGTTTCCCCCAACATCCATCCTGCCTACTGTCTGTACTTGCTTTATCCCAGCTCTGCACAGTGGCTTCCTGGAAGGGCAGGGTGTGTGTATGAGGCCATCAGAAGCTTGGAGAAAAAGCCAGGCATGATGGCTTAATAAGCCTATGACCGCAGCACGTGGGAACTTCAGCCAGGAGTATCTGCCATGAGTCCCACGCCAGCCTAGGCTGCAGAGGGAGTCCCTGTCTCAAAAACATAAAGAAGACTGGGGGGTGGGGTGGGGGAGATTATAAGTCCTCTCTCTTAGGGGAATCTGGGTGACCCCCTCCCAGAGAACCCTGGCATTTCATGGTCTGAAATTGTGTTCTTGGTAGTCCCCTGTTCGTATTCACACATTTTAGGTCATTTTGGTGACTATCAGGAGCCTCTAATGAGCGACCACCCTATTTCCTTTCTCAGCATTCCCACACCTGTGCTAAGGAAGCAATGACACAAAGCGGTCAATCCATAAATATCTGTTCAGCAAACATACACATTAAAATATTAATACAGGGGTCTGAAGAGACCACTCAGCAGTTGAGAGCACTGGCTGCTCTTTCAGAGGACCTAGGTTCAATTCCCAGGAGCCAGATGGTGGCTCATGGCCATCTGTAATTCTACCCTCTGCTGGCCTCTGCAGGCAGCAGACATGAATGTGGTGTGCAGACTTACACACACGCAAACACCCATACACATAAAAAAGAAATAAATCTTTTTTTTGAGGGGGTGGTTCGAGACAGGGTTTCTCTGTATAACAGCTCTGGCTGTCCTGGACTTGCTTTGTAGACCAGGCTGGCCTCAAACTCACAGAGATCCACCTGCCTCTGCCTCCCAAGTGCTGGGATTAAAGGCGTGCGCCACCACCGCCCGGCTAAAAAATAAATAAATCTTAAAAAAAAAAAAACATACACCGGGCGTGGTGGCGCACTCCTTTAATCCCAGAATTTAGGAAACTGAGTTGGTAGATCTCTGTGAGTCTAAGGCCAGACAGAGCTAAATAGTGAGATTCTGTCTCAAGGCAAAACACAACAGCCAATTAATGTAGTCCAGCAAGATGGTTCGATGGAGGAAGGCACTGGACGCCCCGAGTTCCCATCCGCAGAACCTACACAGTAGGAGACCCGACTCCCACAAGTTGCTCTCTCAGCCCCACAGGTGCCCTGTGGTGCCCCCAGAGCCCCGCACATACACACAATAATGTAAAGGATTAACGCCACGACTGCTTGAACAACGTCAAAGGGGCTCACTGTGATCAGAGATGACAAACACACAGGGGCCGGCACGGAGGGTTTTACCATCACCACGTGGCATCATCGTCATGCCATGGTGTCAGGATGAACCCAAGGCCTCATGTGTGCCAGGCAAGTGATCTAGCGCTGCGGCACACACACAGCCCAGCTATGGATTATGGGAAAATCTCAAGTAGAACATTATGCGGTGCTTAAGGGAATGGAGGTATATTCTCCATGACTAACATGTATGAAGAAATCCCGAAGATGGCTGTGAGGGAATCAGCAAGGTGTAGAATAGTGTGTAAAAGTAAATACAAGAACTGTATATAACTGGGTGGTGGTACAAGTAAGGTAAGAAAATGAGGACCCCGAGGGGCATCTATCTTCTAGGGATTGTACTGTGAATTCGTTGAATTCTTTTTTTTTTTTTTAAAGATTTATTTATTACATATACAGTGTATAGTCTGCAGGTATATCTACAGGCCAGAAGAGGGCACCAGATTTCATTATAGATGGTTGTGAGCCACCATATGGTTGCTGGGAATTGAACTCATGACCTCTGGAAGAGCAGCCAGTGCTCTTAACCGCTGAGCCATCTCTCCAGCCCCTCGTTGAATTCTTTACACCATTTGGGTTTTTTTTTTTTTTTTTTGGTTTTTCGAGACAGGGTTTCTCTGAATATCTCTGGCTGTCCTGGACTCGCTTTGTAGACCAGGCTGGCCTCGAACTCACAAAGATCCGCCTGCCTCTGCCTCCCAAGTGCTGGGATTAAAGGCGTGCGCCACCACTGCCCGGCAGCCATTTGGGTTTTTATTTGCTTGCTTGCTTGGATTTTTTTAGACAGGGTTTCTCTGTGTAGCCCTGGCTATCCTGGAACTGGCTCTGTAGACCAGGCTGGCCTCAAACTCAGAGATCTGCCTGCCTCTGCCTCCCTTAAAGGCACACACCACCATCGACTCTTACAGCATTTTTGTATACCTCTTTACTCCATTTGTAAGCAAGCTAGTTGTGTTCAGTAGTTCAGATCTCTACCCTACTGTGTGACCAGCAGCAAGTTACTTAACCACTCTGAGCTCTGAGCATCTGTGTCCTCATCTAGAGAATTCATACAAAACCTTTTTGTTAAGACATAAGATCCAATCCCTGTGTTCCAAAATAATGTTGACTAAAACCATTGACTCTCTGTGTTATTCCTACAATCAAACACACCCTCACCCAAGGATATAGTATGTCTTCTGAAAGTCAATGACAACTGCAAAGGAAAAGAATTGCCCCATCCTCCACAATCTCTCTTTGGACTCTTTGTGAACCAGAGTCTCTATGTAGCCCTGGCTGGCCTAGAACTTGCTTTGTAGACCAGGCTGGCCTCAAAGCACCATCATGCCCAGTCTGGCCCTCCCTTTGATTTTTCAAACAAGGTGGAACACAGGCATTGTCCATACAGAAATAAACAGCTGCCCCAAACCATCCTCTTTCCCCAATATCTCCTCCAGCTCTGCAAATTCTAGCAAAAGTCTCACTTCCCACCTCAGCCAGGGTGTGGCTGAGCTGCTCCTGCCACCTAAGAGATCCTCCCTGAGACAAGCTGTAAGGTAGCCTGTTGCGTTCATTCAGGCTGTCAACTCTGGGCTGCAAAGGGCTAGCCAACAGGTGCCTGGCAGGTTCCCCAGCTCTCCTCCCTGCTGGAGGGAGCTCAAGGGACCAGAACACACCAGCCACACTCACCCTCACCCCTGCATCTGATAGCCCCAGCTTACCTGGACTGTCAGGTAGAGTCTATGGGGACTCCTAGGGCCAGGCCAGTCCACACTGAGGGCCCGGCACTGTGCTAGAGACGGGCGAGCTGCTGTCCGGGCGGTGGAGTCTTCCTCACCACCAGTTAGGGTATCTTTTCCACGCCCTGTCCAAGGACAGACAGACAAGTGAGGTGACATATTTGGCTCCTGGCCAAAGACCACCAGCCAGAGCAAGCTGAGCTTAGCTTCTGTCCCCTCCGATTTGCCCAGCTGTGGCCAGCAGGGTCACATGTGGCCTCACAGGCTCTCTCCACACAGGAGCACAGATAAGGACAGGGTGGGGCTGCCCAATTCCCTTACCAAAAGGGACCCTGAGATTCTTTCCTGGATGGTACCCAAGACCCTCCAGGGGCCTCCCCAGTTGCCACAGAAGCTTTTAGGGTTCATGTTTGTTCTCAGTTCCTGGGCAGAAGGCAGCAAGAGGAAGCCAAGTCCCTGAGTGAGCTGTGCATCAAAGGGATACAGCTTTATTATCCAGGCTGCCTCTAGGTGGCAATTTCTCCCTTGCATTTATTAAGACTAACCCCATACTTGGTGGGCCTGGTCCCTGTTGTTTCTAGACGTGCACCCAGGGACAACTAAAGTACATTCTCTGGAGCCTCTACTGGGGCAGGACACACCCCTTGACCAGCCTGGCCAGGGTGGGAAACAGTACTGGCCTTACTGTCAAATGGCTCGGCCACAGAGCATATATTGATTGCTCTTGCAAAGGACTGGGATTTTGTTTCCAGCGCCCACACTGAGTGATTCACAACTGCCTATAAGTGTCGGCTCCAAGAAATCTGATACCTCTGAACTCTGTAGGTACCTTTATTCATGTGCATTTAACCACACACAGATGAATATACATATAAATTAAAACTAAAATAATAAATATTTTATTTCTTAAAATTTTTTTCTTAAATGTATTTCTTAAAAATTATTTCTAAAGCCGGGCGGTGGTGGCGCACGCCTTTAATCCCAGCACTTGGGAGGCAGAGGCAGGC
>CAJQZJ010032284.1:6770361-6801499 GCA_907164525.1 Lophiomys imhausi
CGCACGCCTTTAATCCCAGCACTTGGGAGGCAGAGGCAGGCGGATCTCTGTGAGTTCGAGGCCAGCCTGGTCTACAAAGTGAGTCCAGGACAGCCAGGGTTACACAGAGAAACCCTGTCTCGAAAAACAAAAAAAAAAAACAAAACAAAAAAGCACAGCCATGACCCTAGATAAACTAACATCCTGAGGTCAGCCCCATAGTGAGGATCAAAGAGGACTAGGTCCAGCAAGCGCCCACACAGTGCCAAAAACACAAAGGACCCTCGGATATCAGCCATTAGGATAGCAATTACCATCATAACCATCCAGGCAGTGGAAGATATGCCCCGGTCGGAAAGACAGAAAACCACAGACCGTGAATGGTTAGCGATGTGCCTAGTGCCACCTAGGGCTTATATTCAAACCCCAGGTACCAACCAGCCCTAGATGACTATCCCTTTCAAGATGACAACACTATCGGGGAATATTTAGAGGGGACTAGGGTGTCCTTTTTGACCGACACTCTCTCTTCAGTACCAAGCCTGTGCCTGCCTGTCACACATGGGCTTCACTGGAGCTTTAAGTTTATGAAGTGGTTATAAGTCTCTAAAGTCACTGTACACACACACACACACACTCTCACACACACTCACACAGACGCACACACACTCACACACACTCACGCACACACACACACATGCACTCACACACACACACACACTCACACACAAAATAGATGAGCTCAGTGAGTTTTTCCAAGGTGAATTTTTTTTTTAACTAGGAAAGCCATATTCATTTCTATTACATTTATACCCTGCGGACAATCTTGTAGAGACCATCCTTTGCCCCTTTCAAACAACCAGCTCTGATTGACACACGAAGTCCCTGGTTTGCCTGAAGGCCCACCCAGGGTATAAAGGGGTGGTCAGTCCATAGAAAAGCTAGGAGATCTTCAAAGTACTGCCTGGCTGTCATTGGCAGAGTGAATGTACTATGGTTAGAAAGGGAGAGAGAGGAATATGTCATGGGCTAGCTCTGACCCTCATGTATCCCCTTCTCTATACTAAGGGGCTTAGACCCCATGGCCTTGTGACCCAGAAGACTAGGCTGGTAATCTGGTACTTCTCCCTGTAGATCAGGAGCAAAAAGTAGCAAACACCTGAAGGTAGTTCTCCAGGATAACTCTGCCTTCCTACACAACCAGGGCACCCTGCCTACCTGCCCACACAGAGCTAGGGAAAGGGTCAAGGCAGCTCCTCACCCCCACACCTCAGCCCCTACCTAGAACAGAAGAACCGCTGGCTCCTTGACAGTCTCAGCACCTGGGACATGCCCCAGAAAGCTGACTGCTGACAGTTCCCTAGGATACAGCAGTGACCCAGGCTCCAGGACCTTTCACCACAGACCTGCTGGTACGATCGATGGCTTTGAAAGCAGCCGTTGGCTGCCTGACACCTAAAACTCAGAACCTGGCACCCAAACCCCGCTGGACAACGCTCTGAGCAGCCTGCACTTGCTCCTTGCTCCGGTCCAGGACAGCCGGGCGGAATCAGGTGTCAGTGGTGAGCAGGGCACCCAGGAGGTCAGCCGCTTCACCTACCTTGTTTACCGGCCTCCGGCTGACATTAGAGAGCACCCAAGTGAGATCTCAGAGTCCCTGACCTGGTTCGGCTGGCGGGAACGTAGCTGCTGCCGCCGCCACCGCCGTGCTATGAACGGTTAAAGTTTAACCGGCCCCAGCCTTCTCCTCCCAGGCTGGACAGAGGGAAGGAGCACTCAGGGACGCTGCGCTGCGCTGCGCTCCACGCCCAGCCGGCTCTGGGCTGCTGGCTACCCTGTAATTACCTGACAGCTCTGACTGAGTTTAGGAACCGCGAGAGGCCTCAGTCTCATCTTTGGGATCTGGAGGAAGGAAGGGAAATGAAGAGGCATTCTAAAAATGCGGACTCACCAGTTCTCAACCTCCCCTGGCCGGTGTGTGGGAAAGGGCGGGAGGCTGGGCTGGCTGGGGCGGGGCGAGCCATCCCAGGCTTGGGCTCCTGGACCCGGCCCACTCTCCACAGGCCCCGCAGTGAAGGCGTGGCTCCCAAGTTCCACGTCCTGCGAGAGGGGACCATGGCCCGGGGCTCAGCAGCCTCTTCTGGGTGCCGGGCAGGCTGCGGAGAGAACGGGGGTGGGGGGGAAAGGAGCTTTAAGAGGAGTGGGTGGTCCACATGTTGTACCATCTGGAAAGGTCTGCAAACAAGGTTCGCCTGCACTTGGGGATACCAGCCCTAAGTGCAGCAACCCCCAAGGGCCCTGGGCTTACAGGAGGGTGCCTGGTACTGGCTATGGCATCTCTAAGTGAGCCAGGAGCAAGTCAGCGCGTCTGCTACCCACTGTGAGGATCTGCCAGAGGACACAGCAGTAGCAGCCCCACATGGAGAGAGCTCCAGGACCACGCTTCCAACCAGTGGTGAGTTTAATCCTTTTCCTCCGGTGACATTTCATTTGCTAACTGCACTCAGCTGCTTGCTTAAGTCTCAGCCTTCGGGGTTTCGTCCCAAGCCAGTGGCTCAGCAGCTAATGCTCTGAGTTTTAGCATCTCACTGAGGAGGGGCTGAGAAGAGGCTGGCTTAGGGCCAGGGGCAAGCCGGGTTTACATCCAGCAAATTCTCAGAGCCAGTTCATTCACACATTCAAGTAACTCAGTGTTGAGGGTGTGGCAGGCACTCTGCCAGGCATTCATTCTGTTCCCATTTCATAATCATTTATTGAGTGTCTACTATGTGCTGGGCACCTAGCAGAAGTCGTCTGATTAGGACAAATTGGGGCCTCAAACTTCCAGTCAGAAGAGAGCAAACCTTCAATAAACCTTCACAGCGTTATGTAAAGGTTTACTGAAGTGATGGCACAAACCTTTAATCCCAGCACTCCAGAGGCAGAGATCTCTATGAGTTCAAGGTCATCCTGGTCTACATAGTAAGTTGCAGGCCAGCCTGGGCTACATAGTGAAACCCTGTCTCTAAAACAAAAACTTTCACAGTATGAACGGGTTACAGGGAGGGCAAAGGGATTTTTCCAAGCTCCAAGTGGTATGGGAAGTATTAAGGGTGCTGTAAGTACAGGTCCACAGTGGGAAGTGACTGAATGGGTGGAGTTCAAACACAAATTGTTAGATTTGGAGGTTTTGGTTTGTTTTGCTTTGGTTATTTGAGACAGGGTGTCACTATGTAGCCCAGGGTGGCCTTGAATCACCACCTTCCTCACTGCAAAAGTCTTTATTGGGTACCTACTGTGTGCAGAGCAGCCTCAAGGACAAACTTTTGCCCCAGATTCAGGCTGTGATGCCAGTTACATAAGCAAAGTCAGATTTAAAAAAGCATCATGGAGTTTGAAGACTGGGTGGGCACCCAGGGGACTTCCTACATAGCTACGGAGATGGCAGACCATTTCCAGTTTCCCCACCCCTTACCGTACTGACTGACCACTTCCTGGCAGGCAGCAAGGACGTGTGTTGAACTCGGTCCATCTCCTCACACTCTCTAGCTCCCTGAGGGTAGAGCTGTGCCCACATGCTCCATGATGGATTACTAAATGGATAATCTTGAGACGCGCACACACACACATTTGCACTTGTGTATATACACATACACTGCACACATGTGCACATATGTATATACACCCACGTGAACCAAATCTTGAAGAAGAGGTCAGGCTAGCCACCAAGACTCAGAGCTGAAGGCTACCACTGCTAAAGGGGAGGACAAAATCTATAAGGTTGAGAGAGAGGGAAGGTGGTATTGAGGACAGGGCTGGGTTGGGCTGGAGTGTGTGTGTGTGGAAACAGTAACTGAAGGAGGGAGGTCTAGGAGGTGGCAGGAGCTGCCCAGCGCATACACAAAGTCCTCAGAAGTGGGTGGAGAGTAAGCAGGAAGGGGCAGGATAGTAGGTGACCATAGCAAAGTAAAAGAAAGCCCCAGGGGCCCCGTTTAAGAGATGCCAAGGAGGAGCTTGGATATGGGGGCTCACACCTACCATCTCCAGGACTCAAAAGTTGCAAGTTCCAGACCAACCCAGGCTATAAAGCAAGTTCAAAGCAGCTCAAGGAATTGGAGAAAGCCTAGGAGGCAGCTGTTTCCTTCTCTGGAGGACCTTCAGCTAGGATGGGAAGGAGATGAGCTAAGAGAATATTAGGATAGGGGAGAGGTGACATGTGGGATAGGCAGAGTGGCAGGGACAAAGCTTCAAGAGGTAGGGAAAAAAAAAAGCAAGACTCTGGAGTTAGAAACTGAAGACTTGAGATCTGATGCTCATAGGGCCACTGAAGATAGTGGGGTCATAGTCTCTTCCTTCCTTGACTGAAGACTATGTGGGGTACTCACTTGGAGGGAGACAGGAATGTGGGAGAAAAGGATCAGAAAGGTGCTGATCGATATAAGTAGCTCCACACCGCTGATGCCTTGAGATGGGTGGAAGGTGGAAGAAGCAAGAGGAACACATACAAATGCCCTCCCCAGGCATCCTGGCACAGAGCCGGGCATAAATCCAGCCTTCCAGGCCAATGAGTGAAGAAAGTAGGACCATCCTTTGCAGGTACTACTACCAAGGCAAGACCATGGGGGACAGAGGATTCCAGGGCAGATCAGATCAGTCAAGGAGGGCCGAGGCAGGAGGAGACCATATTTCTGTGCTGTCAGGGAAGTTGGACAGGCGGCCTGAAGAAAGAGGAAGGGTGTGGGCCAGGTCTCCAAGAGGAAAAAGCAGCTGAATATAGCGGCTGGAAACCCTAATGTGAGGTCAAGAGTATCAGGGAATCTCAAACGAGCCCAGAGTTCTAGGCCAAGAGAGACGTGCACACTCCCCTACACAGGCATTGGATCTGGGGTTCTGGGACCTCTACCAACCTGGAAATCATGTTGTAGAGCTATGAGACCGGTTCAGGCCTTGGCTCTGCCATCTAGGAGAATTAATTACCTGTTCATTATCACCATGTATAAAGTGGTGAGAACTGCACTTCATGGGACTAGTTAAAAAAAAAAACCATCAGACAATGCACGTATGAAGTGTTGGCATATACAAAGACCTCAAGATGCTACCTTTTGGTGCGCTGTCCCATTGGTGAGCGAAGGCAAAGGCAGGCTGGGGGAGGGGCATGTGCCTCTCTGGGTTTAGGCAAGGATGGTAGAGCTGCACGCTCCTCCTGTCCTAGACCAGAGACAGTGCAAAGACTAGGGGTAGACTTCATAATCACCTATACACCGCTGCTGGAGATAGCTTGGTTTGGGTGAGCATTTTTTGGGGGGCGGGGATGGCTAGACTGGTCTAGGTCATCCCCAGCACACAGAACATGTTCTGGGGCGTCCAGATTTCAAATTCTCTGCTCCCTGGTACCCATACAGTTAGCAGAACTCATAGCCACACAAATCCACAAAACCATTCTGGGGCTGCATTCCTAGCAAATGACTCTCTCCGGCCAAGGAGACGGACCTTTTATGAAGGGCACGGGGGTGGGGGGGGGGGATAAATCCTACCAGGCTAGGAAGGACATTCACCCAGTCTGGGGCAGAAGGACATTAAGGAAGGTGAAACTAGGGTTAGTCCCAACGCCTAGCCTGAGGCATGCATTGAAGGGGGGTAGTGACAAATGGTAGTGACTTAAGACTTCATATCCAGCTTCCTCTTTAAAATGTCTCAGGACCAGGCCTTTCACTGTGTCAGCCAGAGTTCTGCTGTTACTTGCAGTGGAAAGGCTGGAGGGGACAGACAGCTCCTGAGCTCCCCCTCCCTGCGGAGATTACTCAGCTGCAGCTGTCAAGCGACTTGATTCCTCTGGACTCGCAGCTTGCAAGGGGTCTCTCCGAGGCTCTTCCTCTTAACCTAGGGGCTAGCGCACCCCACCTCGGGCCTGGCTGCAGAAAGAGAACTATCTGGGGACACAGAGAGAGGGCCTGAAGAGCAGCCTTCCCCTGAGCGACCCTTGCAGGAGAAGGGGGCGCGCTGGTTGACACGCAGCTCCCAGGTAGGATCTGCACATTCCCCTCCAAGGAGATCCGAAGCGGGTCTAGGTGGCGCGACCCCAGAAGTCATGCCACCCTCACGCACGCCCAGGTCCCGGTGAGATCCTGCAGCTGGGCGACGCAGTGGGACCCCCGCGCATAGCCGGGTCTCCGGGGCCTGATCGAAGCGTACGCCGCGGGTCGGGACAGACACGGTCCGCGGGCAGGGCGGGCATGGCGCCCACCCGGCGCGACCGGGAGGAACCCGTCCCGGCCCACCCACAGCCTGCCCGGGACCCGGACTCACCGGCCTAGCGGAGACAGGATCCCAGCGCCGCCGCAGCGCCCGGGGCTCGGGCCGCTCCGGCCCGCCGGCGCGAGGCAGCTCCACGCCGCCGCTGCCTCCTCAGCTCGGCTCGGCTCGGCCCGCCCCGCGCACGCCCCTCCCGCACTTTCCACAGGAAATGATTAACTCAGACCGCGGCGCGTTCCCATGGCAACGGGCTCGGGCGGGAGAGGGGGCGCGCGCGCATCTAGCGCACGCACCGGCCCCAGGCGCGTGCCCCTCCCACCCCAGTACTACCCCCAACACTGGCTGGTACACACTTGTGCGCTCCCCCACCGGTGCACGCGCCCAGGCACACCTTGCCTACGCCTTTAGAGCAGGCTCACACCCTCCAGCGCGCACTGCGTGCCTGCACACTGGCCCTCGCCCAGCTCTCGCGGACACAGGCTTCTCACTCCCACCCAGGTATTCCCACTGGGACACGGCTACAGTCACCCTCAAACGGTTTGCACTCCGCCCCAGACCCAGGTGCAGAAGTTTCACGCACTCCAGCACACACAGACTCACGTTTTTTGTTTTTTGTTTTCATTCTAGCAAACTCACACACGTTCACCTGCTCTGCATCCACCGTCTCTCTGCGCCCAGCCTGCCACACTGCCTCTCCAGCTGCGCCCCTGCTTCCCAGCCAATGAGCATCTTCTCGAGCAGCAGGCTTGGGGTTTGCTAAGTTAACACATTCCCTTAAGCTCCAGCAAAACAGCTCAGAGTGCAACAGCCCGGTCTGTCTTTAAAAGCTCCTTTCGGGGGCGTCTAGGAGCCTCCGAAGAGGCCTGGGGGAGAGTAGGCTCAGCCAGCCAAGAGAGACAGTGAGACAGCTGACCCGGAGGAACCACTCTGTTCTTTGTCTCCCAAACAGAGAAGCATTTATTTCAGCCACAGTATGCCCACTCCAGGGCGCGGAAGGAGAAAGTGGCGCAGGGGCCTATCCAGCAGCGGCTGATGGTCCCCAGATACCCTGAGAAGGGTGGGGGTCTACCCCTTGAGGCTTGGCAGGGATGACCTAGAAGGGAACTAGAGAGGGCCATGCTGCCTCGGATGAGCCTGTTCCCTGCTTCTGCCACTGAGACATGTGACTGGGTTTGAGGAATTGGGACCAAGACAAGGGCTTAAGCCCTGGTACCAGAACAGGACAGTAGGGCCCATAGCTGGAAACACACACTCTCTCCTCTATTGGAGGCTCTATCCGTGGGGAAGGAGTTCATCCATCATTAAAGTCTGAGAATAAAAACAGACACCTTGTCTTGCTTAAGGGTTGGGACACTGACATTAACTTCAGCTTCCTTCTAGCAAAGCCAAAGTCAGGTTTTTTTTTTTAATTAATAAAAACATTTATTGTTCCCTTTTCTCTGATTACAAAAGTGATGGATGTTCATTGTAACCATAATCCCACCCACTGCTGCCAACACTGTATTTAGTACAGCCACTTTCCCCTGTGCACATAATAGACACCATTTATTCCTAGCAAACTTAGTGCCAGGCACTGTGCTGAACTCTTTAGCAGCAAAATCCTGTTCGACACTGATCAGCCTGGGAGGTGGACACATCTTCTGTCTGCTTGTTCAAGAGAGGAAAGGTTCCTGGGTCAGAGTTGAGTGCAGTGGAGATGCACGTCTGTGTCCACACACAGAGTGCCACCATTGACCATAGGAAGCAACAGCAAAGGGAAAATGAAGATTGAGGCAATAGGAGGGAACATTTTTTTAAAATTCCAGCAAGGCTTTAGCTTGAAATGTAAAAACTAATTGTTCAATGATTACTAAGAATGTAAGAATTCACACTCTGCTGGCCCTGGTGGCACAGGCCTGTTATTCTAGTCATTGGGGAGGCTGAGGAGAGGATTTAAGCTCAAAGTCTTCTGATTACCAAGTTTCACCAGGAACTGCATACCAACTCCGTTTCAATGGGGGCTGCCAACTCTCTCCTAACTGTGGGAAAAGTGAAAGACTTCCCAGAATCCTGGCCACTGGCCTTGATGTTTCCTGCCCACTTTAGGGTACAGATGGAACTGTCTAGGGTCAGATAAAAGGCAGTGGCCAGAGCGAAGCCAACCTACACCCACATCTGCAGGGCAGGGGGGCAGCAATGGCATCTAGGTGCCCAAAGCCATGAAAACCCTTCACACACTTATCAGAAGTAGCCAAGGGCCCAAGAGCTCTTCCCTAGAGGGAAGCAAAAAAGAGAAATGAGAAAACCCTGCTGTGATTTTTCTCTCTCTCTCTCTTTCTCTCAGTGGCCAAAGTCCACCACAGATAATCATGCAAGGTTTTCAGTCTCTGGAAGTTTATTGCCCAGTCACCTCCAGCCTTGGTAAATGCCCAGGGGCCTCATTCCTTTATGCCACCCCTCCCCCACCCCTCACCCCCCACACACACACACTGCCTCTCCTAACCTTTATCTCATCAATTCCAGTTGACCTTCGAGTTCTACAAGTCCAGCAAGCTCACCTTCCCTTTCACTCACAAAGCAGCAGGCATCAGGAGAACTCCCCATCCCTAACGATGGCATACATACCACCCCACCACCATGGCCATCGCTGGGGCCTGGCCTGTCCACACCATTCCCTCTTTGAGGACAGGGCCCTCTCTAGACATCACAACCTCAAAAGTTTCATTCTGGTGCTTGGCGTCACATATAGGATAACCTCTAAGTATGCACAGGTCAGGTAGGATTCAGAGAGCAAGATCCAAGACACATACCCAAATAGACTTCTTTCCATGCAGATGAAGGATAATTCCTAGTAGACAGAATGCTCAGAGGCTGTTTTAGTGTCTAACTAGAAAGAAGTACCTGCATCTGGGGATAGTGTTTATTGTCTCTCCATGCTGGAGGAACTTATAGTTTATTTGGTTTTTGTTTTGACATAGGGGTGAGGGATTGTCTTGCTATGTTGCCCAGACTAGCCTCAAACTCCTAGGCAGAAACAATCCTCTTACCTCAGCTTCCCAAGGAATTGTAACTACAGGCGCATGCCTCTGAACCCAGGTAACAGTCCCCTGAAGTAAGAGAATGTTCCAGAGTTGACTCACATATTAAGTGGGCCTACTGACCAAAACACACATCTTCTGATGCTCCCGAAGTTGTCCATCGTGGAGGAAGGCAAGAGCAGCCTGCACCCAGTTCCACAGTACGAGTTTAGCCTGAGACTGTTAGAAGCCAGGAGACTTAGACCACTCTTGGCCAGACCATAAATTTCTCCAGCCCTTCTCTGCTGTAGGCTCCCACAGCCACTGGGGATTCCTGAAGTAACGAGTACCTTTCACCTGTCTTCCTTGCACACTGTGCCTGATGCTTTTGTGCTACACTTTCTAAGAGCCATAGTAACAGAAACAATTCTCCCATTTTCCAGGGTACTCTACAAGGTAGTAGGGCAACCCTTGCCCCATCCTAACCTAGCTTTGAAATTGTCAGACTTCCTGGCCTTTCACTACTTGCCCAGAGGCCTCATTCAATTGGCATGCCCACCCTCCCATGAGGGCAGCTAAAAATCTACCTCTGACCTGCTAAGGAATTTGGCATTCAAACAGAGGCTTTCTCACCCTTATCACCTCTTGTAGTCTAAAAAATGAGAGGAATGCAAACACTGGTGTGATAATGTATTTATATCAGGTAATACAAAGATTTGGCAAGAAGACCCAGAGAAGGAGTGTGTGTGTGTGTGTGTGTGTGTGTGTGTGTGTGTGTGTGTGTGTGTTTAATCGAAGCGCTCGGGAGGCAGAGGCAGATAACTAAGTTTCAGGCCAGCCAGGAGCCTGCCTCAAAAAACAAACTAAAAAAAAACAACCAAACAAGCAAATAAATAAAAACAGGAGTGACCCTGGGAGAGGCACAGTGGACAAGCCCTGCCCCACCCCCTCAACACCTCCCTGACTCATCTTGTCAGCCAAACACAAAAGCCTCGCTCCTCCGCAAACTCTCAGGCTTCATTTCCTGCTCCCAGTGCCTCTGCCCTTGATGTTCACCATCTGTGCCTCAGTGCTCCCATTTTCCCTTCTTGCTCATTAATCTCTCCCTGTTTGAAGTGTTGGTGTTTGGTTGGGCTTTTGTGTTTTTAATTTAATGCTGCTGGGTATCAAACGAGGAGCCTGGCAGAAGATAGGCAAGAACAGGTCCTATAAGTGGTTTGTTTTTAATTTCATGTGCACTGGTGTTTTGCCTGCATGTATGTCTGTGTGAGGGTGTCGGATCGCCTGAAATTTGAATTAGAGACAGCTGTGAGCTGTCATGTGGGGCTGGGAATTGAACCTGCATCCCCTGGAAGAGCAGCCAGTGCTCTTAATTGTTCTTAACAGCCAGCATCTCTCCAGGCTCCCTCGCAGTGCTTTGAAAGCTTTTGTTTAGAGGTACTTCACGATGCTCTATTAGATAAGGACACTTGCCACCCGCCCTGAGTTCCGTCCCTGGCACCCACAGTGGAAGGGAGAATTGACTCCCAGGAGCTGTCCTCTGACCTCCACAAGTGTGCCATGGCACGCACACACATGACTCCACACATATGCACATTTCTAAATGCGACGGGGCTAGAGAAATGGGCAATTAAGTGCTTGTTGCCCTTGTAGAAGACCAGAGTTCAGTTCCCAGCACCCACGTGTAGTTGAAGATCATCAGTATTTTCAGTTCTAGGGGATCCGACGCCCTCTTCTGGCCTCTTCAGGGCATTGCGTGCATGTGATACATAGGCAAAAAAACGCTCATAGACAGAAAGTAAAGGGGGGGAAAAAAGGAAGATTTTTTTTCCTTGAGATGTCGACCTCCTTTGTTGCCCTCTTGCCCAGGCAACAAAGTCTCAAACCCCTGGGTTCAAGAAATATTTCGACCACCGGCTCCAAAGTTCTTGGGGTTTGCAGGTGTGGGCAAAATTTAAAAAAAAAATTTTTTTTTTTTTGAGATAGGGTTTCTCTGTGTAGCCCTGGCTGTCCTGGACTCACTTTGTAAACCAGGCTGGCCTTGAACTCGCAGAGATCCGCCTGCCTCTGCCTCCCATGTGCCACCACTGCCCAGCAATTACAGACATCTGTGAACTGCCATGTTGGTGCTGGGATTTGAACCCGGGTCCTTTGGAAGAACAGCCAGTGCTCTTAACCGCTGAGCCATCTCTCCAGCCCAAAATAATTTTTTTAATTGTATAATTATAACAGAAGCCAATAGAGTTTGGAAAGTCCCCAATCCTACTACCCTTAAACTTAGATCACTGGTCTAGATTTTCCTCCCAGTAACGGGCCATGAACAGATATCAATCTACAGTGAGACAACACAAATGGACAATGGCTAGAAGTGGGTTTAGGGGCCAGGATTATGTAGCTGTGAAGCCCAACTTAAAGTTCTACCATGGCAGCCGGGCGGTGGTGGCGCACGCCTTTAATCCCAGCTCTTATATTTTTGGTTGTGAGCCTAGCCTTTAACGGCTGAGCCATCTCTCCAGCCCTAATCCCAGCTCTTGGGAGGCAGAGGCAGGCGGATCTTTGCGAGTTCGAGGCCAACCTGGTCTACAAAGCGAGTCCAGGACAGCCAGAGCTGTTAAACAGAGAAACCCTGTCTCGAAAAACCAAAAAAAAAAAAAAAGTTCTATCATGGCTCAGCTTCTTTTCATGAACACGAGGCTATTGTTGCACCTAACAGATGAGGTGTTGTGGAGTAGAAATGTGAGCATGTGTGGAACTCCTTCAGCCATCCTTGTACAGAACCAACCTTGTCAAGATGCAAGCAGCCATTGATGGGAGACAGATTGGATGCTAGTTTTCACTCTAGACTCTCTCTTTACATTTTTTTCAATGTAATTCTTTTGTTGTTCCTGTTGTTTCCCAACAGGGTCTAGCTGTGTAGCACAGAAGGCTGCCTCGAACTGGCAATACTCCTGCCTCAGCCTCCTAAGTGCTGGGATTACAAGTCAGTGCTACCACACCTGGCTACCACATCACTTTGTAAAAGGTCTGTTCTTCTCTGTGAACCCCATATTCAAGGCTGAAGTTCCCATGAAGCATTGGTCCTCATGAAAGGAATCATTGCTTTATTTTCTTTGGAGTACTGAGAATCAAGCCAGAACCTCACACTTTCTTACCCAAGCTCTTATCCCTCAGCCCACTTACCACGTCTTATTTCAGGTTTTGGGTTTTTTTTTGGTTTTTGGTTTTTGGTTTTTTTGGATAGGGTCTCATGTATCCCACAGACTAGCCTCATCTTTGTTTTGTAGCTAAGTATGGCCTTAAACTCTTGATCCTCCTGTCTCTACCTCCCAAGTACTGAAATGACAGGCATGTGCCACCTTACCTGGCTAGTCATTGTGGGTTTTGAGAAGGCTGTGTAGCCCTGGCTGTCCTGGAACTCACTCTGTAGACCAGGCTGGCCTCCAACTCAGACATCCACCTGCCTCTGCCTCCCAAGTGCTGGGATTAAAGGCATGCGCCACCACCACCCAGCTTGCCTGGCTAATTTATTGCCTTATTTGTTTTGAGTCTCTTGTAGTCAAGGTTGACCTCAAACTCGATATGTTGCTGAGAAAAGTCTTGAACTCCTAATCCTCTGGCTTCTGCCTCCCAAATACTTGGATTACAGGACTATAGCACCATGCCTAGTTCAATTACTATTTTTTTTTCAAATGGCTGCATATTATTCCACTGAATGGCTGGGTCCCAAATGAGCCTACTATTTAATGGGAATAGATATTTAAATAGCTCTCCCTCTTCACTTTATAAAGAAAATGCTCCCCCCGCCCCCGCACACACACACCCAATCCCCTGAGACAGGAATAAGGAATAAAGAATAAGGGGCTATCAGCTTCAAAGAATCTTCCAGAGCAGAGCCTGAGCATTTTGTTGTTGCTTTCTACATGTTACCAGATTGCCTTCAGAAGGTCTGTACCAAATTAACTCCGTTGTTGGCAGCCCTTTTTTGAGAAGAACCATTTTCACATGAATTTACAGTTCCTCCCTTGGATCTGGAACACTCTCTCTGGCAGGTTCTCTGAGGAGGCGCATGAAGACATAGCTGAGAGATGGCTGTCAAGCATGGGGCGTGTCAGGCTGGCAGCCTTCGAATGCTTAGGCCAAGAGTGTTTATCACCTGAACTGGGTGGATTTGGCTAAGGCACTGTCTCAGGCTCCTCTTCTTCACCTGCTCTTCAGTCTCTGACACCTTCTCAGGTAGTTATGTGACATCCCATCAGCCAGGATCCAGGATCCCACAGGGAAACCCTGAATGGAACACTTTGTTTTCAGGCAACCACTAGCAACATCATTCCTGCTCCCACCCCACCCTGACACTACGTATGGACTTCTTGCAAAACATCAGCTACTCCTAGAAAGGAAATCCTTGTGGGCTGGGACCAGGGCCAGCACCAGGTCAAAGAAGGTCCCTTCTTCTAGAACACATAGCTAGCTCCCTGCCTGACCACCTTGGCAATCCGGTGACATGGCTGCCTCAGCCACCACTGGTGTTAACCTGCAGCATCGCCTGGCCAAGGCCACCACTGCCAGCTGCTCCCTTTAGCCTGTCCTCCTCCTCTGGGGGTGGCCCTTGTTTGCAAACAGCAAGGGAAGTTTTGATGCTGCTGATTAACCAGCCTCCCACGGCTCCCAGTTCTTAGTCATTCCCACAAGTCTCAACCTTCCACACGGGACTTTGCCAGCATCCAGATGACAGGGAAGAAATGACAAAGACCCTGTAGTCTCTGTGGTTTCCATATTTCATCTTCCAGGGGAGGCGAGGAATGAACTTCAACCATCCTCACTGCCAACTGTGCAGGGCCTGGAATACCAATTTAGCTCTCATCTACCATAGAGACCATCATGCCCAGCCCCGCCTGGACTCTACCAGCACCCCTTACATCATTACATGGGGGTATATGCAACAGGCACAATCATTCATCTCCATCTTAAAGGTGGGAAAACTGAGGTATTACATTATAAGAATGGCCAGGGGAGGCACATGAATACATATTAGGGGACACTGTTGAAAGGTAGGTTAGAAAACTGTAAAAGGGAGGTATTCCAAGACATAAGCTGTGTCCCCTGGCTCAGGATGTAATCTGGGGTAGATCCCTACCCTTTTGTTGGTCTTGCCCCCACTCCCTTGGTAAAGAAAATACAGCAGACCAGGCCGGTGGCTCTTCCAGCACTGTAGTGACAAGGAAGTTGGTTGGTCACTCAGGATGGTTGTGGTTGATGAGGGTGGGGAGAAAGGGGGCCACAATAAGAACAGACCTTCCCACAAGTCAGCCAGAGATGCCTTAATGTTTGCCTTCTGGGATGCTCTCCCCCCTACCCCTCTCCAATGATTCCCTCATAAGCTCCACCTCTAGGGCCTGAGAATGGTGAGTGTGCAAAGCCACCCAAAGTGCAGGCTATAGTGACATTTGTCAACTGGGGCCAAGATGCCCCTACCCTGGCCTCTACTGTTTGCCTTTCTGGGTATCAAAGAACCAGTGTATGTATGTAGACCTGGGGTGGAGAGGAGCTAACAGAAACAGATGGGATGTAGCAGGAGGGCCCTGGTGAATCAGAGCAGGGGCTGGGCCTAATAAGAGCAGAGAGCCTCGGCTGGAAGCCCTGCAGCAGGGTGCTGCTCGGTTTACTCCAGAAGGAGTCAGCAACTTTGGGAGCTGTAGGTATTCCAAAGGCCCCTGTTACCTGGTGCACCCCAGCCTGGTGACAATCCTGGGAACTGCAGATAGGGGTAGCCCTCCCAAGGACAATGCCAGCACCAAAGGCTGCAGATGACCAGTCCCAGGGAGACCAGTCCCAGGGACACTTGTCACCTTCGAAGAAGCTTCAGGCTCAGTCAAACCTATATGGCTGCCAAGCACTTGCATGGCAGAGATTGAGATTTCACTGCTCTAAGCACACCTCCAGCTTTGTACCCAGTAACTCCCAGGAGGCCCACCATTGCTTACCAGGTGGGCTCAGCACCCTCATAGCCCCTGTAACATGTGCCCAGAGCAAAGAAGCCCAAGGACCCAGAGACTCAAGGAAGCTGAGAGCCGCAGCCAGAGGTACACAGCACAGATAAGGGTACTCAGGCATGCCCTCCTCTTCCTCCTCCTCCTCCTCCTGCTGCTGCTGCTGTGAGTGGTATGTGCTGGAGTGGTTCCGTGTGGACTTGGCCCCCAGAAGGCTAGTTCCTGCCCAGGTTGTAACCCACACACCTCACAGAGCAGACCTTGCCCCATGATCTCTCCATAGCTGGCCCTTTCATCATGTCACCACCAATAAAAATATCACCTTGTGGTGGTTTGAATGAGAAATGTACCCCAAGGCTCAAGCTCGTGTTCCCCAGTTGGTAGTGCTGTTTGGGAAGGTTATGGAGTTTTTAGGACTCGGGGCCTTACTGGAGGAAGTTCATCACAGGGGCTGGGGGCCTGAGAGTTTATAGCCTTCCCCCACTTCCAGTTCACTCTCTGCTCCCTGTTCGCAGTTGGGACGTGATCTCTCAGCTTCCTGCTCCGGATTCCATGTCATTCCCACTGCTAAGGATCCTAATCATCTGGAACCATAAACCAAAACAAACTCACTCGTAGGTTGCTTTTTTTTTTTTGGTTTTTCGAGACAGGGTTTCTCTGTGTATCCTTGGCTGTCCTGGACTCACTTTGTAGACCAGGCTGGCCTCGAACTCACAAAGATCCGCCTGCCTCTGCCTCCCAAGTGCTGGGATTAAAGGCGTGCGCCACCACCGCCCGGCTTCGTAGGTTGCTTTTGGTCATGGCATTTTATCAACTCAACAGAAAAGTAATTAGTACAACCCTCCTCCACCAGACCATCCTGACACGACCCAGTCCGAAGCCACCAGGACTTCCCTCACTCTGCCCAGTGCTGGAGTGCGACTGAGGTGGGACTCACACATTAGGCAGACTAGGACTCCCGATTCAGACACCCTGCCCCCCCCATGCTGTGTGACTTTGGGCAAGGCAGCTAGCCCTTCTGAGCCTCAGTGCTGTGAGTGAGTGCTGTTAACCAAGCACTTAACTATGAGCCAACCAGTAAAGCAGCCGGTGAGTTACTTGTCATAGTCAGGGTTAGTCACCCAACTTGATACAGCCTAGAGTCACCTGAGAAGGGAGTCTCAGTTACAGTATTGTCTATATCAGATTGGCCTTCAGAAACGCCTGTGAGAGATTATCTTGATTAATGTAGGAGAGCCCAGGCCATTGTGGGCACTACAATTCCATGGGCAGGTGGTCCTGGGCTGTGTAAGTAGGCTAGCCACACACAAGCCTGCTCCTGAGCCAGCAAGCAGTGTTTCTCCATGGTTTCTGCTTTAGGTTCCTACAGTAGGTTTCTGCCCTGATTTCTCTCAATGATAGACTATGGCCTGGAAACTTAAGCCAGCTAAATCCTTTCCTCCCCTGATTTTACCACAGCAACAACAAGGAAACAGGAATAGTACTATTCATGCATCAGAGATGGACATCGCTGTTGTTAAGAGTACCACCACTCTCATCATTTACTGACCCTTCTGCTACAAAGGCTAGCACACAGAAGACCTCAAATCCAGGCCTATGAGATGACTCGGTGGGGAAAGGCACTTGCTGCCAAGCCTGACCACCTTGAGCTGAAACCCTGGATGGTGTAAGGAGAAAACTGACTCCCACAAGTTGTTGGCAACATATGCTTCATGGTGTGTGTGTGTTTGTGTGTGTGTGTGTGTGTGTGTGTGTGTGTGTGTGTGTACATGCACGCACACACAAATTAAATAAAGTAAATAGAAATTAATAAAGAAAAATTAAAGACGCTCAAGAAAAATACAAATAAATAAGTAAGCCGGGCGTGGTGGCTCACGCCTTTAATCCCAGCACTTGGGAGGCAGAGGCAGGCGGATCTCTGTGAGTTCGAGGCCAGCCTGGTTTGCAAAGCGAGTCCAGGACAGCCAGGGCTGTTACACAGAGAAACCCTGTCTCGAAAAACAAAAAAAAAAAAAAAAACCAAAACAAAACAAATAAATAAGTAAATAATGGAGATGTTCAAAAGGCTGGGTGTGGTATCCATGCCTTTTAATCCCAGAACTCAGGAGGCAGAGGCAGGTCGATCACTGTGACTTTGAGGCCAGCTTGGTCTATGTGGTGAGTTTCAGGCTAGCCAGGGCTCCATAATGAGACCTTACTTTAAAAAGAAAATTTAAGGACTGGAGAGATGGCTCAGCGGTTAAGAGCACTGGCTGCTCTTCCAGAGGTCATGAGTTCAATTCCCAGCAACCACATGGTGGCTCACAACCATCCATAATGAAATCTGGTGCCCTCTTCTGGCCTGCAGATATACCTGCAGACAGAACACTGTATACATAATAAATAAATCTTTAAAAAAAATTTAATATATAACACTCTAATTCTGTTAAATTCAAATATAGTTAGGAGAGGGACTTACACGGGGGTGGTCTTGAAGCAGCCCTGTTCTGCCTGGGGCACTGCCATCTTTGGAACCTGGTGCTGTAAACTATAGTAGCTGGGTATCTGAGTGATCAGCTTTTGCCTCTCCCATCAGCCCTGTCTTTACCACAGCCCTGCAGTGAGCAAAGCTAAGGGCAAACAGGCTGGCTGGACCAGTGAGGACCAAGCCTTGAGGGTCTGAGGCAGATCAGTTACTTTGGGGTGCTGTTGCCAGCTCAAGGCCTTGGGGACAGAATGCCCCATCTCTGTTCCAGTGTTCCAAGATCTAACCCACCCTAGTGTTTTCTTTCTTTCCTTCTTTGTGTTTGTGTTACTCATGTGTGTGCTTACATGTGTGTTCATGCGTGTGGAGGGATTAGGTTGATATAGGAAGTCTTCCTTAATCCCCTCTCCGCCTTAATGAGTCAGAGTCTGTGACCTGAATCTAGAATGTGACAACCTGGCCAGCAAGCGTGCTAGGGGGAATCCCATCTCCACCTTCTGTACATTGGAATTACAGGCAGGCCACTAGGCCCACTTGATATCTACGTGGGTTTGGGGGCTCTGAACTCTGGTGCTCACCTTCGCACCTCAAGTGCTTTATCCACTGAGCCATCTTCCCAACCCCACTCCAGTTTCTTATGGTCACTTGTCCCCTCCAACCGTCTCTAAGAAACCTCAGGGGCTCTTTGCAGGGTTCTCTTCCTGTTGTTTCCAACCTAGCTGGGCTGTACCACATCAGCCTCCTGTCCTTCCCCTTCTACTAGGATGCCCTTCAAGGCCGTGATGATGCATGGCCCCCTCCCCAGGAGGCACAGGCTCCAGCTTTGAGAGGCAGGAGAGATGTAGATGACATAAAACTGTCTTACCTGGGACCTGGGGGAAGGCTCGGTCCACAGCGAAGTGGGGGCCTGGTCATAGTGTCACCAGGTTCTCTCATCTTACCACCAATGTCCCCAACACCCCAGACTTCCTGCTACTCCCTGCCACAGACACCCACACAGGGGTGGGTACCTAAGTTGAGTCTGTGCCCCATAGCAAATGCTGCTAGTGTCCCAATGCCATTCACATGTGGACTTGGCCAGACACCCTACTATAAATTATCTGCATCCTTGAAGGCTTTTAGGAGTCCTGTTCCCTTTCTCCTTGAGGTCCAATCCCAATGTAACTTACAAGCAAAGGATGCTGGGAAACTCTCTTCCTGGAAGATCTGAGCCATTTAGTCTGCCACCTGTGGGTACTTAATATATGATACACAGATGGAGAGGAGAGGTGACAAAATGTGCCCCTATTTCTACTGGCAAGTCTTGAAATAGTCTCATTAAGCTGGTCTAGGGGGCACATCTGTAATCCCAGAACTAAGGAGGCGAGGCAGCAAGTCCATGAGTTTGAAGTTAGCCTAGGCTATATAAGGAGTTTCAGGCCAATATGGGCCACATAGAAAGACCCTGTCTCAACCTACTACTGCCACCACAAAAAAGAAAGAAAGAAAGGAGAAAATTCCCAGCCAGTATTGGTGGTGCATGCCTTTGTTTTGATACAGCATTCAGGAGTTAAGACAATGGATCTCTAAGTACAAGGCTAGCCTGGTCTACAAAGTGAGTCCAGGGCAGCCAGAGATATGCAGAGAAACTCTGTCTCAAAAAACAAACAAATAAACAAACAATCCCTATTACAAATGAGGAAAACCAAGTCCCTAAAAGGTGACGTGGGGCTAACAAGATGGCTTAGGGAATGAAGGTGCCTGCTGCCAAGCCTGGTGACCTAGTGTGGACCCCATTTGGTGGAAGACAAGAACTAACTCTCATGGGTTGTCCTCTGACCTATATACATGCAACCAATTAAGAAAAAAGGAAAAAAAAAAAAAGGATGTGGTCAAGACAAGAAAGGGACCAGAAGGTTTTCTTCTCCAAGCCCAGATGATCTTTCTCCCTCCTCATTGTCACCCCAGAGGTTATCCCTCTGTCTTGGGGACAAAGGCCTCTGAGACCCAATCTTAGTCTCTGGGCAATTTGGGCTGAGAGTCAAGGGATCTGGCCACCATCACTGAGGAGACCTGGTCCCAGTGCTGAGGCCCCTGTGAGTCACAGCTGCCTACACGGGCAGCAGCCTGAGCTGCCTCACAAGACCACAATGGCCTGCATGGTGACAGGTTGGTGTTAGAAGAATGTTGTTGCCAGACAGGTTTATGAAACATCCCAGCTCCGAAACCAGGCTGGGCTCCTGCTGCACCGGGCGGTGTCTGGGACAACCCCCACCCCCTCACAGGAGGATGCGTGCGGGACCCTTAACCTCAACACACCCTCTGAGGATTCAAGGAAGCCAGCCACCACGTCTGAGCTGGTGAGATGGTTCAGTGTGCAAAGGTACTTGCTGCCAAGCCTGGTGACCTGAAGCTCCCCAGAACCCATACGGTGGAAAGAGAGAATTGTCTCCCCTAAGTTGTTCTCTGACCTCCACACATGTGCTGTGGCACATACATACCCCCCCAGAATAAATAAGATTTTTAAAAATAGAAGTCACCCATCTCTTTCAGGCAAGGCACAGTAGGGAATGTGACCCTGGCCCATCATTCTATGCCAGTAAGCCGTGGGGTCAGCAAAGTTGATGGACCCACTAAAGGACTCTGCAGGCATCATGGCCAGCCTTGAGCCATGAATACTGAGGATGGTGACAGCAATGACAACTGCTGACCCTAGACCTGTGCTGAGGTGGGTTCTACACAGCGCATTCCTACGCTGTACTGTGAGGGTCTACTGGCCCTGGTACAAAATTTCCACAAAGCGGGTAGCTAAAAATGACAGAAAACTTCCACTGGCTGAAGTCCATAATCAAGATCACCAGCAGGGCCCTGCTCCTTCTGCTGGCCCTAGGGGAGAGCCCTTGCCTCTCTGGTTGTGACAATCCTTGGTTTTCGTTGGATGGAAGATGGAGTTTTTCTTGCTTGTCCATGCCTCTGTCCCATACTCTGAGCTTCTCTTGTATCTAGAGTTCCCTCCTTCTTAGAAAGACACTGGCCATGCTGTGCTCCAAGGACCTTTCTAATCTAATCTGACCTAACAGACACATCTGCAAAGGTCACGTGTCTAAACAAGGTCATAGCCACTAGTTCAGGGCACATACATGATTCAGCCCAATATTTCACATGCAATTCTCTCAACACACGTGATCCTGCTCTCAGCTGCATCTTGACGAGAGATTCAGAGAGGATCAACAACTGGCCAGAGATCACACAGACACACCTGGGCTTCTAGAGTCCCAATGATGTTTTTCTCTCACCTCACCCTCTTCACATTCACCAACAAAGCTCTTTCCATGCAACCTCAGGGACTAGGCTTACAGTTCACAAAGGAAGTGGGGGTGGAGGGGCTCCATTTATTGGCCAACTTTATACAGTGCAAGTGGCAGGTCCTTTGGGCCCCGCCAGGCAATCTAACGGGAACATTCTGTGTCTTTACAAAGCCAGTTAAGACTATTGGCCCAGCATGATCGGTGGCATTGCCATGTTTGCTGATAACAACCACTTCTACTACACCTGCCAAGGTTGTAAAAGACTCCAGCCAGCCTCCTCGGGTATCAGACCAATTCCTGCTACTCTCTGTGGGCAGCAAGGCCAGCAGTGTGAGTAGTCATACACTGGAGATCTGATTAAGAATCCATGAGAAGGCTGAAGAGATGGTTCAGTTGTTAAGAGCACTGACTGCCCTTCCAGAGGACCTGAGTTCAATTCCCAGCAACCACATGGTAGCACACAACTGTCTGTAACTCCAAGATCTGACACTCTCACACAGACATACATGCAGGCAAAACACCAATGCACATAAAATAAATTAAAATTAAAAAAAAAAAATCCATGAGAAGAGCTGCAGAGACTGGCTAGTGGTTAAGAACACATACTGCTTTTGCAGAGGAACTGAGTTCCATTCCCAGCAACCTAATTCATGGGATCTGACACTTTCTTTTGCCCTCACAGGTACCTGTACCATGTGCACATACCCACACATATAAACAGAAGAATAAATCTTAACAAAAAAGGATTCATGAGAGACAGACACGATGCATACACATATATTCCCAGCAATGTAGCATGCAGGTTTTGAGGTCAGCTTGGGCTATATAAGGTGACCTGGGTTTTTGTTACTATTATATGTGATTATTTAAGCTGATTTTCCAAATTGCCCAATGACTTAACAGGTCTTTCTTCGCTTTTATCTCCAACAGCATACAAGTACTTTTTGTTGATTTTTAACTATCATGAATGTTGTCTTAATAATATATTTTGCGAGCCGGGCGGTGGTGGCGCATGCCTTTAATCCCAGCATTTGGGAGGCAGAGGCAGGCGATCTTTGCGAGTTTGAGGCCAGCCTGGTCTACAAAGCAAGTCCAGGACAGCCAGAGCTGTTAAACAGAGAAACCCTGTCTCGAAAAACCAAAAAAAAAAATATGTATATATATATAATATATATATATATATTAGATATATATTTTGCTAACACCAGAGCCCAATATGTTGACCAGTAAATCATACAGATTTCAGTTAGGTCTCTGGCAGCTATAGTGTTATTGATGGATTCTTGGGATTGCATGATGCTGGATGCTTTCTCAGGCCCTGTCACAAAACTCAAACAGCACTCGCCTCTGTTCTAGGCCTCTCTGTTGCCTTCAGAATAAAAGCCTAAAAATGAGACGTAAAGGTCTTACATCTATATCAAATCCCATCATGAGGGTCCCCACCATTTTCATAGGCTTTCTTTTATTTTTGTTGTTACTGTATGACTGAGGCATGTCTCAGGCTCCCTCTGCAATCCTAGAGAGCCTCAAGTTCAAGGCATTCCTCCTACCTCAAGCCTTTTGAGTGCTGAGATTATGGGTATGAGCCACAACACATGGTGTATTTTCATTTACTTTTGTTTGTTTGTTTTTTAAAAAGCCAGTGCTTTCCTGCAGAGCTTACAACAGCCTTCATTGCTCAAGGTTGGTCCAATAGCATGCTCTTCCTCCAATTAACTGTAGTAACAGATTTCTTCCTGATCCCCAAACATGTCACCAGGCCTCTGTACTTGCTATTGCTTCTTCCTGGAATGCCATTCCCTACACCCTGCATGCTAGCTCCTCATCCTTAGAATCCCAGCCCAACTGTCCCCTCCTGAACCACCTTAGAGTCAGGCAGAGGTCCCCAGTGATTCCCCCATGGTGTGGAGATGCCATATTCCTTATGCGACTCACTACCATCTGCAATTACCTTCTGTACCTGTCTCTCCTGCTTCCCTCTTGTCTTTCTCCCATGAGACAAAGACTTCTGGTCTCATTCCCTGCTGCCCTCAGCACCTATCACACTTCCCAGCACATACTAGGTCCTCAACAGATAGTCACCTAATGAATAGATGAATCTAGTAGGGAATGCAGGACACAAACCACAAACAAGTGGATGGCATCAGCAGACTGGCCCAGGAGAGTGAGGCCCCGGGTGGAAGCCACTGGGGACATACTGCCCAAGCACTAGGGAATGGCTGGGCCTCCACCGGGAGGAAGTCTGTGATTAGACCTAATTGGGGGTGGGCATGTACCACACCTTTGGGCCAGCCTCAGACAGCCTGATTTGCCACAGTGAGGAGTCTGTCGTAAGCTCTGTGAAAAAGGCCTCCAACTCTGGCTGCAGAGTTAGAAAGAGAAGCCAGGTGCCCATCTGCTACCCAAGTTCCAGCTAGTGTTACAGGCGCCAACCAGGGAAGAGTTCCTTGATCTCTGTCATTATGCATAGCTCAAAAGGGTGACTTGGATTAGATGACAGAGGCTTTAAACTCAAAAGTGCAATGACTGCCTTGTAATCCTCTGTGCCCCTTTGCTGGAACCTCTCCAAGGTAGTGAAGGCTAACTGCACCCTCTTTCTTGGAGGTCTGGGAAAGTACAAAGATCCCTACCTATCACCGAAGGTTTGTGGAGAAGAGGAGCAGTGTGGGTTAAAGACCCCGTAAGGATCTCGGGGACATCTGGTGACATTGCAGCTCTGGAAGTCAAAAGAAACACCACCGGGGCCAGGTGTTCCAGTGGTTAGGGAGATGTGGCCCAAGGAAAGACTCTGAGGGTTTATCTCATGGCTGAGTAACCTCAGGTAAGACCTACCCTACCAGGGCCTGGGAAAATGGACTGTCACTCCTCCCTCAAAGAGAAGATGCTGAAGAATGATGAATGAGCTAATATTCACAGAAAGTCTGGCATACATGGTAACACGGTGGCACTGTGTGTGTGTGTTGGAGGGTGCACATGTGTGCACACATACCCATGTGTGTCTCAAACCTCTTGCCTCAGCTTCCTGAGTGCTGGGATTACAGATATGTGCCTTCGTGCCCCACCCCTATGATGGTGCGTCTTAGGGGCCAGCTGTATGCCAGGCTCTGCTTCGTTCCTTCTGTAGAATAACTGGCCTGACCCTTCACCAATGTCAACTTCCTGAAACAGAGACTGCTCCATGTTGAAGGAAACTAAAGAGACAACTGTTCATGGCATGTGAGCTTCGGTTTCCAGCTGCTTTAGCGGGCACTCTTGGGACAACTGGCAAATTCCAATGAGGACTATATATTAGAGGCAGTGGTGTTCCAACAGTAACTTTCTGATGCTGTTCACTGGACAGTGGATATTGAAGAACTTCCTGGGTTTTGTTTTTGTTTTTAAAGAAAGTACATGGTTCTGTATGAAAGGGGAAAGAAATGCTATGTCTGAAACCTCTTAAAGAGTTCAGAGGGCCCAGGCAATGGTCACACACCTTTAATCCCAGAACCTGGGAGGCAGAGGCAGGTAGAAATTTGAGGCCAGCCTTGTCTACAGAGTGAGTTCCTAGACAACCAGGGCTACACAGAGGAACCCTGTCTTGAAAAACCAAGAGAGGGAGAGCAAGTTCAGTGGGGTCGGGGAGTAGTGGCACACACCTTTAATCCCAGGCAGAGTCAGGAGGATAACTGAGTTTGAGGCCAGTTTGGTCTATAGAGTGAGTTCCAAGCCAGCCAAAGTTACATAGTGAGACCCTGTCTCAAAAAAACAAAACAAAAAAACAATGATGATAATAATAAAAGAGCTCAGAGGGAGGAAGAAAAAAAAGGTTAGACAGCTGTAAAGGAACAGGAATGCAAGGAAGGCTCAAGTCCAGGGGCTTGGTATCCAGGAATTTTTGTCTTCTTTTGAGATGGGGGTCTTGCTTTGTAGCCCAGTATGTCTTTGAATTTTCAATCCTTCTGCCTCAGCCTCTTAGGTGCTGGGGAATTTGCAGTCTTTAAGAAAGGATTGCACTTTGCAGCCCTGGAACTCACAGAGGTCCATTTATTTATTCTTACAACTCTTCTATAGTGTCTGTAATTATGGAAAACTGAAAAGACCATGTGTCTGGCCTCTGCTGCTGAAAGGGTGCAGATTCTCTCTAGACGGTGGCCCCATCCTTGTGTGCTGAGACCCATCCTGACCTTAGTGCTGAAAGCTCCTAGTTCTGTAAATCCCCCAGCTCTATGCCAATCAGTGAGGCTGATCATCTATTCCCAGGCAACCCTCAGAGGCTGGTGATTCTCCTGCCTCATCCCCCAAAGTGCAGATATTACTGACTTAGTCTCCACATTTGCCTAAGTCTTCACCTTGCTTCACACTGGCATTATGTCTCCACTGGAAAATTCCACACTTGATCTTGTGTGACAGGTCACAGTTGAAATGCAGACACATTAAAAATAATGCACAAACCAGGAACTGGAGAGATGGCTTAGTGGTTAAGAACACTGGCTGCTCTTCCAAAGGATCCTGGGTTCAAATCCCAGCACCTACAAGGCAGTTCACAACTGTCCATAACTCCAAGATCTGACTCCTTCACATAGACATACATTCAGGCAAAACACCAACGTGCATAAAATAAAAATAAATAAATTTAATAAAAAATAATGCACAAGCCAGATAAGGTGGCACAGTCCTGCCTGGGAAGCAGTCTGGAGGACCAAGGCCTATCTCAAAACACACACACACACACACACACACACACACACACACACACACACACACACACACTTTTAATAAACTTTTTAAAATGAACTAAGGAGATGGCTCCAAGGTTAAGAGCAGTAGCTGGTCTTCCAGAAGACCCAGGTTCAATTCCCAGTATCCTCATGGCCACTCTTCATCATGTATAACTCCATTTCTAGGGGATCCAGCTCCCTTCTCTGGCCTCCTCAAGCCCCACTCATGCCTGTGGTACACAAATACACATGTAGGCATAACACCCATACATTAATAAAACAATTTTTAAAATCAAATGATAAATATGGGCTGGGAAGATTGCTCAGCAGGTAAGAACACTTGTTCTGCAAGCAGAAGGACCTGGGTTTGGATCCCCCGCACCCATGTAAGACTTTTGAAAAATTAAAATATGGCACAAAGTTCCCTTCAGGCAATATGAAGCATAAGAGATCTTGAGTTTAGACTTGGGTCCCCCTCCCAAAGAGATCACATCATCAGGTGTATGGAGATACTATAATTTTTTTTTTTAAGTTTGAAATACTTCTAGTCCCATGCAGTAGACAAAAACTACAGATGAGCCGGATCCATACATACACCTGTGTCTCCTGGAGGCAGAGGCAGGGTGTTGAGCTTTGGTTATAGAGCAAAACTCTGGACACAGAGAGAGACACAGACAGACAGACAGACAGGCAGGCAGGCAGGCAGGCAAGACTAACTCACAGATGTAGCATAAGCTTCAATGAGGGAAACACCAAGGTAGCTAGGGTAAGGCTACAGTGACCAGGGTAAATTCACACAAGACACCTCAACCCACCAAGAGCCAGTTACTGCGCTACTATCAAGATAAGGTGTTCTCTATATAGGGTAGCCTTCCACCCACCTGCATCCTTCATGAGGCCCCTGGGTGGAAAGAAGCAGGTCCCTTGCTCCTCCCGAGAAGCACCTCCTGGCCAGGGCCTCGGGCAAATAGTTGCCCTGCATCCCCAGCCTGCTCAGCCATCACTGAGCTTGGAATGTCAGGGGAAGGATGAAAGAGCCGGGACACAGCACTTCACAGCCAAAGAATGTGACCCGAGGTGCACCTCATCCCCACCCAGCCCACCTGGCAGGTTGCTAGCCCGGCTTGTGGGCAGTCTTGGGCTGGTCCGCATCTGGGTGACCTTGTTGGGGACTTTCCTCACACTGGACTAAGGGCAAGGAGAGGCACCACCTCATGAGTCACTGTCCACCTCCCCCTCAAATGCTAAGCATCTGGGCTCCAGGGAGGGAAAATGGGGTTTGTACCCCAGCTTTGGGCTCCATTCATGAAAGCCCAGGTACATGTGATTATAATGAGGACATGGGTGTGCATATAAATGCCAGAAGACGCCACTCCACTTAAGTCCCGAGGCACTGTGGGACCAGCTGTGAGTCAGGGTTTGGCCTGGATAGTCTGCTTAATTTAGAGGGGTGTCAGCTGCCCACCCAAATTAGCTGACCCTGTCCAGCCTTGGTTCTGCCGCCCACAGGCCTGTCAGCTTTGATTCTCTTGAAAACCAAGTCCGCACTTTGCTGTGAGACTATTTCATTGTATAACAGCTTTTAAATCTTCCCAGTTCAAATAATATAAGCCTCTCATGCAAGCAGAGTATGTCTCCCTGGTTACCCTGTCCCCTCTATCCCACTCCTCTGAGACCATCAACAACAGAAAGTACCCCCATCTATCAGCTCAGACTGAGGACTGCTCCCCTCCTCTCAGGTGTTAGCACAGTTCCTACATTGTCCACCACTAGGTTCTTCATACCAAACTGGCCTGAGGAGCCTCCACAGCCAGGCCTTTGCCCCACCTCCCCTCCACCGAGATTGGACATCTTTCAAAGAGTGCATGTGCCTGGTTGATTTAATCAGTCTACTGAAAACCACAACCCAATCACACCCATATCTAAACCAGGTGTGGTGGTGCAAGGCAGGAATCCCAGGACTCGAAGGCTGATACAGGAGGATCTGAGTTCCAGGCCACTCTAAGAGATCCTGCCTCAAAAACAAATCCAGCCTGGGATTATCAAGATATCTATGGTTCGTTGCAACCACAGTGCTTCTAGGAATGCCTTTGTAACCTGGATCTTCACTGTCACCTATAAGTAGTAGATACCCCTTGAAGACAACTAACACTAATACTGCCATTTTATTTTACTATTATCTGTTTAGTATTTTTTGAAGATTTGTCTTTGTTTTATGTATGTGGGTGTTTTGCCTCCATGTATGTATGTATGTATGTATGTACATACGTATGTATATATGTATGTATGTAAATGTATGGTGTGCATACCTGGTGCCTGTGGGGGTCAGAAGAACATACTGGATCCCTTGGGACTGAAGTTACAGAGTTACAGTTAACACCACCCCTTTAGAGATCTAATTTAAAATAATAGAATAAAAAGCCATGCAATTCTTCTGCATTTGACATTTGCATGAAGGTTCGCAGAGTTCATGTTAAGGAGGATGGAAGAGGAAGCAGGGGGCCAGCAGGCTTGGTGCACGTAGTGAGTTCCAGGACAGCCAGTGTTATATAATACATCCTGTTTAAAAACACAGGGGAGTCATCTTTCTCTGAGATGTCCCAGTAAGTAAACATCCCCACCACCAAGTCTGACAACCTGAATTTGATTCCCAGGTCCCATGTAGTAGGAGAGAACTGGCTTCCAAAAGTTGTCCTCTGACCTTTATACCCTCCGCCTTAAAAAGGGGGGTGGGGTAGTGTGTGGAAGAGGAGACTAGAATATAGTAGAATTGGCTCCAACCATCACTTCTCTGTGGGGGTGCTTTAATTTGGTCATTCTTAAGGAAGCCATCCACTTGCTCTGGTCTAACAGATAATGAAGTCCAAATTCAATCTATTGCCAGAGTACATACCTCTCATGTTGCCATGCTCTCTGGCCTTGAACACCCTGGATGTGGTTGTCATGCACTGTAAATGTTGGGACGGCTGCCGGACACAATTATGCTGAGGTGTGGGGCCCTGGGGCCCATTGCAGCCCCTGAGGACAGCTGCAGCCCCGAGACTGTGAAACCAGACCCTGCCCCGGGAGGTTCTAGAGCTCACACTCGGTGAGATGAGATATTAATGTTTTATCCACCAGCCAGTAAGGACTCAGGAAAACAAAAGTTACTTCAGGAAGGAGGCAAACAGAAAGCAAGAATCCTGTTGTCTCCCATTCTGGTGCTGTATCAGACTAAAGGGATTCTTCCAGCCCCACAAAAGAAAAGCCAAAAAGAAGGTAAGCCGCAAACAGCCATGATCTGACTTCAGTGCCTTTGAGATCCAGAGTCTCCAGTGGCTATAGGCCGTACACATGTTGGCTGTATATCTGAGGAGAGTGTGCCCTCACCTGCAAGGGCTTCTTCACCCAGGTGAGTTTCCACAAACCAAGACTGGGCCAAGGAGCTTTGGGGTGCCTGGCATTGTTGGAAGTACGGGACACCTTCTCTCTAGGTTCTTGGAGCCGAAACCCTGTCCAGGGCCTCATCCTGCCTTATATGATACGCACGGTGACCTTAGGTCCACAGCCTTCTTGCTGGTGGAGGGCATTTTCTGGGGCTGAGGAGTTGCCATCATGAAACCCTGGGTGGCCAGAAACTTCCCCTGTGCGCCCCTCCCCAAGTCACAGCCCTTCCAGCAGGTACAAAAATGGGTCTTTTACACCAGGGAGAGGATGGGACTGAGAACGCTCATGCCTGGAAATCAGTGTCAGTTCTAGAAGGGTTTGTCCTGAAGACTAAAGTCATTCTACCTGAGACAAAAAAAAAAAAAAAAATCAAAAATGGCTCAGCATCTCCTAAGAGGCTCAGTGGATACCAGATCCCAACTAGAACTTTCCAGATGGGATAATGTTTTATTCCTTCCAGGTACACCTTAAGACAAGTCCTATTGTTATTTGTGCTTTTCAGGTGAGGAAACTGAGATGCAGAAGAGTGGTGGGCCATCTGAAAGTTGTAGTACTGGTGGGGACTCTGTCACCCTGGCAGACCTAAGACTTTACCCATGGTCCTTATGTGACCTGCTATCAGAGGAAAGGACAACTGGGGAGTCTCTAGCAGCTCCATGGCTTTCCCCACTTCTATCTCAGGATGGGATGGGATGGGATGGGTCACAATGCAGGTTCCAAACCTGTGTCTGCTGGTGTCACTTGCCAGGTAGGAATTGGAATTATCGTCCCTTTCCCAGGAAAGGGAGCTGGTGTGAGGTAACCTGCCCAGCCAGTCAGCAACAGAGCTGGGGCTCAGCCCAGGGCTGTGCCATCATAAAAGTTCTCCCTGGGCACTGCACGTGGCCATCCATGTGCACGTGTGGCCATAAGAAAGCGGAATGAGCCAGGGTGAGGCCAAGGCAGTAGTGTGGGCTGCCAATGGGAGGAGGGAGGCTGGAAGCAAAGCCCTGTTTGTGTCCTTGCCAATGTTGCTTGCAATGGTATGTCCGAGAGTGCACCCTAGAAAGACAGGCAGGCAGAGCACCCTGGCTTCCAGCCCTGGCTCTGCTGAATAGATACAGTCTTTGGGCAGGCCTGGACAGAAGGCAAGTCCTGGGTCCTTCAGGCTCTACTGTTTGAGACACAAGAGCTGGAAACAGAGCAGACTGCGGAAACCTCCACCATAATGCCTGCTTCCCTCCTTCCTTTTTCCTTTTTTTGAGGTAGAGTCTTACTGTAGAGCACAAGATGGCCTCACAATCACGAACTTCCCTCCTCAGCCTCCAGAGTGCTGGGCTTATGGGCATGACCCGCCCTGCCTGGTCACAATCTTCTTTTGAGTAAGTGCCCAAAGAGCTTGCCTGTCACCCAGGAGAGGAGCTCAGCCCTTCTCCACAGCAAGCTCAGCCCTCACTGGTTGAGACCCTGTCCCCAGCAGGGGCCGGGAAGGACAGTACCACCAGGTGCCAGGAGCACCAACTACTACTAATAGCTCTGGAGCCTCCTCAGTGCTGGCCTCTTGTTGTGGGTCAGACCAGACATGTCACTCACTGGACCTATTTTACAGAGGAGAAAACTGGCTCCAAAAATGTCAGCTAGGGCTGGGGACTATGGCACAGCGGTAGAGTTCTTGCCTAGCATGTAAGTTCCTGGCCTTAGCCAGGCACATTGGCACACACGTTTAGTCCCAGCACTCGTGAGGCGGAGGCACGTGGCTCTCAATGAATCTGAGGCCAGCCTGATCAACATAGGGAGTTGCAGCCCACCCTGAAGAGCACAGAGAAAACTATGCCTCTAAAAACATTCCTGGCTTCAATTCCCAGCAGCAAAACACCACAGACCTCAGATAAGCCCAATAGATAAAAAAGGCACACTGCATAGGGCCCAGAATACTTGCAGGATTCCATAAAATATTTGAATTTAGGGTCAGTGGGTAAAAGCACTTGGTGACCTGAGCTTGGGCCACAGAACCCACAGCAGAAGGAAGGGATTCCCCAAGTTGTCCTCTGACCTCTACATGAGAGCTGTGACCTCTGACCTCTACATGAGA
>CAJQZJ010032284.1:6801509-6834215 GCA_907164525.1 Lophiomys imhausi
ATGAGAGCTGTGACCTCTGACCTCTACATGAGAGCTGTGACCTCTGATCTCTACATGAGAGCTGTGACAGGGGTATAGCTGTTCTCTCTCTCTCTCTGTCTCTCTCTTTCTCATACATGTATGCACACACATACACACAACATAAATGTTTGAATTTAGCTGGTACATGCCTGTAATTCCAGCACCCAGGAAGAGGAGCCACAAGAAAAGTTCAAGGCCAAACCTGGGCTACACAGGAGTAAATTTTAAAATTTCACTTCAAATTAGAAGGAGGAATATGAACTTGCAGGGTGGGGAAATGTTTTTCCTACAGCAAAAACATGCTCTCTAGTCTACTACAGCAAGGAAACACAGCCAATGCTTTTTTTCTTTCTGGTGGGGAGAAGCCTCACAAAGGGAAAGGTGCCCAGGACTCTAGAAACAAGATGCATCCCTGTATAAGCAGAACTTGAACTCAGGGATGTTCCCTCCAAAAGCTATGCTGATCTGACTGAACCCTGGTTACTGAAGAGCTGGCTCGGGCCACCTCAGTGAGTGGCAAAGTCTATATACCTGTCTCCTGGAGGACCACAGCCAGAACACAGGGTCACAGCCAGAACAGCCACTTGCCAGCCTGCCCAGCTAGCCACAAATCCTAGCGGGCAAGCAGCCGGAGCTCAATTCCTGACCTTCCAGGAAGCCACCAGAGCAAGAAACTGCACTTCAGAATCCGGTCATTCATGGAGAAAAGACAGGAACAGTGCCAGCCTGGGCAGGTGCTCACCCCTGAGCAAGGACACAAGAGTGACAGGGACCAGAACCCTGGAAAGGAAGCAACCACCAGACTGAACCATTGGATTGCTGGGCTGACATTCTTTTTACAGTATCTCACTGTGTAGTCCTCATTGGTCTAGAACTCAATATGTAGCCCAAGCTGGCCCAGAATCCGTGTTTCTCAACTTGTGGGTCACAACCCCCAGGAGGATCAAATGACCCTTTCACAGAGTCTTTTGAGCTAAGACCATTAGAAAACACAGATGTTCACATTATGATTCATAACATAGGAAAATTACAGTTGTGAAGTAGCGATGGAGTAATGTTATGGATGGGGTCACCACAACATGGGGAACTGTATGAAAGGGTGGAAGCATCAGGAAGGTTGAGGACCACTGTAACTCACAGAGACGTACCTGCCTCTGCCTCTGGAGTGCTAGATTAAAGGTGTGCACACCACGCCTGGCATGGTCCTGGTTTCCCCAAGGTGGCCAGAGCATGCTGGCTTCAAAACCACAGACCTAGTTTTGGACCCTGCTCTGTCATGTAATTGGCTGTGGAAAAATTACTTCAGTTCTCTGAGGTTTCCCTTTCACAAAACGATTACAATGAGACCAGGCTGTAATCAAATGTTTTCTATATTGCAAGGCTATCATAACAAACAAAAGCCAGGCCATTCATTTGTTTAGAAAAGAAAAATATATTAACCACAAATTCCCCGGGGCCTCAAGTAATTGTTATGCTATCGGCTTGCCTGAGACTTTGATAAATTTGGAAATGTCTCCAAAGCCAGTCCCTGGGGCCACAAGGCGAGGTAAGGCCAGCTTTTTTTCCAATCAGGTGTTTGAGGGGACAGATTAGACAGAAAGAAAGGGGATCCTGGCCTCCAATTAAAGAACCACTAACACACATTCTCCAGCCAGAGAGACTTGCTAACTTGAGTCCTGAAAGCTTAGGATTACTCAACCCAAGGCAGAAACTGTGAAAGAGGACACAGGACCAAGAGCAGGCAGGCCAGGCTGGGGTTCAGTGAACTGTGGTGGTGGGGGGGAGAACAACCCCATCTGCACACCCATAGAGACAACTTCTTAGGATCTCCCAAACTCTGGGAGGGAGGCAGTCCCCACAACAGCAGCACCTCCAGATACACAGAGCAGAGTCTCCGAGTCCCCTGTCTTCAAGAGTCAGCTATTCCAGAAATGAGATGTGACCAAGACCCATGTTTCAAGCCAGGCCTGGCGACTCATATGTGTATGGGACGCTGAGGCAGGAGAATTGCTGCAAATGCAAAGTCACCCTAGGATACATGAGCTCCAAGTCAGCCCGAGTTACAGAATGAGAATATGTCAAATAGAAAATAAAAATGTAAAAATCAGACTTGGAGTCTCAGCTATGGGTAGTTAATTTACACTTGTGTGTGTGTGTGTGTGTGTGTGTGTGTGTGCTGTGTATGAGTGTGTGTGTCTGTGTGTGTTGTGTATGAGTGTGTGTGTGTGTTGTGTATGAGTGTCTGTGTGTCTGTGTCTGTGTGTGTGGTGTATGAGTGTGTATGCTCCAGTGTATGCTTATATAGAGACCAGAGGTCATCATCAGGTGCCTTCCTCTATTGCTTTTTACCTAAGTTAAAACAATTAGATTTTGCTTGTTACTACCGCCTGTCTAACGTGTGCATGTAAGTTCAGGTGCGTGTTTACCATGGCCTGCAGGTGAAAGCCAGAGGACACCTTTGGGAGTCAGTCCTGGCCTTGGGTTCTCAGGCTTTCACAACAGGCACTTTCTCCCACTGAGCCACCTCGACTGACCCTCTACTTTATTTTTTGAGACAGAGTCTGTAACTAATTAAACCTGAAGCCCGCTGACTGGGTACATTGGCTGACCAGTGAGCCTCTGGGATCCTCCTATCTCCAGCTGGGTCTGGCTTTTTGTTTGTTGTTTTTTTTTTTTTTCAAGACATGGTTTCTCTGTGTAGCCCTGGCTGTCTTAGAACTCTGTAGACCAGGCTTGTCTAGAACTCAGAGATCCACCCGTTTCTGCCTCTGCCTCTGCTTCCCAAGTACTAGGATTAAAGGTGTGTGCCACCACTACCCAGAAGGCCTGGTTTTCTGTAGGATGTTAGGGATTTGAACTTGGTTCCTCATACTTGTGCTGCAGGTACACTACCCACTGATGTGTCTCTCCAGCCTCTAGGTAGTTATTTTTACTGTTGTTTTTGTTTGTTTTTTGAGACAGGGTTTCTTTGTGTATATCTGACTGTCCTGAATTCACTTTGTAGGCCAGGTTGGCCTTGAACTCACAGAGATCCGCCTGCCTCTGCCTCCCGAGCGCTGGGATTAAAGGCGTGCGCCACCACGCCCGGCTTTAAGGGGGATTCTTACAGGATCATCTTGGGGTGCTTTTCTAGAAAACAAGGCCAGGGGCTCAGAGCGGCACATGGGATTGGCACTGTCACTTCCCACCCAGCCAAGAGGTGGTTGGGGGCACAGGGGAGATTGAGAATAACAAAGGAATGTTGGAGGCTCAATAGCTCAGCCTGGACCTAATTCTTGATTGTGGACAGCACTCTGGGGAGACAAACTCTAGCACGCTAAGGGACCCGGAGGGATGAGCCTATACTGGGAGCAGGCTGTACACTAACAAACGAGCCAGACAGGACCCAGACTGTGAGGGGAGATTCCAGGCATGGGCTGTACAGTCTTACCCCAATGAATACTCCACCTGGAAACAGTTCTCAGAAGTCAAAACACCTATGATGTCAGCATCAGAGGTCATGACACTGGGATGGAATACATGGGAGGACACAGCTCCTGCCGCAACCATGACTTTAGTTCCTGTTCTAGTGACCCTTTAAGGACAGGCGCTAAAATTACTAGGTGGGCATTGTGACCATCATCCTCCAAAGGATCTCAGGGTCAGACATGGAGTACAGACTCCCAACTTTTGTTTTTGTTGTTGCTATTTTACATGTGTGTGTGTGGGGGGGTGTATAGGTGGAGACCAGAGGACACCTTGTGTGTCATTCTTAGGAACACCATCCATCTCCTTTGAGGCAGGGTCTCTCTTTGGCCTGAAACTCTCCAAACAGGCTAGACTGGCTAGTCAGCAAGCTCTGGGAATCTTATGTCTGCCTCCCCAGGGCTGAGACTCATGCGTGAGCCATCAGGACTGAGTACAGATCCTCATGCTTACAAGACGAGCCCCCTACAGATGGAGCCATTCACTCTCAGCCACTGTTGTAGAGTTTTAGCTTGGGTTTTGTTGAGACACAGTCTCACTCTGTGGTCCAGGCTGGTCTGGAACTCTCAGCCCTCCTGCTTCAGCCTCCTGAGTACCAGGATTACAGGCCACAGTGTCAGACTCTGTCACATTTTCAGCGAGTTATTATACCCATTGCTTATGATTAGTTTAGTGAGAGTCCCTATTTAGGAATACATTTATCCTTTTGCTTTTAAAGGAGTATATGTGCTATAGTTTAGAAGCTTATTACCATTGCTCTTGACCTCTCAGCTAAGAGTAAGTGTAGGAATACATTATCAAAGTTGTTGTTTAATAGGGGCTGGAGAGTTAAGGCACTGGCTGTTCTTCCAGAGGACCTGGGTTCAAATCCCAGCACCCACATGGGAGTCCAAAAACTGTCTGTAGTGGCCAGGCATGGTGGTGCACACCTTTAGTCCCAGCACTCAGCAAAAATGCCAATGCATATAAAAGTTTTTAAGTAAAAAATAAATTACTTAATAAATAAACAACCTTGTTAGTTACAAGCCAGATGTGGTGTGTACTCCTCTAACCTCACACTGGAGATGCTGAGACAGGAGGATTATAAGAAGTTTAGGACTAGCCAAGGCTGTATATCAGACCCTGTCTCAAAACCCCTAATAGGGAGCTAGAGAGACGACTCAGCAGTGAAACGTACTTACTGCTCTTTTGGACACCTAGGTTCTGTTCCCAGCACCCACATGGTGGTTCACAGCCATCTATGACCCCCAGTTCCAAGGGGTCCCATGCCCTCTTCTGGTCTCAGAGCCTTGCATACATGCAGGCAAAACACCCATACACATAAAATAGAATAAAAATCAAAACTAAAACGAACCAACTAAACAAGTCCTAACACCATCTGTGGGCATGACTTTCGGGACCTTACTGCTGCCTCCTGGTGGAACTGACTTTGACCTTAACTGTTTTAGGCGCGGGGAACATGAGTTTGTCCATGAGCACACACATTGTTTTAAAACATTAAAAGCTATTAAGTCCGGTGTGGCCAAATATTACCTGCTATCCCAGGGTGGGAGGCAGAGGCAGGAGGTTCAGAAATCCAAGGTTGAGGCCAGCCTGGCCCATATGAGATTCTGTTTCAGAAAACTCAAACCATGCCAAACTATTGCAGAAGGCACATACATTGTAAGAGGTCGTTCATCATACAGCAGGGGATTTGTCTTGATCTTTCCTGTTGTTATTTACTTGAGAGAATCTTAGCTCTGTAACCCAGGCCGGCTTCAAACTTATACAATCCTCCTGCCTCAGCATCCTGAGTCTTGGGATTCTTGGCCTGAGCTACCTGGCTTGATACTTAAATATATATATATTTATTTATTTATTTGTTTATTTATTTATTTATTTATTTTGTACGTGGTTGTACACTTGTGTGCCATGGTACATATGTGGAGGGCAGAGAACAACCTGTGAAGTCATTCTTTTTGAACTCGGGTCATCAGGCTTGGCGGCAAACGCTTCTAGCTACTGAGTCTCTGCCTAGCTACTGAGTCTCTGCCCATCTTGCTGGCCCTTTTTCCTTTTTCTTTCATCTCTCTTTCTCCCGCCCCCCCCCTCCATCTCCCCTCTCTACCCCATACCCCTGTGCTGAAATTCTGAACTCTGTGAAACACAGGTTGGCTGTTCTCCTGAATGGGAGCTTCCTCCAGTCTCCCTGGGAGTCGCTCTGTGGAAACAGTGATTGATTAACTGACAGTCCTCGGGGCTCTGCTGTCTATCTCTCCTTACCGGGCAGGATCTGCGGGTCTGTGGGAGATGGCTGGATGGGATTGCAAAATTTAGGATAGGGAAAAGGCAATACAAAGTATCTTTCCTGGTCTTCCTCTTTGCCAAGGCTGGCTTACTTCCTGCAGGCCACTCCACCCTGTAAGTAAAGGTGGAGTAAAGAGGCTCTTTTTTTGTTGTTCTGAGACAGTCATGGGAGACATGCTGCCCATTTGCCCAAGGGGTTCAACACCAACACGTGAGTAGTTGTGATCGGCCATTCATCAGATGAAACAAAACACAACCCAACCCAGAGCCTGGTGTGTAATAGGCAGATGCTGCCACTATACCACACCCAAGTTCTAAACTTTTTTTTTTTGAGACAGGATCTCTGTAGCCCAGGCTAGCCTCCAACTCACTCAGTAGCTGAGAATGATCTTGAACTCCTGATGCTCACGCCTTCACTTCCTGAGTGCTTTGATTCCAGGCCTGAGCCATCTACTTTTTAAAAGGGAGAGTGGTATATCAGTGGCTTGGCACCTGCTGGGCACTTAATGCTTTGGGTTCAATCTGTAGCATTGGCAAAGGTACAAAATAAAAATGAAAAAGCGCAAAAACAAATCAGCTTGAATACTGATAGGGAGAGAAAGAAACATGCTATTAGCGATAGATACCCAGCCCAGCCAGCTCTGAAAGACAGCTGAATGTATTTCAAAATCAGCAAAGGGCTCTGGGGATTCGGCTCAGTCGCTGTGGAGTGCTTGCCCAGCACTGAGCTTACTCCCAGCACCGAATGGCCAGGAGTGTGTGGTACTACACACATGTAATCCCAGCACTCTGGAATTTGAGGCAGGAGGATAAGGACTTCAAGATCAATCTTGGCTACATAATAAGATTGATGACAGCCTGAGCTATGCGATACCCTGCCTCAAAACAAAAGAAAGTAGAAAAGTAAAAGGTGCCATTTAAAGCAAATATCTTCTGTTATGATCATTTGACAGGCACATTTTTGCTCTGTGAATTCCCTCCCTGGTATTAACACAACATTGATTCACATCTACTGGGCCCGCCTTTCTACAGCATTTCATTTAATTATGAGAAAATCCCTCTAAAGGAAGCACTTTTTGGTGAGTAGGGGGCTGTGGATGGAATGCATCTTTCCAGGCATGGGCTAGTCACTGAGTCACACCCCCAGCCTTGGAAGCACGACTCCTGTCGGCCTCATTTCTCAGACCAGGACTATAGGGGGTAAGTTACCCAAAACTTTGTATGTACCTAAACAAAACTCGGTGAAACACAAACAAATGAGTAGCAGGGTTTCGTACAACTATATAGTCCTTGCCTGAACTTGAGAGTGGGTTCAAGACTAAATAAGACAAAATAAAGAAAGGTACAGAGATGGCACTGCCTCCATGCACAAGGACTTGGGCTCAGTGTCCAGCATTGAAAATGGACAGAAGAGCAAACAAAACTTTGTGTCAGCCTGGGCCTCTGTCTCTGGACCCTTGCTCCTAACTCAGGATTTTTTTTTTTTTGGTTTTTCGAGACAGGGTTTCTCTGTGTAGCCCTGGCTGTCTTGGACTCACTTTGTAGACCAGGCTGGCCTCGAACTCGCAAAGATCCACCTGCTTCTGCCTCCCAAGTGCTGGGATTAAAGGCGTGCGCCACCACTGCCCGGCGCTAACTCAGGATTGAAAGAGTCCCTAGTGAAAGCTTCTCACCCAGACCTGACCCTCAGGCTACTTACTCTTCTAAGAAATTAAAAGTTGGGCTGGAGAGATGGCTCAGTGGTTAAGAGCACTGGCTGCTCTTCCAAAGGACCCAAGTTCAAATCCCACCTACCACATGGCAGTTCACAGCTGTCTAGTTGCCAGGCGTGGTGGCACACACTTTTAATCCCAGCACTCAGGAGGCAGAAGCAGGTGGATCTCTGTGAGTTCAAGGCTAGTCTGGTCTACAAAGTGAGTCCAGGACACCCAAGGATACAGAGAGAAACCCTGTCTCAAAAAACCAAAAAATAAACAAAACAAACAACAGAAATTGAAAGTTGATCCTTATCAGAGCCAGTGGCATGGCGGAGAGCATTATGACAGAAAACAAACAAAACTGTGAGTGTCCTGCTGTGGCACATGCCTGTGACCTCAGCACTGGAAGATTCAGGCAAGAGGATCTGAGTTGGAGGTAGTGAGCAACTGTGTCTCAAGAAGTGGGGGCAGCAAACAGCTGAGGATTGTAGTGTCTTTACTTACAATGCCTGAGTCTGTCCCTATAACCAGGTAAATAAAGGGTGTGGTGGTGTAGTCTGGAAACCCCAGCACTCAGGAGGAAAGAGTAGGAGTAAGAATTTAAGGACAAGTCTAGATGTGGGTGCACACCTTTGATCTGGGTACTCAGGAAACAGAGGCAGGTGGATCCCTGTGAGTTTGAGGCCAACCTGATCACTTTAGAATGTGCCAGTCCGGTCAGAGAGGCCCTATTTAAAGAACAAACAACACAATGAAAAGCAGCAACAACAGAAATCATGCCAGGGCGAGAGGCGAATAATAGTGTTTTTCTGGACCTCTACCTCATTGTTCTACCTCAAAAAGGCACACCATGGAGCTGGTAGCTCGCACCTGTCATCCCGGCACTCTGGAAGCTCAGACGGAAGCATCTCTACAAGTGTGAAGCCAGCTAGATAGCTCAGTAGGGGAATTGCACTGGCCATGAAAGCCTGGGACCTGAGTTCAAATCCCAGAACCCACATAAAAGGAGGAGAGAAACAACTCTACCAAGTTGTCTTCCAACTTCCACATGTGTGCCCACATCTACATCATGCACACACACATGATGATGATGACAAATAAAAATAAAGATTTATTTAGGGGGCGTGTGGTGCACGCCTTTAATCCCAGCATTCGGGAGGCAGAGGCAGGTGGATCTCTGTGCGTTCAAGGCCACCCTGGTCTACAAAGCGAATCCAGGATAGCCAGGGCTCTGTTACACAGAGAAAACCTGTCTCAAAACAAACAAACAAACAAAACCTAAAGGTGTATCATGGGGGCTCAGGAGATAGCTCCATGGAGAGGGATTGTCTAGCATGAACAATACCCTGAGCTCGTTCCCTCCAACCATTTAAGACAGCCTCATTGTCTGTGTTTACAAACCAGTGTGTACAGTGTTTGTGCATTTTGAAAGGGCAAATTGAACAACTGAGGAATTCAACCAACTCAGTTTCAGCCTTGTGCTGGTTTTTTTATTAACAGCAAACATGAGATTTGGGGTTGCTATGGCAACCCCACTTAATTGACATTTTCATTTCCCAGGCGGTTGTTATGGGCAGGTGGGGCAGACACGTGTCCTCAGGGATGGGTGAGAATGAGGGTATCACAGTTCCTCCTGTCAGTGTTCATCACTTGGGGGATGGTGCTGCTCCCCGATAGAGGACTGGGGTGTTTAACAGGCAGTGCCCAGAGCAACCCCAGTTAGAAAAGCTAATATCATGTAAAGGGAGCATGGATGGGATGTTGAGGCTCAGGGTGGCCATACAGAATGGCTACCGCAGAGCCCTAGGCCAGTGACAGCTGGGAGCTGCTTTAGGTTGCCCTGTTGTTTAGGTTGACAAGTTCTATAGGGAAGTTGAAAAAAAAAACAAAAAACTGGAGTACGCAGGCAGCATAGCACAGCTGAAACACATAAAAAATGCAAGGCCCCTTTTATCTTCTCAAATCACCCTCATTTACACATCATACGTCATATCGTCAGCAAATTTGCTGCTCAACGACGACAAAGGACAGGAGAACGGCACGAGCTGTTTCCGCGGACTCAGCAATGGTCAAACAGCATTAAGCCGAGATTTATCTGCTAGGACAACTGATGTCTGGTACAGACCTCTACAGGCTAAGATGCAGAAAGCTTTCCCTCAGTCTTCACAATCACAAGGTTTCTGAGGACAATGCACACGGAATACTAAACTCAACCGAGAGAGGTTCCAACACTGCCACCTGCTTCCTGCTCTGCCTGCACTTATCTTTGGTGATTTCTCTCCAAGGCAGGGCTTTGTGTGTATCTGTTATCCAGCATACATGGACAAGACAGTATCAGGAAGCACAGCTATGTGGAGGAAAATATGAGCCATCGGCAAGTCATTTTTGCAGGGATGGGAAAATTTCTAGGTGGAAAATACAGCTTTTGTGACGTCTCTCAGAGGAAAGAACTGGCTGAAATTTCGATGGGGCTGCAGCTTGCGTCTTACAAAAACTGAAATGCTTTTTGGGAAGCTCGTTGGGTTTGGCTTCACCATAGCTTTGTGGAACCAGTTTCTTCCTAGATTTGGATTGTCATCTTTGAGTCCTAAACCTCTCCTGCCTCTTTAAGTCACCCCCAGGCATCATCATATAAAAACCGGTAGCATTCGTGCATGTGTGAAAAACCAAACGAAAAGACACTGCCAGATACAGAGATGAATTAGGTAGAAAGATGACTTAGATGGAATGGCCTCTGGGAAAGGTGGGGGAGGCCGAAGGAGCATCAGGATGCGGGGTGGGGGAGGGGAGGATGACAACGCATTGGACCTCTTCCTAAAAATATGGAATAAGGGGTTGGAGAATTGGCTCAGGGTTAAGAGCACTTGTTCTTTCCAAGGAGCGTGATTTGATTTCCAGCACCCAGGTGGAGGCTCACCACTTCCTCAGCATGAGACATGCATGTGGTGCATAGGCATTTGTTCAGGCAAAGCACTCATGTGAATAAAATAAATCTTAAAAAAAATTTTTTTTTAGTCTGGCGGTAGTAGCATATGTCTTTAATACCAGCACTCAGGAGGCAGAGGCAAGCAGAACTGGACCTCTGAATTCGAGGCCAGCCTGGTCTACAGAGTGAGTTCCAGGACAGTCAGGGCAACACAGAGAAAGCCTGTCTGGAAAGACCAAAACCAAACAAATAAAAAACCACAAGACCGCATTCTGAATGTAAGTTTTAGTGTAGCTGATAGTATTGATACTTGTGGGGACAGGAGACATGGGTCCTCTTGTCTTTATCCCATAAACCCTGGTTACAATGTATAGCTGGGCCTGTCCCTATCCTTTGACTTTATCAAAGAAAGGACAGACCAGGAACAAGATAATGACAGGGTGCCTCCAGGGACAACTGGCTACTGATTTGTACAGCCCATCCCCCATCCCTACTGAGGATTGAGCCCAGTGCTTCTCAATTGCTAATTCTTCTTATGTCTGCACATCTGTCTGCTAAAATATTACAGTTATGGTATAGCACATGCTCAGCTGGGGCGCAATCCCCAACACCCCAATATAAATAAATACAAAGTTGAAGATTATTTATAAGTGTTTCTGTAACTAAAATGCCCTTCCCAAACCATTAAATTGTAGGCATGTTCTTCCCAAATCATTAATTGGAGGCTTTTCTGTATGATTCCCCTGTTCTTACTGCCTTTTTCCCCTTTTTTTGTTTGTTTGTTTTTTCAAGACAGGGTTTCTCTGTGTAGCCCTGGCTGTCCTGGACTCTTAGCCTAGGCTGGTCTTGAATTCACAGAGATTTGCTTGCCTCTGCTTCCCTGCGCTATCACATCCAGCTCTTATTGCATATTTTTATTGATGTTTACCTTACCTTTAACTTGAAAATGCAAGCTTTTAGGGCCAGGTGTGGTGGTGCACGCCTTTAATCCCAGGACTCTGGGAGGCAGAGGCAGATGGATCTCTGTGAGTTTGAGCCCAGCCTGGTTTACAAAGGGAGTCCAGGACAGCCGGGGCTACTCCACAGAGAAACCCTATCTTGAAAAACTGGAAAAAACAAAACAAAACAAAAAAAAAAAAAAGGTTTAGGCAGTCTCATGTGTAGTCCTGGCTGGTCTGGAAATCACTATGTAGACCAGGCTGGCCCTGAACTCATGGAGATCTGGAGTGCTGGAATTAAAGGTATGTACCAGTCACCATACTCAGGAAAAACAGGTATTTTAGCACTATTGTCCAATGCCAATTGGACATAATTCCAGGTTTATTTACCTGAATGCTCAGATTTCAAGAGGATTGATTTCCTTCTGTCCTTCCTCTCTTTTCACGAATCTAAAATTCCATTAGCCACTCCCATTTGTCAGCTGGACATTCTCTCTGCTATTTTAAGCACTTTTTCTTTTCCCACGGAGAACCCTGCTCTACCAGGCTCCTCCTAGGATGGCCTCTTCCCTGATTGACTCCCCAACCTTCGTGGTTGCAGATGTTCCCCAGCTGCTCTGACCAAAGCCTTGGTGTGAAGCTAGGAGCATAGCTCAGAGGCAGAGGGCTTGCCTAGAGTGCACAAGGGAGTAGGGTGGGCTGGGGGGGAGGGTGTGCCTCGTGTCTTGAATCCCCTCAGACCTGTGGCAGAGCCATTATTGAGTCTAGTGGACCCTACTGTGCAGAAGCGAAGTCAACCCAAGCCTTCAGCCACACTGCTTCATAGGCCTCCTCTTTCATCCCCTGCCATCTCCAGGCCCCTACATATTCCTCAAAGCTGGCTTCCATCACCAGTACATCCAACCACAGACAAGCCCTCTTCTGACATGCCCACTTTCCTCCAGTGTTTAACCTTCCCACTGCCTTGTTCTTATCACTGAAACTATCTGGTTACCTTCCACCAGGAATGCAAACTCCAAGGGGGCAGACCCCTCAGGGTCAGATCTCCCCTGCCAGGAGTGGGCCAGGTATGCACACATTCCATTGCATATTTATGGAGTGAGGGAATCAACAGGTCAAACAGAGCTAGATAATGTGTGTAATAATTCACTTGGTCCAGTATCTCAAAGCTAGAACCACTCAGGACTTGACATCCAACCCATACTCACTCAGGCGCTTCTATTTTGTCAATAAGAACAGCAGCAGTTAAGAACAATTCAATACAGGAATAGCAGCACTCAGGTGGCTAAGGGAAGGAGGGCTGGGCTACATAGTGAGTTTGAGGCCAGCAGGAACTACATGGTATGACCTTATCTCAAAAAAAGTTGGGGGTGGGGCTAGAGAAATAACTCAGTAGTTATGAATGCTTACTATTCTTGCGGAGGATCCAGGTTCAGCTCCCAGCATTTATACACCAACACACAATCACCTGAAGCTCCTGTTCCAGGGGATCTGACCTCCTCTCTGGGCTCCACAGGCACTGCCTGAATGTGGTGCATAGGCACACATGCATGCAAAACATCCGTACAGATAAAATAAAAATAAATCTTTTTTTAAATTCTGAGACAAGTTCTCACTATGTACCTCTGGCTGTCCAGGAACTCCCCATGTAAACAAGGCTGGCCTTGACCTCCAACTCAAAAGTAAATCTTTAAAAAAAAACAACCAAATTTAATAAAGAATAATATAAAATAAAAATAATTCGATTGTAACTTAAGAATTCAATTTCATAATTTCACTCGGTAAGAGCTTATCGTATCAGTAACTTGGGCATTCATTCTAAGCCAAATAAGTGACTTATTACGATTTATCTTCACAACCCAGGGAAGGGACAATCATTGTTCTTTTTTTTTTACTAGGTCCCCAAGGTTCGAGAGATGTTTTGTACTTGCCCAAGATCACACAGCCAGCACAGGGTAGAGAGCCATGATCCTTACAGACCACACGGTTGTATTCAAGTCCCTCCATGTGTCTCTGACCTTCTATTGTGTGTTGGGAATGGTGTAAGTATTGAGGTCAGGCTGTGGCCTGCCCTCCATTTCTCCATATTGTGTAAAACAGTGGTTTCTCAGGCTAGCCTTGCCCTTGGAGACTCCATTTTCAGAATGGAAAATGACTGTGCACCTTGATGGACGTGTAAACCACACAGTCTGTCCAGGACCTCCATGAGGCACAGACTGATAAATACCTTACTCCTAGAAGTAATGGAGAGACACCAGGAGTTAGACGGACTCTGTGGTAGGCAGGCAGATAGGGAGAGGGGCCGAGGCTACTAAATAATAAAAATGGCAAGCTATCAAGATGGTGGGCTTCTTTCTCCCCTCTGACCTGAGACATGAGCTTGGCAGCTTAAAACAAAGGCCTTGTAGGCTTTTTTTCTCCCAACAGTAGGCCCCTGCTGATGGCCAGATCAGAACTCAGCTGTGAGTCAATCAATCAACCATCCTATGTTTCTTCAAACTGACCTACCCCTAAATTAGGGAAATAAAACTCTTTGGAAACTTTAAACTGGAATTTTTTGCTTCCTGAGTGTTTTGAAGAGGGTTTTTTTTCCCTCTGTTGATTTTGTGTGTGTGTGTGTGCAGCATGTGTGTGTCCTCACCCCCAATAAACACCTTTCTTCAATTTTGATTCTGTCTGCTGCTGTACTTCAGATTTCTCCACTGCTGCCTGCCTCCCTAAACGTTTCCTGCCTTTTAATTCTGTAACTGGCAGATAAAAAGCAACTTCATCAAGATCCCCTGTCTGTATCAGAAAGAGTGCCTCCCTATAAGTTTGTCAAAATAAATTGGGAATATAGAATCACATGGGCATATTACAGTATTAAAATCACATCATGATAACCCTAGCACTAAGGAGGCAGAGGTAGCACTCGGATCTCTGAGAGTTCAAGGCCAGCCTGGTCTACAAATCAAGTTCCAGGACAGCCAGGGCTGATACACAGAGAAACCTTGTCTTGAAAAACAAAAATATTAAATTAAATTAAATAAATAAATCACTTCAGGAACCAGGTGTAGTGGTGCATTTCTTTAATCCCAGCACTCGGGAGTCAGAAGCAGGCAGATCTCTGGTTCGAGGCCAGCCTGGTGTGTGTGCAAAGAGAGCTTCAGCTACATAACGAGACCTTGTCTCAAAAAAACCAAAACAAAAACATATGAGGAAGAACAGAACACCTTTACCCACTGAGACAGCTACTGACTCATGGCATCCCCTTGGCTGCACCGTGGCTGGTGTCAGCGGGCATGGAATTCACTGAAAATTCTCTTGTCTAAAACACAGGCCTCTGGTTGGCTTGTCATTCGGTGAGTCTTCCAACCCCTTACTTTAACTTTCTTGCTTCTATCACCAACCTGATTTACTTACCTTGATGCCAAGGATAGAACCAGGGCCTTGGACATGGTCAAAGAGGGTTCACCAGTTGGCTCCTACCTACCAAAGTCACCAGATAACCAGGACATGTCCATTACCTTAGCCTACACCTTTGAGGTTTGCGACACACTGATAACAGGCACCTAAGCTCGCTTCACAGGAAGTCATTTGCCAATTTTGAAATTGTTCAAAATCCTTTATGTGGGCCTACCCGAGTGTCAGTGGGTGACCTTTTGATGTCAAACAGACAAAACTCCTACCTCAGATTTTGGCAGCACCCCCCATTTCTGAACGAGTGGCCCCTGAAGCACCACGGGGGTTTGATAACCCACACGCAGATCAGCAATCACTTTCCTGTTCCTTTTAGCCACGTGTTCCCCACGCCTCGGTCCTCCCTACATTTAACCCTATCAAGTCCCCTACCTCTAGCCTCAGATCAGAGGAGCTCACAGCCTCTACATCTTCCTCTCCAACAAGCATTTGCTCTTCTGCAAAATCCCTCATTTTAGTCATTAACACACTGGGTAGTGAAAACCAGGCTTGAGAAGTGAAAACTAGCAAAGGGAAGGAGGCTGTTCTGAATTTAGTTCCTGCTGGGTTGAGACTCAGCATTAGAAACACCTGGGTTGTGTTTGGGAGTGGTGGTGTCCGACTTTAACCCCAGCACTCAGGAGGACACAGAGGCAGGCAGATCTCTGAGTTTGAGGCCAGCCTGGTCTACAGAGCAAATTCCAGGATAACCAGGACTATGTAGAAAAACCCTGTCTCTAAAAAACAAAGGAAATGGCTGTCCACCTTTTTCAGTTAGATCTTTGCAACAGGCAGGCACTTCTGACAGACAGAAGATAACAGGAAAAAAAAAAACCCCAAAAAACATAGTATATACTTCAGGCAAGCTGGCAGGGCCTCGAGGCAAATACACTTCCCGGGAGAAGTTGCTTTCTTTACCCAAAGGTTAGAAAGGCCCTTGCTCCTTACCTGGAGTTCAGGGGCCCAGGCCTCTGATCTCAGGTGCTCACTGGGAAGCGAGCTTAGAGCTCTGCAGAAGCATCTTTGGGGGTACTCAGGCCTGGCCACCATCAGCCAGGAGTCCCCTTCAGGTCTTTGTTGGGGTCTTTCTCCCATTTTTCTCTCTGCTGCTGGGCCCAGTTGTTCCAGCTCCTCCAGACCAGGGCTGGTCGTGCAAACATGGCATCCACATCCTGGCTTGCCCTGACAGCACACTTACGCAGGCTGGAGCCTGCAGCAGCCCATGCCCAGGAATTTTCTGCTTGGTTCACCAATTCCACCAGCAGTAGCTCAGGGCTGTGAACAAGGAGCCATTCGGGCTTTAGTACGGCAATTAAAAGGCTCTGAAGATGACATCTGCTTCAGCTTCCAGAAGTCACCTGAATCGCCTGGTCACAAGCAAGGGTCCTCGAATATGACCTCTTACTAAGGGTTTTAAGGCAACTGCCTTTACTGCAGTCTGCTCTACAAGGTCCTACGAGTTATAACAGCCACAGCTTCTGACTTCCAACTGGAAATTCAGTATGTTTTGTTTTGTTTTTTTTAAGACAGGGTCTCATATAGCTGAGGCTGACTTCAAACTCTGTGTAGGTAGGATTGGCCCTGAACACCTTGATCCTCCCAACTCCGTCTCCTGAGGGCTAGCAAGTTATTCACAACTGGTCTTGAGTTTTCAGGCTCCCAAATCCTGATTCACCCTCAGCCTTCCTGGCCCAGCTGACAGTTACTACCCCACCACCTAGTGACTTGAGTGGTGGCTTCAGAGGAATTTCTGATGTTCGCGTGTTTTTATTTTTCGAGACAGGGTTTCTCTGTGTAAGAGCCTTGGCTGTCCTGGACTCGCTTTGTAGACCAGACTGCTCAAACTCACAGATCCGCCTGCCTCTGCCTCCAGAGTGCTGGGATTAAAGGCGTGTGCCACCATACCCAGCTTCACGCCCAGCTTTAATGTTCATGTTTTTATATTACGTTAGTGTGATGTAGCCCCAGCATGCATGTAGAGGTTCAGACAACAGTTTGGGGGAGTTGGTTCTTTCCTTCTGCCCCTTGAGCTCTGGGGTAGATCCAGGTACAGGAACTGAGGTCTTCAGGAATGTATGGCAAACACTTCCCCCTCATGCTTATGCGTTTTGGTCTTTTTGTTTGTTTGGAACTGGGGGTTGACTGTGTTGACCAGGCCGGTGCTGCGCATCAGATCCTCCTGCCCCTGGTACGCCAGCACATTCAGCCCTTCCAAACTCTACATCCTATTACCACACTCTGGTAGGCCTTCCCTCCAAATATAATCTGGAAGCCCCACCATAGGCTCCAGCTGTGTCTTAGCATCCAGGAACCCTCTTAAAACCAAAGCCCAATTCCGTCACTGTCTTGCTCAGAGCCTTCAATGGCCCCGGGCTAACCCAGGAATGGCACACAAAGCTCAGTAACCTTCAAGTGCCCTGCTTCATGCTGTCCCTATTCCCCTGTCCCCCTGCTCTTCTAATTCTGCCCAGTGCCCTCAAATCCTTCCCTCCACAGCAGGTGGGGTGCCTTTCCTCACGGGCTCCCCTCTGACTTCCTCTACTTAAAAAACACCCCTTAACTTCCCTCTCTGTAGCAAGGATCCATGTCTCCCAGTCTGCTCTTGCTTGCTAGCCTCAACCCTGAAAGATCCTGCACCTACAGCCTTCCTCCTTCAACTAGAATCATAGACCACCACCATGCCTGGCTTTGTTCTCTTGGTTTTTTGTTTGTTTTGGGGTTGGGTTTTTGTTTGTTTGTTTTGTTTTGTTTTTTGTTTTTGTCATAGCTGTACTGTCCCTTAATGTGACAAGGCATCTGTTGGTTTGTGCTTTACTTCCTGAGTTCCTCTATGAAGGACAGTAAGCTCTGCATTTTGGGATCTTTATCCACAGTGTTTGCCAAGGGCTCCCAGACAGTTGTCCCCAGCCTGGTGTGGAGCAAAGGCCCTGCAAAAGTTTGTGGATGAAGGGCATGGAGTAGCTGTTTAAGCGAGAAAGAACAGAGGGGGATACTTCTGACTTTCTTGCCCCTTGAGGAGATAGTTGGGGGTAAGGGAAGGCTGAAGACCACCTCTACCTTACCTCTCTCCCTCAAGAAGTGCAAACTCTAGAAGCTCCTGAGAGAAAGTGAGGGAGAGCTCCACCCATTCCAGAGTAGGGTAGGCAAGACACTTGGGTCCAGGGTCTCAGAACAGCACCTAAGATCATTCTTGGGTTCCTGGTCCCAGACCCAAGGCTCAGCTAGGAAAGGCGAGCCAGAGCCCTGCCTGTGGCCTTTCAGTACCTCTGACCCAGGCACATGCTCCGAAACCACAGTATTGAAGAATAAGATACAGCTGTGGGCGTTGAAGCGTCCATGGTGCCACTGGGAAACCTGGCCAGCCCTTTCTGTCTCTCATCTCATCTTTTAGAATAAGCCAGTCAGTTGAAACACAGTTACTGTTCCTGTATGCTGGGAGCTGTTCAGCAAATCAGCCCACCTGAGGACCAGCGTGGCATCCCTTCAATGTACAGCCTGTCAATCAGAAAGCTTGGCAGTCAGGGGCATGCTACCAACATCAGAAGTGAGTATAGCCTTGACCTATCAGGGATGGGGCTTGATGTTTTCAGGTTCCTGGCCTCTTATTCAAAGAACTGAAAATAAGGGCTCACTCAGATTTGCAAAAGTAATAAGACAACTTTGGAGCAACAGAGAAACTCCAGAAGAATATACTGTCAAGAGCAACAGCAGGCTGCACGAGTCGGGGTACTGAAGAAACCTGGATTTTTGTTTGAGGCTTCCTTTCATGGCACTCAATATGAGGAAGAGGATTTGATTACTTAGAACTGCAATTTGAATGATCTCTCTTACACAGCAGTAATGTTTTATGAGTAGAAAGAGATCAGAAGTTCCCAAATATCCACAGGCAAGACTGCCCAATTTCCTCTCGCTCTTGGGGAAGGGAGTCAGAAGTGACACAGTTCCACACTGCCACCCTCACAGTGACAGACACAATTCCACACTGCCACCGTTACCAGCCTGGGGACCTTTTAAGGATTCTGATGACAGGGTCTGACTTCAACACTGAGACTTTCAGGGTCGACCAGTTATCAAATCGGAGTTGGAGGGTTTTACTGTTTTGTGTTTAAATATTTATTTTTAAATGGACGTGGTGGCATTCACTTTCAATCTCAGGGCTTTGGAGGTAGAGGCGGGTGGATCTCTATGAGTTCAAGGCCAGCCCAATCTACATAGTAAGTTCCAGGCCTACCCCCCCCATGAATGAATGGATAAATAAATAAATATAATTCTACTAAAGAAACTTTTTGAGGGGTTCCTCTCTCCTTTTTAATGAGAGAGGTACTTAATGTGGTTCCAGAGATGTCGTGGAGGGAATTACAGTCTGATGCTACAAATGCTGCACACGGGTTTGGTAACATCTTTTCCCTGTAAATACAGTTTCTGGTGAGGTTCATGGCTAAGAAGGGGAAAAGGCTTTAAACTGTGGTTAATTGTGCTAGAACTGTTGTTGGCAAAGGTTTTGGCCACATGCTCTAGTGAAGGGCTTCTCCATTTTCTCAAGTCTATCAAACTCCCCCAGCCTTCCCATTCTGCCCTAATGAATGCTAATAAGTACCTATTCTACTGAGGAAGGATTTTTTTAAAAAACAAGGAAAATTATGGACACATGAGAAAGAGAGAAGAGCTCCTCACAGTAGAGTCTGGCTAAAGCCTCTCACCAACTGAGAAGGAACCACATTCACCATGGAGCTTTATGTTAAATTAACAATGAGTCAGGTTTTAGGCCTGAATGTATCTGGCCTCATTTCCCAGCTGTTTTCTGGGAATCTCAAACAAGACTGTTGACTTTGTAGAGACCCTTCCCTGTGGTGATCTAGACTCATCACTGTGGCCCTATCAGATGCCCCAGGAACCCACTGTAATCTCACTCCTTTGCAATCCTTCGAAGACAAAAGCTCTAAAATCCACCCACACCCCATATCTTGGCTACTGTAAAGACAATGAAATGGGACTCTCGGAGAAGCCCACACCCTTGCTGTCTTACTCTCAACTGTTAACCCTTGTGCTTAAAAATCTATATTTCAAGCATCTTAAAAAAAAAAAAAACCAACTCTGATTCATACTGGCTCATTCTCAAATCCCTTTCTGTGTTGAAGCCAAGGATCCAATTTATCTGCAGTCAAGATCCCCCAAAAGGATCAAGGATTGTGGGATGCATTGTGAAGTTGTGTCAACCACTGCCACTGCAGATTCTACCTCGTTAGCCCCTGGCTTTGGAGAGCCTCACTGTATAGCCAGCACTGGTCTACACCTCTCAAACTTCTCCCCCCTCCTACCTCAGAATCCCTGTTACAGGGGACGCTCATATTCTTAAGAGTACCACTTCTTTGTTTGTTTTTCCGAGACAGGGTTTCTCTGTGTATCCCTGGCTGTCCTGGAACTCACTCTGTAGACCAGGCTGGCCTCAAACTCACAGAGATCCACCTGCCTCTGCCTTCCAAGTGCTGGGATTAAATGAGTGCACCACCATACCTGGCAGTGTACCACTTCTTAAAGGAAATTGGGAAATAAACTGATAAAGGAAGAAGGCTTTATTTATAGTTTGGCCAAACCTGGAAGAGAAAGATGCCTAATTTCTCTCCAATTTCCTGTGCAGTGCCACATTTTATAGAAAAGCTAAAACAAAAGTCTAAAATCTGCATGTGTTAGTTTAAGTTGTCAGAACTGTGGACTCTATTCCTGGGAGGTCATTTCCTTCTCTAGTTGGCTCAGATGGAATTACTGGGGAAGCTTTCATTCTTTGGGGGCAATAAAGGATAAACATCTTTTATTTTCAGAATATTTTTTTCTCCTGTTAAGGCTGTTAAATCCCATATCAAAAAAGAGTCTTTTCTACCAAAAACTATAGAACTGTGTTTAGGACAAGGAATTAAAATCTCGTTTATCTCCTTTACCTAGTAAGACTTGTATGCAAACATTTCAAGGTCCCCTCTCCAGAAAACTTGTGTTTACACAGAGGCCCGCTGCTCTAGGAGTATGATGGCCTGGAGCGGTCACCTCTTTGTGTTTCCTCCTTCATTTCCTGTGTGCCAAATTTTTTTTTTCAGACTAGCCAATTGAATAAGACTGTGAGGTTGGACCCCAGGCAATGGGGAAAAGACACAGTCAAAACCCAAGCTAGAATGAAAACCAAGTGCACTTCCCGTCACAGTGTGTTTGCTCTTCCAATGAATAAAGGGTAAAGTCTGCCTTGTCTCAGACACTCAGTTGGAGTGGTGGTCTCTTTCTTTTCATCCTCAAACTCATTTCTGATGCCAGGGTGACAGGAGTTCACTGCCACACCTGATTTAGTTTGATTCTTGTTTGTGTTTTGGGTCAGGGGATATTAGCTAAGTGCAGGCTCCAACCCCTGAGCCTCAGCTTGATGAACCAGCCTGCCTCCATCTTAGGCTTAAAAGCCATCTTATAGTAAAGATAAACTAGGCTCATTCCTGTTTATGATTAAATCTCTGTTTCTCAAGGGTTGGGCTATCCCCCACCTGTAACCTGGTTCTTTATTGCCTATTCCAGGAAATGGCAACCAGGCCTTTGTTTCAGAAGGTTTTTATGACCACCTATTGTTATGACCACCTATTGTTATGACCACCTATTGTTATGACCACCTATTGTTATGACCACCTATTGTTACGACCACCTATTGTTATGACCACCTATTGTTATGACCACCTTGCAATCCTGTCTTTGTTTCAGGTTGTTATGACCAACTTGTTACGTTTATGTTCTGTTTCTGTAACTACGCCTACTTGCTTGTCAAAACCCCCCATTTAGAAACCCCTACTCCTAGACTATAAAAGTTCTTATCTTTCCCATGTCCAGTGCTGATCTCTTGTACCTTACTTTTAGGGAGAGACAGACACAAGCAAAAAAAGCTTGCTTTAATTATTTTGGCCATGATTTGGGTTGACAGTCTTTCTCCTCAAATCTGTTGGATTAATAACCTCGAGGCCTGAGAGCATATCCTCTTTTAGACCAAGTCTAGAAGAGTCCTTTACAAAACAATTTAAAAATACTCTCCGTGATTATGTTTGGACCATCCTTACTGTTTAATAAAAACTAGAAGCCAAAGTTTCACCAGTAAGTCTTCATTTTTTTATGTCTAATGCCCGAGAATTCCCATACATCCAGGGAGTCTGTTAAATCTCTAAGCTCATTTTGCTCAGATGAGAACATACTGTTAGGTAGTATCCTCATTTACTCAAGATTTTCTTTAGTATGAAGCTGGGAGTGGACTGGTTTACTTGAGGGAAGGACCACACAGAAAGCTGAAGTTCAGTACCAGCCTTCAAGATGTCTTCTGGAGGCTGACATATAGGACATATGTTTGGCATGTGCAAGTGACACAAATGGGGGTTGGGGCACCACCTCTGCCTGAGGCAAGTGTTAAATGTTCGTAAATTGCTGTTAAGATCATGATTAGTGTTAATAAGCTCCTTAAATTCCTACTGTAAGCATAAAAAATTTGGGAGTTGGAGCAATCTGATTCCCCAACTGGTCACCGCTGTCTCTTCAGAATCCAGCCACTGCCTCAGTAGTTCTCAACCTTCCTGATGCTGCGACCCTTTAATACAGATTCTCATGTTGTGGTGACCCCCAACCATAAAATTATGTTCATTGCTACTGCATAACTGTAATTTTGCTACTGTTATGAATCGCAATGTAAATATCTGATATGCAGGACATCTGATATGTGACCCCTGTGGAAGGGTCATTTTTCAACCCCAAAGGGGTCTCGACTCACATGTTGAGAACCATTGCATTATCCTCTTGTCAGCATCAGCTTCTCAGGAGTTCTGAGAAAACGACTCAGTCCCAGCTGATTGCCCCTCTCCTGGACGTGTAGTCACAGCCTGGACTGTCTGAAACAATAAGCTGCAGACATTTTGCTACTGGAGCCTTAGTAAACTGTAGATGATCCTGTAAATATGTTTACCGAGCCCAGGGGGACAACACTTGCACTGGTGGCCTAGCTGAGCAGCTGCTGTGATGGGTGCTGGAGACAACACAGGGACCGGTGCAACCACAGCCCCCCATCTGCTGGTGAGCTGCGTCGATATTGACATAATTACCCCTTCTATGGCATCCGAGCAGGCTCTTCAGACTCACTTGGTGAGTTGGCTGGGAGATAGCTACCACCCTGTGCTGCCTCCTCTGGTGTTGCAACATCAGGCCCAACAAAAAGTCTTTCAGTCTGTCCTTTCACGCCTAGTTTTTGTAGCGTGGGCTGAGTGGTGACGAGGAAAGGCAGCAGCTGGTCAGCAGTCACTCAACACAATAGCTCAGGGCACCCAGCTGCCTGAGAGCTGAAGGGGCCGTACAGTTGAAGAGAGTGCCCAGGCAGGGTCAACAGAGTGGTGGAAATAGAAAACAGAGCTGAATCTGGTGTGGTGGCGCACGCCTTTAATCCCAGCACTCAGGAGTCAGAGCAGGCGGATCTCTGTGAGTTCAAGGACAGCCTGGTCTGCAGACTGAGTTCCAGGACAGCCAGGGCTACTACACACAGAAACCCTGTCTCGGAAAACCTTAAAAAGAATTCTGAAGAACCGTCAGGCCTTTAGGGCCAAGGATCTCAGATAGTCCAGGTTTAGGACCTGTAACATGGCTAGAGCCAAGGGCTGAAGAATCATCCTAAACTACATAGAATGCCAAACGTAGCTAGATGTGATGGCACACACTTGCAATCCCAGCACTCAGGAGGCTGAGGCAGAAGCACTGAAGGACTGAGAGTTCAAGGCCAGCCTGGGCTACATGTCCTCTTGTGTCAAAAACAAAGCAAAACAAACAACAACAAATATATATATATATATAAAACTTCATAAACTTCTATGATGACTTAATTTCTCTTTTCCCTTATCCCCCTAAAGATTAATTCTAGAATCTAAGAAGTTTCTTCTCTTTGCCATCATGAAGAATGTACTTTTTCTGGGTCTTCTAACAGCTGAGTGAAGCTAGCAACGCACATTAGAGCTTACACCTGCAGCTCTACTCGCCTGTCTTTAGGGCCCACAAACCTTTCCAGGTAGATCATGTTAATTGGGAAACTTGATTAAATGAGAAATCGCCAGCCCTAAGGCACTGTTCTGGGTTTGTCTGTGGGGACATTTCCAAGGAAGTTTAACTGAAGAGGGAGGACCCATCCTGAAAGTGGGGGTAAGCATCCAGTGGGCTGAGGTTCTTATATGCACAAAAAGGAGAAAGCAAGCTGAATATCAGCATGCAAGCTGAACACCAGCACCCATCTGCCCAGATGTGAGCAAACATCTGCCTACTGCTTTCCCTGCTTTGATGGGCTGTAACCTGAAACAGTGAGCTAAAACCCTACCTCTTTTCTTTTGTCTTCTTGTTGGGTATCTTGTTACAGCAACGAATAAGGAAGCTAGTGTGTCTATTTACCAATTCTGGGAACCTGACATAACAGTTTGAGACAAATGGTTACCTCAGTACGAAGGGTAAATTGTAAATAAGCAATGCAGCTGGGTGTGGTGCCCACCTCTGCCCCCAGGGCCTGAGAGCCACATAGAGACTGTTGTAAGTTCGAGGTCACCTAGTCTACACAGTTAGTCTCTGGACAGCCAGTGCTACAGAGCAATGCCCTGTGTTAAAACTATTTAAAAACAAAAGGTATGAGTGGGTGCTGGAGAGATGGCTCAGGGGTTAAGAGCACTGGCTGCTCTTCTAGAGGACCTGGGTTTGATTCCCAGCACCCACACGGCAGCTCACAACTGTCTGTAACTCCAGGTCCAGGCTATCCAATGCCCTCTTCTGGCCTCTGAGGGCACCAGGAATGCACCATGGCCTACATACATACATACAAGTAAAACACCCATGCACATAATAAAGATTTCTTCTCAAAAAGACAAAACAATCAAGCCCATATGTCAGACTCCACTTTACTCCTCAACTTATTTCTATGGACCAGTTTGTTTTTACTGGTTGGCTGTGATTGACAGGCTCTCACTCTACAGACCATGATGGCCTCCACCTCACAGACAGCCACTGCGTTTGCCTCCTGAGCACTAGGATTAAAGGCAAGGCGTGAGCTGTTATGCCCGGTCTTTTATTTCTTTTGTCTGTTCTCGCACAGCCTAGTTTAATTGAGATAATTTACCTTTTAGGTAATGATAACAAAACATACAACCATCCTTTGAGATAAACTGCTCCGTGTGCGTGCGTGTGAGAGAATGCATACATGTATGACCGATTTAATTATCTTATAAAGCCCTCATTACAGTGGTTCTCAATCTTCCTAACTCTTTGACCTCATGTTGTAGTGACCCTCAACCATAAAATTCTTTTCATTACTACTTTATAACTAATTTTGTTACTGTTACAAATCATAATGTAAATATCTGAAATTCAAGATATCTGATATGCAACCCCTGTGAAAGGGTTGTTCGACCTCTAAAGGGATCACAACCCCCACACAGGTTGAAGACCCCTTCCTTAGTACGTGTTCAGTGTGTGCCTTGGTAAAAGTACTTCCCACATGTCTACTGAACGTCTACAGAGCCGGCATCTAACCCAGAGCCGTGAGAATGAGCTTTCCATCACAGAGTGACACCCTCAACCCAGTGTATCATATTTTTAACATGGTTAGTGCCCTGAAGAGAAAGCTCACACTCACTGGATCTAGAAGCCATGTGGAAAGGTGTTTAGAATGAGCATTTGATGTGCTACAGAGCAAGGCTACAGGTCTGAGACCCCTTTGAGGGTCAGGTATCAGATGTCCTGCATATCAGATATTTACATTATGATTCATCATAGTAGCAAAATTATAGTCCTGAAGTAGCAATGAGATAGTTTTATGGTTGAGGTCACCACAACATGAGGAACTGTATTAAAGGGTCGAAGCATTAGGAAGGTTGAGGACCACTGCTATGTAGCCCTGGTAGGCCTGAAACTTGATATATAGACCAGGCTGGCCTGAAACTCACAGAGATCCTCCTGCCTCCTGAGTGCTATTAAAGGCATGCACTACCACACTCAGCTGCTGATTTTTTAGCATCTTAAAATATTCATGCCTTTATTTCTAGCGTGAAGGAGGCAGATGGATCTCTGTGAGTTCCAGTTCATCCTAGTCTACATAGTGAGTTCCAGGACAGCTAGGATTATGTAGAGAGACCCTGTCTCAAAAAGAAAGAAAGAAAGAAAGAAAGAAATTAGCTATCTGCTATGCTACAAACCTGTAATCCCAGTACTCAGGAGGCTGAGGCAGAAGGGTGAGAATCAAAAGCAACCTAGACTACAAAATCAAATTTGATCTAAGGAATGAATAAATGCATTTTGGAGTTGGTCAGTGGTGGTACATGGCTTTAATCCCAGTACTTGGGAGGCAGAGGAAGGTGGATCTCTGAATTTGAGGCTAGCCTGGTCTACAGAGCAATTTACAGAACAGCCAGGGCTACTGGCTATTGAGAAATCCTGTCTCAAAAAACAGAAACAAACAAAACAACAACAAAAATACATTTTGGGCTGGAATATAGCTCAGTGACACAGAACTTGCCTAGCATGCATACGGCCCTGGGTTTCATTAGCACCATGAAAACCAGGAAAAACTCAAAAGTCTGAGGCAGGAGGATTATCATGAATTTGAGGCCAGCCTGGGCTACACAGTAAGCCCCAAGGTAGCCTAGGCTCCAGAGTGAAATTTTCTGAAGAAGCAAAAGAAAACAGTAGATATCAGGGCAGGCTTGGTGGCACATTCCTGTAATCCTTGTGTTTTGGAAGCCAGAGGGTCCTCTATTAATATCAGAAGAAGTAAATAGATACCAAAACAAGAAAAATGACCAGGAACAAAGAGGGAAGTTACACAGTGATAAAAGGGTCGGTCAGTTTGTCACCAAGAAGAAAACCTCGCCTCATGAGATACCCTCAGCAAGCCTTCGGAATCAACTCGGAGGCTAAGCACCCTGTCAGGGCAAAAGCAGCCCCTTCATAGAGAATGACGAACCCCCAAAAGCAGCCCCTTCATAGAGAATGACGGACCCCCAAAAGCAGCCCCTTCATAGAGAATGACGGACCCCCCAAAAGCAGCCCCTTCATAGAGAATGACGGACCCCCTCGTAACACCCAGGGAGACATTAAGACTCCCCGCACGCAGCCTCATCAGCTCTCAGTTGGACTAAAAACCACTAATTTTGGAGGTCATGTGGCTAGGCAGCACCCTATCAGTCCCCTCTGCCTTCTTGGTAGACAACACCCCTGGTGTGTGGGTTGTGGCTGTGGCTGTGGTGTTTTAGGAATCTGAAAACACTGGCTTTTTCCTTGGGCATGCAGATGACAGACAGGTAATTAGGATGGATGAAATGGCGGCCTTACATGGTGTCTGTCTCATATCCTGCCCTAACCTTCAGGTTCAATTTGAATCCATGTAAGCATGTCAAACATTCGAGAAATCTTTTGCCCAAAACTACAAAACAGGCTTGCCTAGTCTGTCTCTTACCTAGCCTTCCAGGCTAATGGCACCTACAGCCACCATGACTGGAAACACCAGACCAAGAAGGCAGTGAGGAAAGGTGGCTCCTGAGCTCATAGAAGAACCCCACCTATTCTCAGAAGTGTCATAAATATTCATTCCTCCCGTTTACTGGACCTCTCTCTCTCTCTCTCTCACATTATTCCTATCTAAATAGGGTACAAGAACTGACTTCATTTACTTATTATTTATGTATTGTTTTGTGTTGTGATTTTTTTGAGGCAGGCCCTCTGATATGTAGTTCAGGCTGATGTAGAACTCACATGTCATTTAGACTGGCCCTGAACTTGTGACTGTCCTGCTTTAGGCTCTTGACTGCTGAGTTTGTGGGCATTTGCTACCGTGTCCAGCAGGAGGAGGTGATTCGGAAACGAAGATCTCTCTTCTCCTTTCTTCACTTACTGAATAAAACCTTCACACACACACACACACACACACACACACACACACACACACACACCCCACTGCTATACATTCTTTATCTCTAACATCTATCTCTGGTCTTTCTTTCCACAGGCACCCGGACATGGATCTAGTAACTACTTCACCAAGAAGACAGAATCATCCTAAAAATATGCACCTAATAACATAGCTTCAAATAGAGGAAATAAAATTTGTAGAAGCTATAGAATAAATGGGGGAAATATACAGTTGTAGTTAGAGACTTCAATACTCCTCTCTCAATGATTGACGTTATAAGTAGGCAAAAAATACACCTAGATCTAGAATTGAGTCATCCCAGCAACTGAATGAATCCCATTGACTTTTATGGAATCTTTCATCTAATAAAAACAAAATACAGCCTTCTCAAGTGCATGTAGAACTCTGTTAGACCATATTGTAAGTCATAAAACAAATCCCAACATATTTAGAAGGAGCTCATCTTTTGGGTTATAAGCCGAGTCTTTAATGACTAAGCCATCTCTCCTGCCTACTTTAAAAAAACAGACTTAAAATGATATAAAAATTGTTTTCCAAAAAGGAATTAAATTTGAAGCCAATAGAAAAAAAATACTTGGAAAATACTTAGAAATTAAACAGCATACTTCTTTAGTTTGGTTTGGTTTTGTATTTGTGTTTTGTTGTGCTTGAGTCAGGGTATTCCTTTATAGCCCTGGCTGGCCTGGAACTAAATATCTACACTGGCTTTTCAAACTTGTGGCAATTCTCCTGCCTCTGCCTCCTGAATGCTGGAATTTTACAGGCATGTGACACCACACTTGGCAGCATTCCTAAAGTGGGAGTTTTAGTCTAAATAGAAAAACATTCAAACCAAACAAAAATGAAAATACAGCACATGAAAAATAATGAGATACAGCCGGGCGGTGGTGGCGCACGCCTTTAATCCCAGCACTTGGGAGGCAGAGGCAGGCGGATCACTGTGAGTTCAAGGCCAGCCTGGTCTACAAAGTGAGTCCAGGACAGCCAAGGATACACAGAGAAACCCTGTCTCGAAAAACCAAAAAAATAAAAAATAAAAAAAAATAAAAATAATGAGATACTAATAAATAGTGCTTAGGGAAAATTTATGGTTTTTAAATGCTTATCTTAAGAGAAACAAGAGCCATAGTTCAAAAGCTAATCTAGCTCAGGCATGGTGGTACATTCCCAGCACTTAAGAGGGAGAAGTAGAATAGGTAGTTTTAAAGTAGTTTTGGGGCTACCTAGAAGGCCTGTCTACAAACACACACACACATATACACACACACACATACACATACACATACATACACACACACATACACACACACACATACACACACACACACACACACATACAAACACACACACGAGAGGGGGGAGCACTTATCTTCCTCCTTAACAAACTAAGAAAAAATAAGCAAAAGCAAGGAAATAATAAAGCTAAGAGAAAGAATATTAGTAATATTGAATATGGAAAAACAGAAAACAAAAGCTGAATGAAGGCTGGGGTGGTGGAGCAGGACAGTCTCAGCTACTGGGAAGGCTGAAGTAAGACAATCACTTAAGCCTGTAAATTCTAGACTGAAACTGGGTAGGTGACACACTTGTGACCCCAGCATTTAGGAGGCAGAGACAGAAGGATCATCACAAGTTTGAGGCTACCTTGATTTACATAGTGAACTCCATGAATACACAGAGAAATCATGTTTCCAAAAGACATTTAAAAAAAAAAAAGGATTATGCCAACTTGAGCAGCAAGTGAGGTTTTTGTGGGGAAACACACACACACACACACACACACACACGCACACACAGATATACACACAGACACACACACACACACAGACACACACACACACACATATCTAGGTATAAGGTTGCTTTGGCATCTGCTTATAACCTCAGAAGACCAGTCTGTGAGCAAGGGTCTGGTCTACAGAGTGAGTTCCAGGACAGCCAGGGCTGTCACAGAGAGAAACCCCGTCTTGAAAAACAAAACCAAACAAAATTGAAAGACCAGCCTGTGCTACAGTGAGACTTTATCTCAAAAAAATAAAAATAAAAACAAAAAAAAAAAACCCAACAACAACAAAATGAAGATCAGTAAACAAACAAACAAACAAACAAACCAGAAACAGATTCTTTGACAAGATCAATAAAGAGATGTGCATAGAACTCTGACAATTCAGAAGAAAGTAGACCAATTTGTTTAATGCCTCAAACTACTAAAACTCCTCTAAGAAGAAACAGAAAGACTAAATAGTCCTATACCCACTAGAAGAAATTGAATATCTAGTTAAAACCCACCCATACCCAAAAAGATTCCAATCCTTAATCAGATATGTAAAGAAAGTATTAAAATCTATTTTTTATACTGTCAGAAAAATAGAGGAGTCTGGGCATGATGGTGAACGCCTATAATCCCAGCACTCAGGAGGCAGAGGCAGGCGGATCTCTTTATTCCTGTCTATATAGTGAGCCCTGAGACAATCAGGACAAGTCAGAACACCTGTAAACTGTGAGGTGAGGCCTTCCTTAGAAACATCTGAAGCCAACTTTAATTTTATTTTAATTAATTAATTAATATTTTGAGACAGAATCTACTTACTATGTAGCTCTGGCTGCCTTGGAACTCATTCAATAGAGAAACAAACTTTTCCAGAAATGTTACCATAAAACTGTTTTCCCCAGACCCCCAGATAAACACTGGGCTGATGTGTCTTCTCTGCTTGAGTGTTTTCTCCTGCTTCCACTTCCAAATTCAAGCTGTGTTGTATTCCCTCCCTCCCTCTTGCAATGACATGGCTAAAGCTATTGAAATGGCATAGATGACTTTAATTCAGAATTTCTTTTTAAAAGAGAGGAATGGGAATTTAGTCTAGAGTATTTTCTAGCACACTGAGGCCCTGCTTTCATATTCGATCCCAGCACCAGCCTCCCTTACACATAAAAAACACAAAAAGTTTTTTTAAAGTGTCACTTAATGAAATACTAATTATATAGTTGTTTCCATTCAGCTCTCAAAAACTCTCCCAGAGGTCTCATCCCCTCCCGTTGAGCTCCCACAAACCCTGTGATTATTCCCTTCACGTTGATGTTAGAAATTTCCCTCACACAATCTCCAACACCCCAAAGTCATGCCATAGTCACAATGGGCAGACAACTGTAGGTAACTGAAATAACTAATAATAATAAGTATTGGTTTCATTTTTTTTAAAGCATGAGCAGCCAAGTGTGGTGTTACAAACTCATAATCTCAGCATTTGGAAGGTAGAGACAGGAGAATCCAGAGTTCAAGGTCACCCTTGATGATACAATAAATTCAAGGAAAGTCTGGGTTACCTGTGACCCTGTCAGATAAAACAAGGGACTGGTGAGAGAGTGCAGAGGTTAAGAACAATCACTGCTCACTCTTCTAGAGGACCTGAGTTTGTTTCCCACACCCACACTGAGCTGCTCACAACTGCCTCTAACCTCAGCTCCAGGGGATCTGACACTTCCCACCTCCAAGGTGCCTTGGCCCACAATTACAAGGCTGTACACACTCAGCTCTGATGAAAGCCTCCTGGCCCATTCTTGGAAATTATGGAAAGGCAGAGTAAAGTTTAGAAAAAGCAAACTAACTTGAATGAACCAAGCTTACATATTCTCCTTTGTCATGGAGCCTCAATTCCTCTCCTACTGACCACTGCACTGCGCAGTGCAGGTTCTCAATCCTGTAAATCAAATGCAGTTGGCCTGGGTCCAATGTTCCCAAGGAAACTGCAGGCCAGGAGGGCAAAGAGTCCCATGGATATGATGTAACTTTTTCCTAAAGGTACAATAGTCCCAGGTTCAGGAACCTGAAACATTAGTCGGCAGTATGTGCAGACAAGAAGTAAAGGAAAATGGGCTTCCGGGAGCAGAACCAGAAGGCAGAGCGGGTTTCCTCAGGCCTGCCTGTGCCTAGGAGTTCCTTATACAGCAGCTCCTTCTACCCTTCAGATCTCAGCTTAAAGGCATCCCCTTGATGGGTAGTGGTGGCATTCCACACATGCAGACATGCATGCAGTCATGCCGTTAATCCCAGCACTCCAGAGGCAGAGGCAGGATAATCTCTGAGTTTGAGGCCAGCTTGGTCTACAGAGTGAGTTCCAAGACAGCCAGGGCTACACAGAGAAACCCTGTCTCAAACAAAACAAAACAAACAAACAAACAGAAAAAAAAACACAAAAAACAAAGACGTATCCCCTCTGAAAGGCCTTTCGTGCCATCCCTAGGAACTAAATGCTTATTAGATTCCTGCATGAATTCTGAAGTGGCTCTCTAGGCCTGGGGAAGAACCTGCCCTGAGGTCCTCTGCTGTCACCTGAGCTCTTAACGTTACCACTCTACAAACAAGCAGGAGGGAATACTAACTCTTTCAGAAAACATCAACCAGGTATCAACCAGGTTCAGAAACCTGTAAAAAGCAAACAAACTCATCAGGAGCTTTAAGCACGTAAAGGATCACCATTTTGCCCCAGCTTCCCTGAGACTGTACTTTGATTCAGTTTGCAGAACTTTTAGTTTGAGATGCCAAGTGACATTATGAGTCACTAAATCAGTGCTTGGTCTAGCCCAAAGGCAGCAGGGGATTCTGCATTGGAAAATGCTTCTAGATATCCAGGGCCATTCCCGAACAACCCCCTTTCTCCAAACCCTGTCCGTCCAGCACAAGGTCAGCTTAATTGCTTACCCCGAAGGCCACGAAGGCTACGTAGGCTGATCTCCATGACAGTGAGCCAAGGAGAGAGAAATCATGTCCCCAGCCTCATCAGTGAGGGTAGCCAGAGGAAGAGGGCTCCTTGGAGAGCAGAATTTGGATGATTAAAGACACTGGGGCTGGGTGTGGTGGTGAATGTCTCAATCCCAATTCTTGAGGGGCAAGTGGATCTCTGTGAGTTCTAGGCCAATCTGGTATACGTAGTGAGTCTAGACTAGCAGGGACTACATAGTGAGATCTGTCAAAAAAAAAAA